>OZ007581.1:35794616-36189616 GCA_963931925.1 Onchidella celtica
ATATGTCACTAGAAGTCTTCTCTAGATTCCTATAAGGTTATGATCATTCTGACTCACTAACAATTTAAGGACTAGTTATATATCTCTCAGATATAGTCTGCCTACTATCTATCAAGCAATATACTAATGTCTCTGGCGACAATGTCATCTCAGCTATTTGTGCCTACCGCTTATAATGGATCAAGCTCGTCAATATAAACTGACGTAGTTAAGTCTATTGGATCTACTCTAGGATGGGCTGGCAATCCCCAGCCTCATCCAGACAAATCAATCCCAATTCACAGATGTGTATGCCAAACATTCATACTAGTTGCAAGTCAATATAAATCTTTGTCTTGCATTCTTGGGTAGTACTCCTAGCATATGCGGCAATCCTGTTCTACTGGATAAATTATGTTCAGCTCCTCGTTCATTGTTGAATCATCAAAGGACAAACACTTACACTTGGTCCCTGGTGTTAGAAAACCAGGGAACAGTAGACAATAGCAGTGGGCATATCTCATTCAAGCATATGGCTTCATCTCAATGTCTATAGTGGACTAGACATGAATCAACAGTCTTATGATTCTTCAGGCAGAATCGTGCCGACGCCTGCACAGATTGGAATTTTCTGTATGGAGTAATGGACATAGGTATGGCTACACTTTTATACTGTGCAGCCACCTGCAAATTACCGTCCAAATCCCTAGATTTGATTGGTGCATCCATGCGAGCTCATCTCGCAGTATTAATATATTCTACGTGGGAGTTGGTCACGGCCTTGTACTAAAAACAGACAAGGTCAATTTAAAATGTCAAAACAATTACTGAAATCTTTAAACCCTCGTGCTTTCTACATTTTATGTACGAATTTCTGAACGCGACTAAGCGTCTTAAACTATCTATCCTTATTCACCCCTTCTCTTCCCTTCTAAGTGTTCATCAAAATCACGGGGTCGAGAATTGCACTGTCACTCCTAACTTATCCATTTATTCTATCTCGCCCCACTTTCTTTCCATCTCTAAGAAAAAGTGTTTCAAAAACAAACTGTTCACGAGAACAGTTCAAGGACAAAATTACGCTGGTTATAATCAACGAGACCGTGAAAAATCAAGTCCTTGCAAGTCGTGACCCAGCACGACAATTATAGCATTAAACCCTGACACCATTATCGTAGAGCAGTGACGTTATGATACATGTCTGTATCTTCATAACTGAGTATCTGCTGAATTAGTATGAAACTATTATTTATGTTTGAACCGCCTTATAGCTCAGCCTATCTAGTTCGTCCCATCTTGCAATAATTTTACGCTTTTCCCATTTAACCTATCTCTCCTACGGCAGCGATTTGAAAGGAAACAGAAAACACATACAATATATTTTGCAGTTGTTTTTTGTATACTTCTTTAATCCCATTTGGAAAAGTTGCCTTTGTGCCATTGCAGCCCAGTTAAAACTGGAGCAGATACGTCGTTGCCATGGTGCAGCTCCCGGTCGACGTTTTTGTTTTCTTTTGTGGGGGGTAGGGGGGTGAGGGGAGGAGAGAGTGGTAGGAATTTTTTTTTTTTTAATTTTGCCCGGCCAGCGGCCAGTTCGGCCTGCTCTTGTCGATTTCCAACTACCAAGGTATTTTTAACGTGCGCAACGTGCTCACTGGCCCTCCGAGCTTTTCCTCCTTATCCGAGAGACTAGGAGAAGATTTCTGGGGAGAGGGCTGTGATAGTTTTATAGTTTAATTACTGTAAACATGTATTCTCTGGAAGTTGCGGTGTGTGCCAGTCATAAATGGAAGATCATTGTAACATTAAAATGAAACTCCTGAGCTGAACTGTTTTAACGCATTTTTTAACGCAGTTGCCCAGGGGCCCCATACAGGCGAATTTACGTTGTTTCTTGAAACGGGGAAGAAAATCCTATTGCTTCTGCCAAGGACCCATCATGATGTTAAGACGGCAATGTTCCTGAGATTTCTAATATCTGGCCACATGTTATACCACGGTGAACTGATTTTACGATTATCAGTCAGAAGTGTATAAAATAGGCCAAATTGAGCTACAGTGTCGTAACGTTTCTGATCTGTCGATATAGAGAAAGAGACTACATACAATACGATGAGACACTCCCTTGGCGCATGGCATGAAAAGAATGCTTGATATTAATCAATGATAAATTAATGTCGCGGAGTTCTTACAGTGCCACTGACGCCGAAAAGACAACAACAGAGAGATTGAACTTATAATTATGAAACAAATGACTTTTATCAAGGCCTACGGCGATGGCTGAGCAGTGAATAAAATTTGATATTTTCCCTTACTTTGTAAAATACGGCACTATTCATGACTTCCGCCAATTCGCCTCCAGGCGGCGGTACGAGATCTGTGCACGCTAAACGCACTAGCTGTCTCATCTTATTGTAATAGCACCTTTGATACAAATAACCAATATTGTGTTAGGTCCATTTATGGAATGATAATTATTATGGAGAAAGGAGCTCGTATTTGTCATCAAGGTGAGTTATTGACCTACCATGTGTGTGTGTGTGTGTGACACAATAGATCAATAATGTAGGTAAACGTGAGACAATATGGGATATCCATTCTGTGACAAAGCCGTACAATTTAGAAAGTTTTAATATCAGTTAAAAGCTGGAATCTTATGTTCAGATGTTCATATTTTGGGTCTTTATCTCCACTACTGTATTATATTAATTTGCAAAGTGTCCTTTTCCCTTTAAAAGACACCATTAAACCCACACGATCCTTCCCGCATTCCCCTCTGAATTAAACAAAATTTGCAGTGTATGAAAGATTGAAAGCCCTCAGATCAGTCATACGCTCTAACTGAAATGTGCAATATGGGAATTCCCATAATACGCTGTATCGTAACCCATCAATTTGTACTGAACTATCTAATTGACCAGGCTCTACATCTGAGTCATCACTGGAATCGACTACGACGACAGAACCTGAGACAACAGTGAAATCCACCACGACGACAAAACCTGAGACAAAAGTGAAATCCACCACGACGACAAAACCTGAGACGAAAGTGAAATCCACCACGACGACGAAACCAAAGGCAACAGTGCAATCCACCACGACGACAAAACCGAAGGCAACAGTGCAATCCACCACGACGACAAAACCGAAGGCAACAGTGCAATCCACTACGGCGTCAACGCCTAAGAATTCCAACCAAAAGAGTGGAGGTTCAAACATTCTGTACATCGTCATCCCACTGGCCGTTCTCACCTTTGTTGTGGTTATTTTTGCTGGGATCATCGTATTGGGATCAAATAGGTATTGTTAGTCATACTTTGTTTAAATAGCGTTTTCCTATATTACAATCGGGCTTTAAAAAAACCCAGAAAAACATCATAATGTTCCGTCTTTCTTGTTGCTTGAGATAAACCTGTTATGGACCATGATCAGTATTATCATGAATTTACTTCGGATCTTCCGAACGGTGCCGGTTTCAACTGATGAGTATTAACCCATTGTCACATTTTAATTTACTCAGACCACTGGAGTCTGTGCACTCTGTGTGCGCACTGGGCAGTTTGCTTAGTGAACAGGCAATTTTGAACTTTCGGAACCTTAGTTTTTTTTGTTGTTGTTGTTGTTGTTGTTTTTTGTTGTATATCCATTTTCTGAAAACCCGGAGATCCTTTAGTATGTACAACAGATATAACATATCGATGGTGTCGGGCGCAAACCAGCCAAGTCAAGATAAGCAAATTTTACAGCAGGAACAAAAAGTTGAGGATAACACAAAAGGGATCACATGTCCATTTAATGTTTCTATTGAATTATGGTACGAGCTATTTTTACAGATGATGCGGGGTCCCAATCTTCATAAATTGGTACTATAGAAAGAAATATGAAATTTTCGGACTTAACTGGTTTGCGCCCGACACCATCGATATGCGGACTTTGGCATTTGTTTAAAATGCGTTGGAGCACGTGTGAAGCTCTTTCACAGTTCCGATTTATTCTAACTCCTTATCATAATTGTAAAGCCACACAACGCTTAACGTCAAATTCAAATTCATAGTTGTGTAAAAAGTGAAGTTGGAACAAACAAAAACCAAGGTCGCGGTTTATACGCAGCGAAATCGCCGGACAGAAAACTATGGGAATGTTTGAGATTCCAGAAAATCGCAGCCTAGCAAAGTTAAGGGTCAACTTTGGAAACTACCCCTCACTGAGCATAATATGAATGTATGGCCACAATTTGTTTTCGTCCGTCGCCAACTGTACTACATTTAAGGAATTCAGTTGAAACCGCATTTTTTAGGTTTTGCAGTTTTCACGGAGTTCTCGACCAAAATTTTGCAACTGACTATGATATATACTAATTAATCACTTGTAATTAACAAATGTGGTCAAAAGTGTGACGAGGCTTGGCTCTGTATTTAAAGCTTGATGGATGATATACGCGAGCTTTTCCTTATCTAAACCCCAACGTTTTGCTCCGTTTCTCGGCTGGCTAAATACTGAGTGTTTCTTTGTCTAAAATCGAAAGCACTGTTCCGTTTTTATGTACTGTGATAGGCATTATTCTAGTAAATACTGATTCTCTGTCCCCCCTCACAATATAAGATTTTTATTTTGTTTCTTGGTTGAGCAGATAAAAAATGGGTGAGTTTGTGTTTTCTAAGCCCGTGAGGTTTACCCTCATTTTTAATTCTGCAAATACGCTAGTGTTTCCTTCTCTAACCAACTCAGCCTTTGCAGGGTTTTTAAATTAGATAGATATTAATATATCAGTATTTCCTTCTCTAAACTCCCAAGGCTTTGTTCTGTTTCTAGATTTTTCCTAGGTGGGAGTTGTAAACGTTACAAATAATAATAATTTTTAAAAAGCCTGGTAGCCTATCCATCTTGTCTTCCATACACACACCCACCTCTGTACTAATGCTTTGTATCTTATCCGGTTCGTTCCTTTTCTCTAAAGTTACACGCAGAGCCTAGCTATTTTCCACTTGATTTTCAAAATCAATTGATATTTGTGTTTTTTTTTTGTTTCCCCAGCAGGATGTCGGCCCGGAGCTGTGAAGTAAGTGCATGCACATAGCATATCAATATAGCAGAGTTTTGTTGTTTGTTATTGCTTACGGCAAATAGCCTGTGTTGATTATTGTTGTTGTGGATATTAGTTCTCCTTTTTGTCCAAGAATAAAAGAAAAACAACACAAAACGAAAACAATAATAATAATTTTTAAAAAAATGTCAGTCATGTATACATACAAGGACACTGTTCCCTTTCTCTTCCAAACTCTACCTATTGTCCCCCCCCCTCCCCCCCCCTCTCTCTCTCTCTCTCTCTCTCTCTCTCTCTCTCTCTTCCAAACCCTTCCAATTATACATGTATATTGTTCTTTCTCTCTCTCGCAGGCGCGCCCGCTCTCTCTCTCTCTCTGTTTCCCTCCCTCCCTCCCTCACACACACACACACACACACACACACACACAAAGACACACACACACTCGTGGGCATTCATCCAGAGGCCTTGCCACATACTCTTTCCAGTTCCTTATGATAGTTTTTTGTTGTTTGTTTGTAGTTTGTCCTGCTGCAAAATAGCTTCAATTTGAGGATGGAAGAAGAGAATGTTTGTGAGGAAATAGCTAACTTCTACTGTGTTGTTAACTTGGTTATAGTAATATAGCAAAAAGATTGGTTTAATAGTATCATGAAGACAAGTCCGGATGGCATTCTTGAGATATTATGTATTTATGAGCATAAGACATAATGACGGATTTAATTTTAGTTTTGAAATTAAAATGCGAGCATTTCAGTACTAGTAAATTTAATTCTTTCGCTTTACTGTTGTCCTTTCAATAGCGATTATTCATTCTTATTTTATTTTTCGATTTTTTTACTTTTTTTTTTATTTAGTGGTCTTGATTAGTTGTTTTTTTTTTTAATCAAATCATATGTCTGATTATGATAACCACTTTTTTGTTTACTTTATTTTATCCATGATAAGACGTCAAGTTCCAGATGGTAGCCAGGTGAATGATGGACCTAGACAGGGTGAGTCATGAAACTATCATCTAGACAGCGGCAATAATTCACAGTGCTAATAATACATCAGCTTAATAATATAGAAATATCAGCATGGTTCAAAAGGAACTTACAAAGCTACGAGCTGAAGCTAATGAAGGTATTTGGTGGCCACTGGGCGTCAGAGGGGAATATCATTGAGAAGTGAAATGGTTCGAAACCTGAGAAGATGTTAGTCAATTAATGAATGAATGATTAAATAAATGAATAAATGATTGGTAAGAAACTGCAAGACTGTGTGAATGACTGAATGAATAAATAAATGAATGGTAAGAAAGTGCATGACTGTGTGAATGATTGAATAAATAAATAAATGAATAAATGATTGGTAAGAAACTGCATGACTGTGTGAATGACTGAATGAATAAATAAATGAATGGTAAGAAAGTGCATGACTTATGAATGAATGAATGGTAAGAAACTGAATTCATCCAGAAAATCAGCAACAAAGGAAAGGCTATAAAATATTATTAAATTGTATAGACTTTGCCCATTCTGCAGTTCCGGAGATCACAGATGGCTGGAGATTCGCAATGACTGCAAAAATGTCCCCTGAAATGTAAAAATATCTTTATTATGATTACGCTCACCTCAGAGTTCGATGTGGCATTTAATAATAAAAATGAATTACATACCGGTACATGCCTTCAACGGATTTATTAGCTGACTTGCTGTTTCGTTGATTAATTTTCTAGGTGATGTGTACGCTGAGTTGGAGGAACCGGAAGGTTCGAACCAGTCTCCAGGACATTGCAGTTCACCGCAAAGTGAACAAGCTAAACAAATGGAGGTAACTTCGGTTTTTCTGGGGATAAAGTGAGATAACCGTGCTTATGATAATGGAAAGAGAACAGGAAGGATAAAAATGATGATAATAAACGTGCAGAGTAGCAATTTAATCTAATCAGTAGCTTAATATTATAATAGCATTTTGCTACTACAACTTCACTTAAAAAAAAAAAAATCACTGTAAAACAAAATAATGAAGGTATACAAAATTGCAAGAATGTCAGTTTTAATTATCACACCAGCAAGGTATTCTACTTTTAATAAACTGACAATGCAAAGGAATTACGTCAAATTATAATGATGTGTTTCTTTGTGATAGCATAGTAGATATTATGAATATGTAATACCACTGATATGTTTGCTCATGAATATACTACCACTACTTTATTGTCACTGTAAGAAATATCGCTGGGAATTCACATAACACATATGCCCGTGAAAAGTGTTGTGGTTATATGTTTTAAGCATATTCATTTATCCTATGTGCATTAATCCACCAATTATATTGATCCATCCATCTATTTAGTTGTAAAACTCATCATGCGCTTTTTGTTCATACATCGGTCCATCCATCCATCCATCCATCCATCCGTCCACCCATGCATCCACCCATCCATCCACCCACCCAGCGATCCATCCATCCATCCATCATCCACCCATCCACTCACCCACTCATACATCCATTCATCCATCCATCAATCCACTCACTCACCCATCCATCTATCCATCCACCCACCCATCTATTAATCCATCCATCTATCCATCCATCGATCCACCCATCCATCTATCCATCCATCATCCACCCATCCACTCACTCACCCATCCATCTATCCATCCAACCACCCATCTATTAATCCATCCATCGATCCATCCATCCAATCACTCATCCATCCACCCATCCACTCACCCATTAATCCATCCATCCATCCATCCATCCGTCCGTATATCCATCCATCCATCCTTCCATCCATCCATCCATCCATCCATCCATCGGTTTCTCTGCACCCTTACAACTCAATACATCGCCCCTTTCTCTGTATTCTTCATCAGCGTTACAATCCTCTGCTCTTTGATCCACAGGAATCGGGCCGATACATTTCCGAAGAAGGTCTGGTGTATGTGACAATTGCCCATGCTAAACTTGGCAAGAATAAAGCAAAGAAAACACCAAAAAAAAAAACCCAAAGCCTAACTCATACTGGAGGAAAGAGTTCAATACATGACCAGCAATTTTGACAAAACCAAGACCCGAACACCAAAAACGAACATGTTTTTCGACACATCTGATGTTGACAAGACAGCAATGGGGGAAACAGAAAAGGCTGTTGTTACTTGTGTGCATGCACAAGGGTAGGAATGCGTACCTATCCCTAACCCCGTACTTATCCTCAACCCTAAATCGCATCAAATCCCTAGCCCTGCCCCCCCCCCCTACCCTTTCAACCAATAACAAAACCAAAAAAAGGGGGAAAACAAAAAGAAAATCTGAAAGAATAATTTTAAGGCTGGTGTTAGGAGCGTTTCTTAAGAAGCTCTTTCGCTCTGGAGACACAAAAAGGCTTTAAAATACGTAGCCCTGGAGCAAAAATCTAGGGGGGGGGGGACATTCAACAGTAATGGAGAAAAGCCCGGACCGTAGACGAGAGCGAGCAAAACAATTAAAGGACTTTGCTTATAGGTTAAAGCTGAATTATTACCTGCATTGTTTTGAGGGTGTTTAATTTATATGACTGTCAAACTGGAAATACCATTTATTTATTTTATTTATTTATTTATTTATTTATTTATTTATTTATTTATTTACTTATTTATTTATTCACTTATATATTTTAATTAATTTGTTTATTATTTTTATCGCCTTATTTATTTAAAAAAAAATTATTTCATTATTTAGGCCTATTGCTTGAAGGATTTGATTATTTATTTATTTATGCATTTTTTATGCATTATTTATTATTATCATTATTATTACTATATTATGATGATTATCATATTAATACTACTACTGCACCAGTGCTTCCATTCGTTCCAGTAAGTTTCCAAACAGTATTTTATTTGAGGTTATCGCCATTTCTTTTAGTGAAGAAGGGATTACATTGTCCATGATAAGAACAACACTGCAGTAATGAAGAACGGCCCTACATACAGACGTGAAAGATTTTGTCGATCTCATGTTAATATTATATTATCTTAGACAATGTGATCATGTTGAATCGCCATTGAAATTTTTAATACACCGTTCTGTATTATTTTTTACTGCGCAAACTGTGAGCAGCAACTATTTTTGGGGAACTGCTGTGCAAGTGCGTATTGATCCACTATTGGTACAGCTGAAGTAGAATTAATAATTATTGCTGGGTTAAAATGCCAGCTTTGGTTCCATCACAAACCTGAGAGATTTATACCCCTGATGCAAGAATGAGGAGGAATACTAGTGTTGTCCCACTGAAAAGTTGAGTTTTGTTCACCAATATGTAAACCAGAAGGAAATTTCCTGTTATACTTTTTAATTCTACCTAAGAAAATGCGGCTTTTTGTTATTTCCGGCTCAAAATGTCGGAACACTTTCTCCTTTTCATCTCAGCTGGCTCAAAATCAACGAAAGAATTAAAAAGACAGCGAACTTCAAGACCTTTCAAAATATGCCCACGCACACATTTATGTCTTCCTAAGCGTAATATAATTATTTTGTATAATTCAAGGCTCATCGGTTAGATAGCCTTTCATGATAACGTTGGGGGCCTTACTTCCTTTATAATATGATGGGCCCAGCCAGCATGCCTACGTCAATCCGAAAAAGTTTACGTAGGATGTCCGTCTGATTGGTAGGATTACCATACGGGCGGATTCCCAACATCAAATTGATGTGGGGGCGATATCGTAATCAGCGGATCTACGTAGGAATGATGTCAATTCCTTTGTACACACTTGACGTAAATCCTACGCCTTGGATTTCCTTAGGATTTGCTGGCTGGGTGTACTTTAACAACTTTGTAGAAAGTTGATCAAGACAAGTATCTAAGTAAACTGAAATTCTTGGGAGAATTTTTGGACACTTTGTCAATCGTTTAATTGTTACTTTTACTTTAAATTGCTTTTAAAAGTATTGATTTTGAAATCAGATTGAATCCGATACTATTTTTTTTCATGTCCATCATAGAGGAATTTCAAAAAGAACAACGACTTAATGACCCATTTTTGTTTCAAATTTGATTTTCTTAAATTCTGTTTTGTTTGCTGTGCTTCATCGTTGTTGTTTTTTTTTTACTTATTACTGCTTTTTTAAATAATTATTTTAATCATTGCTTCCATTAATTCCAGATTTTTCACATTTTCACTTTTTAATTTAAGTTTATTATACATGTAGTATTGACAATAAGGGAGGAACAGAGGCAGAAGTCAAAGCACGAATTGGAAAGGCACAGGCAGCTTTTACGTCCTTAAGCAAGATTTGGAGAACCAAGGATATATCTCTAAAAACAAAGCTGAGGATATTCAACTCGAACGTGAAGTCAGTCCTGTTGTATGGATGTGAGACTTGGAATGCATCCCAGGCCTGCATAAAGAGAATCCAAGTTTTCATCAACAGATGTTTGAGGAAGCTACTTAAGATCAGATGGACAGACAAGGTCAGCAATGAAATTGTATGGAAAAGAACAAGACAGAGCCCAGTCAGAGAGGAAATTGGTAGGAGGCGATGGAGATGGATCGGCCACACTCTCAGGAGGCCAGGAAACAGCATCACGAAGAAGGTATTGGATTGGAATCCCCAGGGCAAGAGATCAAGAGGAAGGCCGCGCGGAACGTGGAGAAGAGCCAGAGAAAATGATGTGCAACGAAGCGGAAAGACTTGGAATAATGTAAAGAGGCTGGCCCATGATAGAGAGGGATGGAAAGTGTTTGTTGGTGGCCTATACCCTGATCCAGGGTGAGAAAGGCAATGATGATGATGATGATACATGTAGTAATTATTTTATTTTTGAATGCACGGGCACTTAGGGGTGGCAAGGTGGGGTTGCGGGTGGGGGGTGGGGTTGGTGTGTATTTTTTGGTTATTTACCTTTTTTTTGTTTTAAGGAAATCATCTAACTGAACGTGGTCTTCGGGAAGAAAACTGTTTTTGGAGGAAGAGGCCTTGTTTCTCTTCTCTTTTCATAATTTGAAAGAACTTGTGTTTTCCTCATAGTTACGTTTTTCTTTTTTTTTAAATTTTTTATTTGCTTAAAACTTCGAAGTCGCCATATAGATTTACATAACACTTGGGCAGACTGTAGTTTATGTATGTATGTATAAATTTTGTAGGGCTTTTCTAAAGATGTTTGATAAATTTACTTTTTGTAACATAATATTTTTTTTTGGTAGAATTAGAAAGCCTCACCAATGTTTTCACACATATTATAATATTATGTTTAAGTGTTAAATTTTATTGAACGTGTGAATGAAATATAATTTGCGTTCCGTTCATAATCGGTTTATCCAAGTATGACCTACTTTCCAAGCTGACAACCTTACGTCAATCCGACATAGGATTGTAGGATTATCGTAAGGGTGGATTCCCTATATCAAACCGACGTCGGTGCGATGTCATAACAGCATATCTTCGTGGGAACAATGTCATTCTTATGTGCTAACTTGACCGTCAGTCCTACCCGTCAGAATACCGTAGGGCCGCTGGCTGCGTTCCAATTCATTTGCAATGTAGTGTTTTGTGATCAGGACAAGAGGTCGAGGACAGGGAAGTAAGTCACAAGGAAGGGAATTGCACACTATAATATTGTTTTACATCTACTTACAATCAGTGAATGAACTGTATTATCAAGACATTCACCCCTACCCCCTCTTTGTCTTTTTCACCCCTCACCCCTCCTCCCCTCAGCGTGCATTCGAAAAACTATTTAACACCCATAAATTAGTGAGAGTGGGAGGGGGAACATTAATCATAACATCCTATATTTAAAGCACTGTGTTTACATGGTGAAACGTGATAAAGATATTTACTTCCTTCTCTTATTCCAAAGTGGGGTCAAAGGGTCTTGCTATTTTGTCATCGTCAGAACTGATTTAGTCTGGTTAGCAGGTTAGACAACCTCACAGCCCAAGGGCGAAGCCGATAAGCTAAGTACAGACTCAGTCACCTCTCTTGGAAACAAATTGTTCCCATTCACCGAAAGATACCCGGCGCTGAAAAAAAATATTAATGAGGAAAACCTTAACACAGATAGAGGATCGCTACCTTTTATTTGTTTTTGTATGGTAACTTCTTGAATGCTGGCTCCCTAAAGAGTGAACAGGTTCGTTCTCTGTGATCATTGGCATACTTGGCCGATTATTTCACCACACAAAGAGATAATAATCATAATTCGTACTCACTTCGTACGTGAGCATCTTTAAATAGCATAGCCTACTGAATCAGCATTATAATTTTACACATTTTGGTGCACATTAATTCACATAGTATCATCTAAAGCACTAATTGTAGTCCCTAACTAAATAAAGCCACGAAGCCACAGTATATATAAATAGCCTGTGATGTGTACCATATGGGGCGTGGTTATGAGTTTTACAAGTAGCGAGAACTAGAAAAATCGCAGTTTTACAGCTCCGCCCACGAACTTCCTGAATAGATGCCGACCGACAAAGGCATAGATAGTTAAGGGGAGTTGACTTTACATAGTTAATGAGAAATAGTTATTTTACGCAGAAAAAGACATTGACATTTTTATGTTTAGTAATTCGGAAACCATTTTCTTTTTTTTTTTTTAATTATCATTATTGTATCATAAGTTTATCAGTTTGGCCTAAACACAATCCTGTAATCCTTTCATTAGTCTCTTTTTCAAAGTGTTTTCAACTTTTATTTGTATTATATTAATATGTGTACGCATTTCACAATTCCGCCAGCAAGAGTTTGTTTGTTTTGTTTATTTTTTTGCGTATTGCCAATTTTATATAGTTAATAAATTTCTTATGAAGAAGCTTCAGTTTTACTTTCTCATGGTTATTTCCTAATTTGAGTTCAAGTAAATACAACCTGAGATCAGTAAATTGATTTCCCAGCTAGCATAAGGCAGGCAAACATTGCACTGTATGGCTTGAACTCATTATACACGATGTCAAAAGACTGGCCAATCCCATTTTGGGTGTGTCCCACGATGTCATACTTAAATGTCACTCCTTTTAGCAGTCTTGTTCCATCTGCAATCCCCACATATCTATTTTCATAGCCCTCCCTCCTCTCTCTCTCTCTCTAGCTCTCTCTTCCCTCTCTCTTTCTGTCTCTCTCTTTTTCTCCCATCTCTCTCACTCATGCACTCCCTCTCTCCCTGTCTCCCTCTCTCGCTTCTCTCTTTCTCCCCCCACCTTCTCTTTTTTTCTTTCTCTCTCTCACTATCTCTCCCTCACTCTTGCTTTCTCTCTCTCTCTCTCTCTCGCTCATTCTCTCTTTCTCTCTCCCGCTCATTCTCTCTCTCTTGCTCTCTTTCGCTCATTCTCTCTCACTGTCTCTGTCTCTCTCTCCTCTCCCCCACCCCCTCTCTCTCTCTCTCTCGGTTTCTATTGATTCATTATATTTTAAAAAATGATGTTCGTAGAAAATGTCTCCGTCTTTCAATCCATTACAGTTGCCACTGACACAATCATCAAAACAACCTCTCTGATGACAATAAATAAATAACAACTAAAAACAACAAACATCACACTTATTTAATTTATCCTAACCTGGCCACAACTAGCGCAGCTGCTGAACGATCCTTTGCTTTAGCTTTGCTCACCATTACAAGGAGAGTTGGCCACTGAGATAGATTATAATAAAGTAATAGATATAACTTTAACAAGAGGACGACCAGGAAGAAGATAGCAAGACGACATACAACAGATAGGAGGAACATCATGGTTGAGGAAAACAGACAGAAAAGAATGGAAATCATTATCAGAGGGCTACATCCTGCAGTGGATGAACAATGCCTAGAATGATGAAAGGTGAAAGAAAATAGATAACTTTGTTAGAATGAAACCTAGATGAAAGAGACTGCTGTCGTTCATTCATACATTTTTCACTATGCTTCGCTTTGTTTTCAGTTTACATTTAAAATTAAGATAATTAAATAACACACGATTTTTATAATGTTTTGATATTTATCAGCTTACTGTAGTGTAAAACTTTATTGCGCTCTTATTTTAATTTACTTCCTTTAAACTTGTACCATCCTTGTGTTTCGATGTTAAACACAACGTAAAAATGAATCATCAATGAGCTGAAAATTCTTTAGTATGTTTCATTGGGCCTTTTTTTTTTTGTGTTCGCTCTCCCAAACTTTAGAACCTGGCTGCAATAAAATTCTTGCTGTTGAGTGTTTACTTTGTCCATTTATTGCTCTTGATTTTGTTTCCAGCAGTTGTGTTAGCCTAATATTAATGCAGACGTGAGCACCTCTAAATAGCATAGTGTATCTAATCAGCAGTATTATTTAACACATTTTGTCGCCGATTAATTCACATAACATGGTCTGTCGCGTCTTTAGTTCTTCTTTGTTCCAACTCCACTTTTTGCACAACTGAGAAATTCGGCGTTAAAATTCTGCGGCTTTAGTATTATGATAGGGAGTTAGAATAAATCGGAACTGTGAAATAGTTGAAGTGCCACAGCGCATTTTGACCAAGTGCCAAAGTGTGAATTTGTTATACGTCTTCTAAGTACTAAACGATATCCAGTTTTTCAGAAAATGGAGATAGAACAAATAAGAACTAAGGTAGCGCGAAAGCACTAATTATAACCATTTCCTTGATAAAGCCATTAAGCCACAGTCCAAAATAGCATGGCATTTATTCTGCCCCATAAAGCTGTAAGACATGAATCTGCGGCTGACACAGTTTTGAAGGATAGGCGACAGCTTTAAATAAATTTGAAATAATTTGATCCGCACTGACCTAGTTCTACCTGAATGATTTCGGAACTTGTTTCTATTTGCCTTTGTGTGCCTGATTTTTTTTTTTTAAAGTGAAGGACACGCCTTCTTTATTTGGCTGTGCCAAGAAACAAAGAGAATCTATACCTAGCGCGACGACAGACCCACTGACTCTCAGTCAAAGAACTGTTACACGTGATCACACAGGACTCTTTCAGTTTATTGAGGTTTAGCTTCAAGTAGGGGACAATACATCATGTTGTATGTTGCTGGCGTCACGTTCACAGGAAAGTGTAAGAGCTGCCGATTTTACGAGGCTCTTGCTGTTGAATAGAAAAAATCGATGCAATTAATCTCTGGTTTATATTCCTTATCTCGCTATTTCTCCATCTTTCTTTCGTTTTATCTATCTATCTATCTATCTATCTATCTATCTATCTATCTATCTATCTATCTATCTATCTATCTATCTATCTATCTATCTATCTATCTAGCTAAATGTTTTGACCTTGTCACACTGACTGCGGTAGTACAGTCATGGTTACCCACTGCATTTATTTCCATGCTGGTTATTATGGTTGTTATTATAATGCCATTTCAAGTATTATGGAAATATAGGTGTGTGTATCTGTCTGTCTGTCTTTCCTTGTCTGTATGGCTAAATGACCTTTCGAACAGCGGAGACTGACATAAAAATAATAAAATTAAAATAACAGAAACATTTTCCCCGTGGCCTTTTTGTTGCACAAATTAAATTACCAACACGACCAAAAAAGTATGTAAAGTTATTTGCTGTATATAAAACATTATCATTACAATTATAGTGGGTGGAACGTGCCAGATGTTTTCATGCTTGTAAGAAATGTCGGCGTAGGCTGACAGTTACCATTGAACAACCCGCAATGGTAGAGGAGGCATTACAAATGCGTGCCCTACAGGAATTGTAAAGTGCAAACATGCTTTGAAACAGGTGTTGCGGAAAGAACCTACGATATTTTGCACTTTCCAACAACGAACAGACTTGTACATAAGAGGGAGAAACAGTATCCGTCGCTCAAGTTCAGCGATATGTCAAAGATAAAGGATCAGACATGAAAAAGTGAAAATCAATAACTGCGTTGAGCCCCTTTTCTTCACAGCTCCACAGCATTCTTCACTGACGTTGAAAAGGTCCGTTGCCTGCAAGGTGGGGTGTTTTCATTTTCAAACGCAGTTGTAGAGCAAGATGAGACCTAAGTATACACCACTCCGAATTTTTCTTCACATAAAAAGAAATCAATAGTATGACAAGACACACTTCCAAGCCAGGGGCGTACGGCTTCAGTCTATTGCCTGAACGTTTTTGTTCTTTTATCAGATAGGTGACATTCCCTACCTTGACGACAAGATTAACCCGGGGTTCATGGGTGATTTGTACACTACTGAATCAGGATTCAGGCCAGGACTTGTATTATTTTCGTAATTTTCGTATATTAATTTTCGAGAGTTTTGACAGCTGTTTGTGGAAAGTGGCCAAATACACAGACCCTGGTGAGAGAAGTAGTAATTTAGCTGATGTTTACTGGTGTTGATTGTTGGTGTAGTTTTTGTTGTTGCTGTGGTTGCTGATGCCGGGTATATACACAATACAGGAATATTTGCCTACATTTGTGTGTGTGTATGTTGTCTCTATTCCACCGTGCCGACACAAATCAAAACCCGAGTTTTTCACTGGCTATAGTGCTGGTTTATACTGTTGTTACTTTTACATGCATAGTTGCTTTTGTACTACTACTGGATTGTTCACTGCAGAGACTTTTGGCGTTCTTTCTGTTATTATTGTCAAGACGTTTTCCCTTTCAACGTTGTAGCTGTTTCCGTCTCTGCGTGTTCTAAAAAAGTGTGCGTACCAGTAACTTGTGACTACGTGTGTATTTTCTCACGCCTTTTAAAAGTATTTTTTGTTTGAAATTTTCAGACAGAGTAAACAGTTGATGATTATCTACATCGCCACAGTATAAACTGTATAATTATGAAGTAAACACACCTATTAGTGTTTTTACTATTACAATGTACCCCTTGCTTTTAGCATTGTCGCTGTTTTCAGAAAAATGAAATTTGGATACAAATGTGTTCATAGATAGTAGAAGTTTCAGTTTCAATGATCTTGCAAGCTAATTTAAAAATGCTAATTTATCGTGGGGTTTCTAAAGCATTCGCCACAACAGGGCTGACTTTGAACTGCAATATTATATGACACTGCACCAGCTTAGTCTAAAATAACATTCTGAATTGTTTGGATAAAGTATTTAGTCTGTTTAGGCTACAGACAATGCCGATCTCTGTAATGGTATATCGCTGGTACGCGTTTGTCGTTTAGGGAGGCGAGGGTACGGAATCGGCGATAATGTCACGGCCGCCCACGTTGAGAAAAAGTCTAGACAGGGCCAAAGATTTACCATTCATTTTAATAGAGAACAAGAGCCAACACAACACAGTAAAAGTTTAACTAGAGAAAATGAAAAAAAATAAATATTTTGAGCCTCAACCATCATACTGCTCGACTTTCTTGGACAGCCGCGCCACATCACCGATTCTGTGTGGTTGAAACATTTCAGAAAGTAAAAAAAGTAAGAAAGACTGTCAGAAGCGGAGGAAAGGAGAAATTGTGAAGAAAATGAGATCGAGCTTTTACATCCCGGCCTTTGTAGGCTAGGCCTAGTTCGAAAACAAGAAATGGCAAAAAAATTTGTTTTCAAAAGACCGATACAGGGAAAGTGAACTATTTTAAAAACCATTGCAGAACTGATAATAATCGGCTAAAAATTGAATACAAAAGAAAGCCGCGCCTTTTTTTACACTGTGAATGCACTGGCTTGATCTTTTCGGCAGTCATTGTTCTTTGCTGAATAGGGAATTCTAGGCTAATGTTTTATTAAACAAATGATTTGTTAGATATAGGAGTACGTGTAGGTGAGAGAGAGAGAGAGAGAGAGAGAGAGAGAGAGAGAGAGAGAGAGAGAGATGTTATGTGTGTTCCGTTTGATTGTGGAAAGACCATCCAGTTACTAGTGATTTGAAAGAACTTGTATCATTACGCTAGTTGACTTGAAGAAACAGGAACATTATTGATCGCCATAATTATTTTTCTATCGTTCTCAGCGTGACAAGTCTGCAATTGTTTCTGCTATTGGGGCCGCAGAATGACCCAATCTTATTTCAACTAGAGTGAGCGCTGTGCTGTGTGACCAGTCTGAAACTCTGCGGACAAGTACCAGAGAAACAGTCGCATGGTGAGTAGGGTGATGAAACTGTGTCAGCTCAGTGTAAGGCTCGTATGGGAATAATTATGTGTGAAATTCATAATGTGTCAAGATACGTGTTGTTAAGAAACAGGGTCGTTCTTTCGTTGGGTAAGTATGCCAGTGGTGGTACGTTATCGGTGCCAACTCCTGCCGACTACATTTTCCATAATTCGTGAAATGTTAGGAGATGTAGATTTATGGATTTGGTAAAGATTATGGACGATTCCGAAAATCATTTATATGACTTTGAATCCTGCCTAGAATGGATCGATTGCCATGGTATAATGTTTGTAGGCTGGATGTAGACTTCTGTTACCAGGGATTTATTTTGTTGAAAAAAAACATTTCAAATTAATAGTATCCTCTGTCGCATGGGTGTGGGCTTGTGCACATACAGTAAGGATTGCGGAGGAACTAAAAATGATTCAAGGTTTGAGAGGTCTGACTGTATTAATTGTAGGTACGGTACCCGGTGTGGGAGATGTGTATCCGTGTAGCCCATGAGTGGTTCAGTTACAAGGACTTTCATGAAAGATTATTTCGTTAGTAATAAAGACTAACAGATAATTAATCAAGCAGTGAGCAGGGGCGAGGCTTCCTCATAATCAAATAATCAGTGATTACCCTTCGAATATTAATTCTAGAATTACTGTGCTTTCCAGATCGAGCCCAACTTTCTCCCCTTTAGTCAGTTCAGCATCCAATTGTACCTCGCTATTTGCGTTTGTTATATAGTCCAACACCCCTCACCGAAAAGCATCTTTATAGGGACCTACACCTTATGAACTGGTCCATAATCAGTGATTAACAAAGCCGAAGAAGACTTGACTACACCCAGAACCTATCGTGAGCATAGCCTGTATTGGTCAACGCGGCCACGTAGACAGCAGAATAGTGGGGGATAAAAATAGATTTAAAAATCAAAGTTTGACCTGATTTTACCGATTTATGCATGTTTTTCACTATGCGGTCGTTTTCATCCTAATCGAAAGGTAAAGGGTAGAGTGAAAGAGTTTGTGTGGATTTTTTTGTTTGTTTGAGGTAATCTAAGAATAATTTACTCCACGCACAGTAAGAGCTATCAAAGCATAATGATATAGTCTAGATAACAACTGTGATAAAAATCAGTCGAACGTAACTATATCAAGAACACCACTTCACATGATAGGTCGAGCAAACCTATACCGCAACGGCAGATAGCCACTTCTCCGAGATCGCTGCACAGTGTTGTGTCACAGAGATGCCAGTTAAGCACTTTTTGCCATTTAATGTTAATGGGTCATTTTCGAGAAACTTTATGAGATGGTAGAATAACAAAATCTCTGGCAATGAATATGACAATGAAAACTTTCCGTTCAAATTATATTTTTAAAAATAGATGAAAAATATGAGTCTATAAATCTGTTAGTATGAATGAATGGTATTTTCAGATTAGTTTGGCTTGTAAATTGCTGCATTTCTGTCCTGTTGACAAGGATAGTCCGCTCTTTAGATTTTGCAATGCCTTGCACCAGTTTCAATGTTTTAGTCGCTGCATTTGTAATTATGTAAATATGATGTAGCGATAGGTCCTATTATAAGGATCTTACTAGCTTAAATTCTGATTACCCTCTGCAGAGGGCCACGCTTCGCCCCTCGTAGTGAGTGTAATTAGTTGCGTAAAATTTGCGAGGAAAACCCTCGTTTGTATGGGGCACTGAAATCTGAAACTCCAGCAGAGGGAAATTTACAGATTACGCGAATGGGATCACCAAATTTAGCCCCCCCCCCCCTCTCCCCCCTCCACGTTGACGCCTGTAGCTGCATATCGCAGGAGACCAGGCTTATTCGCCGACTTCTGCGAATAAGATCAGAATCTTATTCGCAGATGGATTTTTTTGTGATCTTTATTTAGGAAGGGCTCCTTTAGATAACAATTCTGGTTTGTTTTGTTGAATAATTAGGCTCTTCACCATCTAACATGGCTCCATTCGGAGTAACACATGGTGTTACAGTTTAAGTGGTGATGCACCAGGAGGTTTTTTTTTTTTTAGCGATACTTATCGATTATCATGTCCTCGGCAGCATTAGAGAAAGGGACCGCATATCCGTACAGCATTGTTATGTTCGTGTGTAGTGAGTTCTGGGTACGAACGAATGACATTGACAGTGACAGCTGAACAGTGATTCAACATAACGCGGCCATGAACAGAACCAGAAGAGGCCAGATTTATTACGAATTGAATAGAGGCCAAAGTTACAACAATTAGGCCAAATATATAACATCTCCTCTCTTAAGCTTGATACTACTATTTTTCACACAGTGACATTAAATTCAATTGCTTAGAGGTGTGCATGTATCTGTATTTAGTTTTAAGCTTTGATGAAATGATACATTTAATTTATAAGATCTTATTTTAAAATTGGTTTACATTTTTGTATTTTATTTTCTTTGACTTTGTCAAGAAACTATTCTTTGGAAAATTGCAGAACAGTTTATGTTTTATCACACAATTTTGCTTGATGCACAGTTACTAATGTCTCTAAAGTCTAAGTAATTTATAAGTGATTATTGTTTTTAAGTTATTCTCAACTTAATTACTTTAACCTTAACACAAATAAAATGTAAAATTACAAAGTCTCTGAACTTGAGTCATGTTTTTTGTTCAAATGATAGAGTTCAAGGCAACACATAAATTGCACAAAAATGTCTTTGGTTCACACATTCACGAAAATGTCCTTGGTTCAAGTTTTGGTTTAGACACAACATAAAAACAGTGTTTGTATAACAGGACAAATACACAAACAATTTAGTCTCTGAAGCGTGCTGGTTGAATCACTTCTCGGCCACTTCGAGTTCGAACAGGTGGATGTTGAACCTTCGTTGGTGGTGCTGGAGACGTAGTGGATGTTGATGGGTTCAGGGTTGTACTAACAGGGGTTGTTTCTGGCGGGGCCAGAATCATCTCGTCATCAACTGGGCTGGATATGGGTGATGACTTGTGCTGGTAGGAGTCTGATGGTTTCAGAATGTCTTTACGATTTCTTCTGAACTCCCGGTTGCCACTCTGAACGATGTAGGATCGAGGGGCATCAGCGCGTCGCAACACTCTTGCTGGTGTCCACACCTTCTCTTGGTTAGTTCTGATGAAAATGTCGTCATTTGGTTGGACAGTTCGCAGGTTGTGATGACCTTTGTAGTAACGATGTTGGACAGACTGGTCAGTGCGACGAGCTTTTCTGACAACATCAGAGTTTCTTATCTTTAGTTGTTGTTTCTTTGCTGGAATGTTGGTTCTTAGTTGTCTGCCGAACAATAGAGATGCTGGTGATTTCGTGTCTTTGCCTGGTGTTGTTCGGTAGTTCAGCAATGCGAGGTAAGGGTCATCAGATTTGTTTAACAGTCTTTTAACAGTTTGCGCCATTCTTTCTGCCAAACCGTTGCTTTGGGGGTAATGAGGACTACTAGTTTGATGGATAATTCCCCAATTCTTGGTGAAAGTCTGGAACATCTGACTTGTATAATAGGTAGCATTGTCTGTAATAAGAATTTCTGGGATTCCATGACGGCTAAATATGGATTTCATGTGTGTGACGATGGAATGACTGGTTACATCTGAGACTTTAGCTATTTCAACATATTTGGAGAAATAATCTACAATGAGCAGATAGTCTGTTTGCTTCCATGTGAATACATCAGATGCCGTCGTTTGCCACGGATAGTCGGGCACTTCATGATTGATTAGTGGCTCTCGCTGTTGACGATTTCTGTACTTCAGGCATGTGTCACAGTTCTGTATCATGTTTTCAATGTCTTTTGACATGCCAGGCCAGTGCAGGGATTCGCGAGCTATTCGTTTACACATGTCAATGCCTAAATGTCCTTCATGAAGATTTCTTAGCATCTTGGATCTCATAGACTGAGGTATTAGAAGTTGTTCACCTTTGAGAATTCGGCCATCTTCAGTTGTTAAGGTCTCTCTGACATCCCAAAAGGCCTTGATATCGGATGGTATTTAAGATTTTTCTGTAGGCCATCCTTGCTCAATGAACTTAGTCAGAATCTGTAATTGTTGGTCTTTCATAATCTCTGACTTCAGTTCTCTGTCGATTTCAGGTGTAACAGGTAAATTGTCCAAAAGTGTATGAATTTGTATGGTTGCTTCTATGTCTTCATCACTTTGAGGACTTGGTGTTGAAATTGGGTCACGTGACAGTGTATCTGCCACAAGCAATGTTTTTCCTGGCAGGTAATTGATTTCTAGATCATACTTCTGTAGCTTGATCATGAATCTTTGGATTCTTGGTGGACATTTCTCGAGTGGTTTCCGAAAAATGTATTGGAGTGGTTTATGATCACTCTCAACTTTCACTTTTTTCCCATAGATGTATTGATGGAATTTGTCACATCCAAAAACCACTGCTAGTGTTTCTTTTTCTATTTGGGCATAGTTTCTTTCACTTTTGTTTAATGTTCTGGATGCGAATGAAATACACTTCCCATCTTGAAGGAGTGCAGCACCGAGTCCAAATTGGCTTGAGTCAGCGGATATGGTTACATCTTTGGTTGGGTCATAGTGAAATAGTGTTGGACTTTCTGTGATTCTTTTGTTGATGGATTGCTTAGCTTTTTCATGCTTGTCAGACCAGTGCCAGTGAACATCTTTCTGCAACAATTCTCTCAAGGGTTCTGTCAGTTCTGAGAGATTTGGAATGTATTTTCCCATGTAGGTCACCATGCCAAGGTAACGTTGAAGTGATTTCTTGTCGTCCACTTTCATGGCATTGATGGCCTCTGTTTTTTCAGGGTCAGGTCTCATGCCTTGTGCACTGATGATGTGGCCAAGGTACTTCAGTTCCGGTTGATTTATGACAGTTTTCTCTTTCCGGAATCTGAGATTGGCAGCGCGTGCTATGTCTAAGCATCGTCGACTTCTTTGTAGTAGTTCTTGCTGAGTTCCACCCCATACAATGACATCATCGAAGAATGATTCTATTCCTTCTTCCTCGCCAAACAGTTGTTTGATGTTTCTGTTGAAGACTTCCGGGGCAGAGCTAATGCCAAACGGACATCTTAGAAAGGAATATCTTCCAAATGGCGTGTTCATTGTGCAGAGTAGGGAACTAGGTTCATCTAATTCTAGGTGCCAAAATCCACGTGCAGCATCAAATTTGGAGAAAAATTTTGCTCCAGTCATCTTTGCTGTTATCTCTTCAGCGGAAGGCATTGCATAGTGCTCTCGTTTGATCGCTTGATTTAGGTCCTTCGGATCCATACATATTCTTAACGAGCCATCTTTCTTTTCGATGATGACCATGCTGTTCACCCAATCTGTTGGTTGCTCTTGCTTCTTGATGACTCCCATTTTCTCCATGCTGTCTAACTCTTTCTTCACCTTATCCTGTAGTGAGAATGGAATTTTGCGGGAAGCATGCACAACAGGTTTTACATTTGGGTCAGTTTCAATGTGATAAGGTTTTGCAAGTTTTCCTAACCTGTAAACACATCTTGGTAGTCTTTCATTATGTTTTTGTTGATTTTGTCACTGTTGGGCTGCTTGTCTTCTATGTGAAGTATTTTGATCAGCTGCAATTTCTCTGCGGTTTCCAAACCTAGAATTGGCTCTTCACTTGTGTCAACAACATAGAAATTGACTTTGTCATCCATGATTTGCAAATGACAGGTTCCTTTGACATCTAAGTTTTCACCTGAGTAGCTTGATAGTGTGTGACTGGTTGTTGCAATGTGCACATCAGTGTTTTTGTTAATCTGTTTAAAGATTTTCAGTGGTAACACATTGGCTTGAGCTCCTGTGTCAATCTTGAATCTGACGTTTGTGCTATTTATGTCTGTTGAGACGTAGGCTTGTTTTCCTATTCTTTCTTTATTGATCATGCCTACGAAGTAACGATAAGCAGGTTCTTCTTCTTGCACTTCATCTTCACTGTCTGAATCTATTTGGTGAATTGTGGATCTGTTCTTTGTCTTCGTCTTGCTCCGACATACAGCTTTGAAATGATTGGGTTTGCCACATTTCCCACATTCTTTCCCAAATGCTGGACAGTTTCTGGGAGGGTGTTGGTAGCCACACTTCCCACATATGCCTGAACGTGCTTTGTTTGTTGGGACCATTTTTGTCTCTGCAGGACATTTCTTGGAGGCTTTTTTGTATTTGAAGGTCGCTCTCTTCACTACTTGGACTGTTTCTGCTTTGTCCATTAGCTTGATGCCTGCCTTTGACAACTCGTCAGCTTGACATATGGTGATGGCTTGGTCGAGTGTTAACTCGCTCTCTCTGAGTAGACGTTCTTTGATTTTGTCGTTGTGTATTCCCACGACTAATCTGTCTCTCACCATTTCATTCCTCAGGTTCCCAAAGTTGCAGTTCTGGGCTAGTCTCTTCAATTCTGTCACGTACTGGTCAATTGTCTCGTCACTAAGTTGAGCTCTAGTGTGAAACTTGTATCGTTCCAGTGTTACATTGATTTTTGGTTGACAATGTGTTTCAAATTTCTGGAATAAAACTTTGATCTTGCTCTCTTCCCCTTCTTCTAATGTCCAGGTGCTGTAAACTTCTCTGCCTTGCGGGCCAATTATATAGAGGAAAGCAGAACATTTTTCTTTTTCTGAGCTGTTTTTCATGGACAAATCAAGGTATAGCTCCATTGTTGTTTTCCATGATTTCCACCTTTCTGCCAGAGGAATTCCACTGTTGTCATTGTGGAATAGAAGTTCTGGAGGCTGTTTCAACTTGAGTGACATATTGAAGGTTTGCAAAAATTCTGTTGCAATTAGTTCAGTACAAGTACAAGGGTCTGTAAACAGCAAATTATCCTTTTTCAAGAGAGGTAATCAGTAGTGTCTGATGTACTTCGATAATTTCCTAGGTTCTGTCCCCTGGATTATCAGCTCTGTATGATAACTTCTATTTCTTGAGTTATCTCTCTCAGCTCGCTGGTATTCATGTTTCCTATGGAGTTTTATCTTTCTCTTGTGCTTGACTTTCAATTTCGGCTTTTGTCTGTCGTCAGCGACGATCTACTGTGCTTGCCGAATAAAACCGAAAGATCAGCTTCGAGCGTGGCCGCCAGTTCATGTATCAAATTTCAATCAGTCACTCGACATCTGAAGTAAACTGCGTTGACGATGATCCGAACAGGAAAACTAGGTTGTAGTACTTATCTGACACCATGTTATGTTCGTGTGTAGTGAGTTCTGGGTACGAACGAATGACATTGACAGTGACAGCTGAACAGTGATTCAACATAACGCGGCCATGAACAGAACCAGAAGAGGCCAGATTTATTACGAATTGAATCGAGGCCAAAGTTACAACAATTAGGCCAAATATATAACAAGCATGTTGTACGGAATATGGATAGTGCATGTCCGTACAACGCACACAATTCGATGACGTAAAAGACACACCGGAATACTATATTACTGACCTTGCTAATTTGCATAGTTTTTAAAAATATGAATCGGCTTAGTAGCAAAACAGTCCGACTTCTCCTCGCTAATAATAGTGTACGTCGATCACCAATGGCTACCCCAACCCCCTTTCGCCTGATAGTCAATCTGACTACCGCCCATTGATACAAACTGACTAGACCTCACGCCCCCAGGTCCATCTGACTATTCCATGTGTTGTCACTTGAAATTCGTGAACACCATACCACGTTTTGTTTCAGCAAACCTTCACCAGTCGCGCTTTTTGGTAAACATGTTGTACGGATATGCACGGTCCATATCCGTACAACATGTTGCACGGATATACACTGCCTTAGAGAAACCCTGCTGAGGATCGCTTTTACACAGATTCCCGAGCAGCATGCTAATAAGTAAACTCCGAGTCGGTAAGGGGGGTTCGAATCTCCGCAAGAGCTGCCAATTTTTATCTGCTTTTTTCCCCACTGATCATCGTTGCTTTGCTCCAGGATATAAAACTGTGACTAGAATTATTTTTTTTTTAGATGAATTAATAGCCAATTTTGTCAGGTGTGAAATCACAGAGAAAGCCAGAAAGAGCACATAAAAATGAACTAAACTTTCATGCTAACAAAACTGTTATAAAACAAAACATCACGAATAGCTGAAGCAGAAGACCCCCAAAATGTATTTTTAGTAAATACATGACAAAGAGAAATAAATTATGCTCAGTTCACACTGACTAAAAGAAATCATTTATTGTTTAAAATTTGATTTTCATTTTCATTTCTAATTAGCAACTGTCCCATTCAATGAACAGGAATAAATAAAAGAAATAATCTGAAGCACACTGGCAACGATCAGTTTCCCCACGACATCAATTTTGCAAAATCCGTGGGGAAAAAAGTAATTCCTAATAATGAGAAATGCTGGGTTTAAAAATGAAAAAAAAAAGGCTCCGGCATGGGATTGAACACAAGACGGACTGAACCCTCAGTTGCGCTACCGCAGACCACGATAGGCCGGAGGAACTCTTCCATAGTAGACATCACAAACCCAAGAAACCCCCCCCCCCCCGTTATTCGCAGGCGTCTGCGAGTAAGCACCTCGATCCCAGAAAATCCAGTAATTATGTTTTTAGCATCATGTTAACATCATTATTGGCCCTTGGGCACGGCAATAGCTAGGCTTTTCTACTTCCCCGTTTCAAAATCAATGTAAATTTGCATACATGGGGGCCTCCTAACCCCTTGGGGCCCCTCTGCAACTGTTCAGTGTGTCCATGCGTTAACATGGCTTACTGAAACTTCAGGTATTACTGAGTAACATCATATCGATAAATACTTTCACTTCACAAAATCAGTCCCTACACGTGGATTGTTACAATGCTACATCACATGTCGGCGGGGTTTTTAATCGTGGGGTGTGACTGTGGACCCCACCTTTAAATAACTGTCTTACATTCGCTGTAGACCACAGAATGTACCGCATGACCCATGTGACCACAAATGCACGACACATAGGCCTACGACCGTGAAGACGAGCACGGAGCTAAGTACACACGACACCGATGGTCAAGAAATCTCGCATGCGCCTCAATGGGGGTCAAGGCAAGGTCGGCGTTAAAAATTCGGCAAAACTTGCGTGCCCAATGACCTTTTTCTGTGAGGGAGGCATTGCGCTGGCTTCACGTTCCCTTATTACGCAAAACCTGTAGACCAGTGACCGCCCTCTGTGGCAGAGACTGCAGACTACACTTTTACACTTCAAGTGATGATCAATGAAATTTGCAGTTGTTGGTGTTGCTGAAGCGAAAAGACTGTTCGACCTCATAACATTTTGATTCTGTTCCCCGCTAGGAAGGATGCCAGGTTTTATCTTTCATCGACAGAGTGGCATACGTCTTGAAGGTGAGTGAGTTTTTTTTATTGTGAAACTGTTTGTTTTTCTAATGCTTGCCCACACCTTCTCATCCTTGACCCTCCCCCAATCACTCTTTTTATTGCATTACTTAATTTATGTATCAATACTTGAGCTCAAGTAGATGTTTTTGTCTACTTTCTTTGTGGTACATGCAGTTCTTCGGTAAAAATGGCACAGGCAACGGCGCAAATAGATTAAAAAAATAGGGAAAAATGGCACACTTAATAAAATATAATTTTTTTGCATTAATATTTTCATTAAATTATTATAAATCATTAAAAATTGTTTGTTTTGTCTGCAGTTTAAAAAACTTTTTTCAGAGTTGTCCCGAATTCAACACGTGGTATGGTGTCTAGGGGTTTATAATTTATTAGAAGTGTTAATGATAAAATGCATGCTAAGGTGACACATACATCGTGGTGCGAGGGTTGGCATGGTAATATTGTTTTATAGCACGTCTAGAGAAATGACAGCATATAATTTAAGAATTACAACTACAACAACCATCACTGTAAATTAACTCTAATGTGTTGAAAATTAATCTACTCTTTGTGAACTTTGAAGACCTCTCTATGAGCTATAATGTATTTGTTAGGGCAAACCCTCGCCTTTGGTAATTAGCCAACATTTGCAGTGTTTTAGCCATCACATCTTGTATTAGAATTATATTTAATTGATTCTTTACATAATTGTAAGTTTGTATCAAAATACCATTATTATGTGCCATTTTTTTCCTATTTTACTATCTGTGCCATTTTTACGTACATTCGTACAGGCAAATTCTAATGATGATTGTGGTAATAATGGTGTTGATGATTCGATGGCATTCAATCGTTTGTTACCACTACCTTGAATGTTTTGCTTTGCTAGAATTGATTGGGGTGGGGTGGGGGACAGGGGGTCCAAAGCAGTTATATTAACACTAGGAACCAGTGAGGAAGGGGGAAACAGTTTTTGGGGGAGGAGGAGGAGTAATCAGCATGCACTTGAAATAGTATTAGATCTCCACAGTTGATCATCAAGTTTGATTTCCTCACCCACTCAAAATTTGGAGGTTGAGTTTTGTCTCTGACACTTGACACCCCCCCCCCCCGCCCCCAATCCCACCCCACCTATCCCACCACCTCTCCCTATCCCCCTAAAAAGATCTGTCACAGGAAACAATGCACAGTTTAAGTTTATTATGAGTAGGAGATATATATGAAAACATTTTTTTCTATTTATGTTTTCTTCATAGATAGATGGTAGGAATATCTTTACCTTCTGATGACTCAAGAGGATACATCTGACCCAGACTGAGACAGTAAAGAGAAAACAGTTGCACTTATTAAAAGTCCAGACCACTCGGTTCAAGAGCCAAAAAGTGATAATGAAGAGCAAAAGGGGAGCAAGAAAAGGGGGACACTATTACAGATTTGGGCGTCCCAGAAAATGAAAGTATTTACCAATGACACAAAGGCTACGAAGCTTAAAGTGGCCAAAGACAGATCTGAGTGGAGCATGAATCCACCAGCAACCACCAAAACTCCTGCCTGAATATATTCAAACCTCCAGGGGACTATACCATCACCTGTGCCTCTGAGAGTAGACGCCCAAGATTGTATGAGTGTTTTCATCTCCAGAATGTTGATTTCCAGCCGGTGACAGACCCACATTTTTGGGACCCTGAGGATTGCACTGTTATGGGGCCCCTATGCAACCAGCAACAGTAGGGCAACATCCAACATTCACCCATGGAGGGGCCCTGAAGCTTCAGCTTCATTAGTTTTGTAGTA
The DNA here is from genome assembly GCA_963931925.1 of Onchidella celtica. Taxonomy (NCBI): domain Eukaryota; kingdom Metazoa; phylum Mollusca; class Gastropoda; order Systellommatophora; family Onchidiidae; genus Onchidella; species Onchidella celtica. The sequence continues at coordinate 35,823,748 of OZ007581.1, forward strand.
GACCCACCACTGTTTCCAGCATAGCCAAGTTCACAAACTGGGAGGGAGTTAAAGAGAAAGATGATTAGTGGACAGAGATTGATGAGATAGAGGTGATGATACTGTCTACATGCTTCATCAGCACAGGTGCAAGTTTCCCCTTATTTGAAGCCTAGCAGCATCATTTGGGATAAGGTCAAAAGCAACAGTTTTGTGAAGTCAGAGCTGGTAAGAAATAACTTTCTGGATTGTCAGAGAACCTCTGATTTGATGATGACAAGGAGACTCAATCAGCCCAGAGGGAGAAGAAAGACATCCTTCTTTATATTTGTGAGATTTGGGACATTTTTAACAAAGAATTTGAAATGCCATTGTATTCCTTGTCTTTGTGTTACTGTTGATAAACAACTTGCCTGACGAAGACCACGTTGCAAATTTCCCATGGATACATTCCATCATAGACACGAAAGTATGGGATTAAATGTTTCTGGTCCAGCAATGTTGACATGTCTTATCCTTCACAAGGAATGCCATATCGTGTGGAAGAAAGCAAGAAAGTGCTGAAAACACTGGTTGGAATATTGCTTCATATTGTCAGTTTAAGGAATTTTAATAAAATGCTATTCAGAATATGGGGTCCATGAGACCCACAACATACAATAAGGGATGATAAGAAAAAGCTCAACAAAATCTGGGATCCTATAAGAGGGATGATAATACATGTAAAATGCTCTACAGAATCTGAGGCCCAATAATACCCCAAAAGTACAAAATGAGAAATAAACACTGACATACAGGGGAAGATACATGAGGATGACATTTTCTTATGATTGGTGGAGAGTGTGTAGCTATTCCTATTACATTTATATTGTACAGGAAGGGTATTTCATATTCTTTGACATGAACCAGAATTTGAACCTCCCTGAGCAGTATTCAAGGAGAAATGTTAATTTTTAAACATTATCATGGAGCTGGACACTCCTTAGTTAGAGTCCTCCAATGACCAATCAAAATGGGCCTTCTCATCACAAGTGCTAACTGTCTGGTGGGCATACAATCTTAGGGGCAGACAAATGTGTAGTGGCAATAACCCTAAAAGGGAGTTAACTAGCCTGGTCCCCTCACCTGCTGCCATTTGGGTAGAACTCACCACATAAACCTAGTGACATGCTCACAGTCCTTTCAGCCGCAGCCAGCCACACACACTGGTGTTAATGTTATAAATTCACCAAACATAAAATATATCTTCTCACTCTTAGTTATCATAGGCAAGGAGCAGTGAACAGCTTTAAGTTTACAATTACCAGAGGTTAATGGTGCAGAGTGAAGTGCTGAAATAGAATTCCATTCGTTCATTTATTTCACTAACACCTTTTTTTTTTCTACCATATCTCCTCACGAAGATTTTAATTTTCTAAAGCTCATAATTTGCTATTTAAATTTCAGGTTGTTGTTTAATGTTTCAAGTTTCTCTGCCACTTTCATAAACTTCATGTTGATTGTCTAGTAAAAATTTGTCATGAAACTAAAATCACTTTTGTTATCTTTACAGGGAGTGTAGATCACATCTCCATGCTCCCATGGCCCCCACTTGCCATCCTGTCAGTCGTGCAACTGACATCAAACAGGAGCTCTTAGAAACAGTGGATAAGACGTCACATCTAGAAAATCATCCCATACTTTCACAAAATGGACACTGCAGGAGAGATGATCAAGCTAAAGGCAGAGGGCAAAATACAGATCCATCTCTGCTTGGCATCTTTCACTTTTTGTTGTTGATATTATTGTTACTGACTTCTGTACATAGTGTGTCATGTGAGTACTTTGAGATAATTGACAAATAACTAAGCATGATAGTTTGCTTTCGTAGAACATTAACCCTCATAGTGCTACAGAAATCTGCTTCCGGTTATCTTTCAGCTGATAGGCCTATGCATGCTCGAGGAAAAAACCATAACTTAAGTATTAAAAATTGAAGACTATGTCATAAAAAATAGAGGACTGTCACAAACCATGATATCTGGACTTATCAACCGGGCCCTGAGTAAGTACATGAATTTGTGGCCTTATCATTGGTGGACAAGGGAGACGTGATCATGATATTCTGGGCTTAGCAACTTGGGCCTGGGAAATGAAGACAATGATAATAATAATAATAAATAATAAATAGAATTTCTATAGCGCATTTCTAATAAAATTATTACTCAATGCGCTGTACATTGCATCAATAATTCATGCATACATTTTCCAAATCTCATACTAAAACACGCACTCTCATCCATACAAACTTTCATTTTCACACACATAGACACTCATAGTCATATAACACTAGTTATATAATCAATTGTAACATCAAAGTACAGAATAGAATTTGAAAATTTAACAGTTTTGGAGGAAAAGGTGATGTTTTACACTTTTCTTAAAGCTTTCAAGATTGATTATCGTTGTCTTATCAATAATGGAAAAGGCAAAAAAAAAGCAAGATATCATGGCCCAAACGCTGCCAGTATTAAGCATAGCTCTAGATTGTGATCTGTCTTTTATTGTATAGACATTCTATCATCCATCTATTTGACAGCAATGTATTTCACTTATTTCGTCTGTCCGTCACTCTGCACATTCATTCTTTTGTCAACTTTATTAGTCTATTAGTCTGTCCAGTCTCTCAGTCCTTCATTCATTCAAGAATGTTTCTCAGTCCATCTTTATTTCTTTACAATTTTGCAGGTCAGGATGTTTTGCAACCACTTATTACATTAAAAGCTCCACTGACTGTGCTTCCTGAACTTACAGAGGTCACATTGTTTTGTCAGCTTGAGACAACTCTTTCTGCTTCTGCTGGTGAAGTCCCGTTGACTTGGACCCGGGAAGGGGGTCTGCCCGGTGGTGTTGATATCGATCCTTCCAGTGAAAATATCGAAGGGGTAAGATTTCCATCTGTTCTCCCTTTCATACAAATCGTTCCTTGGGGAGACCTAAATTACCCTCCATCCCTTATAACCAGAGTTTAATTACCTCCCTGTTTTCCTGGGCCAGCCTCCAGAAGAGCTATACTACTTCTCTTTGTTCTTGAGTGGAGAGAACAAAGGAAGGTAATATTCAGAGTAGAATTTCCTCCCATCTTACCCTACCAGAGCTGGAGTTCCTGAACCATTCTTTTACAGTCAAGCCCACCCATTGTCCCCCTTCCAACTCCTTTCTAATATTTATTCTCCGAAGGCTGAAATATTACTTCTAACTTCTCTAACCAGTGCTGAATTTCCTGTTATGCATCCTGGCCTGATTAAATTTAACTCTTTCCCTATGGGCCAGCATTTCACTTCTGGTTGGAGCACCTAGTGGGTTTACACGCCACACTGTACTGTGCATTTGTAAACAAAGATCGCCTTACTACACAACGGCATCCAAACTATACACTTATCGAACATGCGGTATTGCTGGACATGCTAGGACAAAGGAAGCTTTACCAAGAATTTCCAAAACAGTGGTCAAGGAATACCTTTACAACGTCACAACGTAGGCTGCGTTGTACCTGCTGCCGCTAGGGAAGCATGCGACGCAATGCGCGTTGTACGGTAGGAAAAGAGTTAACTTGTCTTAATATTCGTTTTTTTTTTTTAACTTATGAAATAACTTTTGAGGTTGATCAAACTGAAACATCACTAACCTGTTTTAGGGAAATGAACAGTTTCTGGTAATCTGATTTCCCCCTTACATAAAAGTTATATATTCCTGATTCACAGTTCAAAAATAAGCTTGGGTGACCCCTTCATCTTCATTGTATTATTGCCTCTTTTTCCATCTTTAATACCACTTGTGGTACACAAATTATTCATGATTATTAATATTGAGTCAGTAATTCCCATCTACATGCTTCATAAATTTTAAGTTACAATACGTTGTGAAGGACAAAAAATTCAGAACTACTTAAAGAAATGGTTTCAAATAGTTTAGGCTTTGTTTTATAGTTATTTTTTTCTTGTATTATTTTTCACAATGAGGGTTCGCAGCATACAATTTTTTCTTTTTGCTTCAAGCTTAGCTGTGGCCTCACATTCTGTGTTTTTTTTTATACTGTTTTGTTACATAAACAAGAATTGCAATTTTTTTCGGATGTATTGGTGTATGGGTACCAGCAAAAATATACAGTAAGACTTTATGTACTGGTCCCCACTCTGCAATTACTTTATTTCATTAATCAGGGACAGACCCAATATGTGACAGCACTAACATTCACCCCTACAGCCTTAGATAATGATATTCCTTTTACCTGTGAAGCACGTATCGGATCCAGTGCAGGATCAGCCAGTTACACACCAACCATCATCTGTAAGTATTATTATTGTCGATTTAAGCTGGGTCTACTGGAAACAGCAATGGAAACGTCAAAAACCCCCGAGGTAGTGACATGGAAAGAATTTTTTCATGTGAACGGAAATATTGTTTCCGTACACGTGGAAATGCTCTTTCTTTTTACTACTTGGTGGATTTTTGATGTTTCTGTTGCTGTTTCTGTTCCCATACACATGAAAACACAGCTTTAGCAGACATTCAGCACTGTTTCTTCATTTTCTTGTTCAGCAATGACTGATTTTGTTGGCCCTTTTCTGTAAAGCTTCTATGCAATATTTTGCTTTTCTGAAACACATATTCCTCCATTTACCCATCCATCCACCTCCCTGTCAGTCCAATTTGTTAATCTTTAACCTTCATTATTATTTCTTTGTTATCTTTTGTTATTAACATGCCAAAATGACAAGTAAAATGGAATATAATTAGTGTCTGGGAGGAATGATGTTAGATTATTAAATTACTTCTAATCATAATGTCATTATTAAATTCATCATTTTGATTTTAAGAAAAAAGGAAATGAATGACAAGATATTAGGATTTTCACACACATCTAAAATATGAACATATCAGTGTTGAGTACAGACTGACACAGTTCATAAGTAATTATTGCTTCATATTGTGGAATATGGTTTTTTAAATGAGCAAAAAATGTTAGGCTCTAAACCAATGTGAAAGGATCTTGTGCATTGACTTAAAAGCAGAAAGAGAAAATTGCGAAGTGTTTATGATCAAGAAACTCACATAACAGAACATAGAATTTAGCCCAAGACTAACTGTATTCTCAGTGATAGCTCTATAAGCTGACCTGTTACTAATTACACAGTGGTAGAATGAATCATCATTTATCAATACTATATATATATATTTGTGGACTTGAGATTTTTCGTTGCAAAAGGATTCTGAACCACTCAACACTCAGACTTCAAATTTTATATGGTGCATCAGAATGGATGTAAGGGTGCATGGTTTTTAATAGAAGTCTCAGATCAATGTAATTTTTTTTATTGGAAATTTATTGTTTCCCCAATTTTAGATCTATTTCGAGCCATAGTTCACCATTTTAAGGTTTCATTGAGCTGTGCATGCGCATTATGTTGGTTTTGAAAGATAGCGAAAGTGCAAATCCCTACCAGAAATGAGTGCGTTGTGTGCTGGTGTGCATGAAATCTGTAGTAAGCCTCTAGGATATGGGAAGTTTTCTAGACCGAAGAGAGAGAGATAGAACGGTGAGTTCATAGGTTTACCCGGATAATGCCGGTGTAGCAGGCCAGATTATACCCCCGCCAGACTATACCCGGGGTTAAACTGGCCTAGCCCAGAATACCCCCCGGGGTATATTCTGGGCTAGGCCAGTTTATACCCCGGGGTTTACTTTGGGCTAGGCCAGACTATACCCCCCCAGTCCAGATTATACCCCCTACTTTTTTTGAAAAACAAGTCAAGGCCGCAGTTATTTCAACTTTAGTTTGAATTTTCCATTATCACTGTCATCAGATATCATATTGAAGCATACATTTTTGGCTCTTGTAAATTATGATAAATTTAAAAGGAAATAAACATGCTTAAAAAGCATTGATATACAAAAGGATTGAAAATCCCTTGAAACTGATATAATTAAACTTTAACACTGATTTTACTTGTGTCCGTTGGTATTATTATTGTTTTGGTTTTTTTTATAATTAGTTGTCCATGAGTTAAACATGTATTGTAATCTTTTTGTTTGGCACCACTAACATATACTTAGTGGCAAGGTATGAACTAATTATAAGACTCATAAGTGTAAAGTTCTGAATCTTATTTTAATTTTTGAAAATCAGAAATGTGCTTGATCTGTCGGAACAATTAGATCTACATACAAAGTTACACTGATGCAGAGAGAAAGACCAGGAAAGAATACATAGAGAAAAAAACAACAACAACATTTTAACAACTGAACTGGCAGATGGTGCAATTCCATCATCCAGCAGACATATAAATACTTCACACAAAACTAAATGAGCAATGTTCTTACTTGTTGGTAATGTTGTGTGAGCAATGTGCGTGTGTGCTGTCGGCATTAAAGACTTGTAGGTCTTAGATATTGTAGTTGCTGTTGTACTGTTACTGCTGCTGTGACAACAAATTTCCTGGAAACAGGATAATAAAGTCATATCTTATCTTATCTTATCTTATCTTCTAATTCTACATACTAAAATTGTTTCACATAATGAATTTAACCTGTCCTGATACGCTTGAAACGTTACAGAAAGCTAACCAGTAATATACAATAATAACAATAAGAACACCAAATCATCTTATTTACTCTTGAAAATAAAGAGAATGTAATCAATATCAGAATCACCATCATCTTGGAATAATACAAAGATAAGAGGGAAAAAAAAATGACCTACACATCATTCTAGAATCTATAAGCAGCAATAATATATGTGTGTATATACCAAATACATGTAAAAAAAAAAATGTGTTAAATCTTTTCAACTATTCAAGTAGAACTGGACTGAAAGCTTTAGCGAAGTAGCTTTGATAGTCATGTAAAATGACAGATTAAATCCACTGAGACGACAGTGCATTGCAGAAAGTAATTACAGTATGTTATGGCAAAAATTCGATGGATCATGTTGCATGAACATGTCTTGTTAGTAAATTCTTTGATAGCGTATTATTGTAGAAATGTATACATTTTATGTAGCTCATGGTTTAAAGCACTGGATTAGTTTCACTCACGTTCGTTGGCATGTTGTAGTTGTTTTTGTAGTTGGTTGCCATTGAGTAAACTTTGCACGGTACTGTTTGTTTGGCACTGACATACACTTAGTCCCAATGGATGAAATAATTAACGGACTCATAAAAATGGAGTCATTTTAAATATTTTTTTTGTGTACAAATACACAGTTGTTAAATCCCTTGGCAAGGGACGTGTTAAGCTGAAGAAGGTAAAGACGGACAAGGTCTTTTTTTTTATTATTATTATTTCACTCGCGAGTGACATACCCTTATTCACTATAACACATAGGTTTAATCTTTCAAAAGCCTTGCAAACTAATCCAGTGTCTTAAACCGTAATGTGCATGAAATGTATATCTTTCTACAAATAACCTATCAAAGAATGATACTCACTAACAAGAAATACTATTAATGTAACACGATCCATTGAATTTTGCCTCAACATGCTATAGATTCAATTACCTTTTACAACGCACTACTTTTGTCTCAGCGGACTTACTCTGTCGGCTTACACAACTGTCAAGGCTATTTCACTAAAGCTTTCTGTCCAGTTTTACTTGAATATTTGAAAAGATTTAACACGTTTTTTATATATAGTTGACACACATACATTGCTGCTTATAAATTCTAGAATGACTTGTAGGCCTACACTGCCATTTTTACACTCCCTCTCATATCTTTGCAATTTCCAAGATGATGATGATGATTCTGATATTGATATTTCTCTATATTTTCAAGAGTAAATAACATGATTTCGTGTTCTTATTGTTATCATTGTTACTGGTTAGCATTCTGTAATGTTTCAAGTGGATCTGGACAGGTGGAGTTCATCAGTCGCAAACATTTAGTGCCTATTTAGTTTTATGTCTGCTGGATGATGGAATTGCACTATCTGTCAGTTGGATAATCATTATTTTTTTTGGGTTTTTTTCTGTGTGTTCTTTTCTGGCCTTTTCTCTCTACATCATTGTAACAAAAAATACAATGCATGTTTTACTCATGGCCAACCAACTATCAAAATAATAATAATAATAATAATAATATCATCAACATACACGAGTGAAATTAATGCGGAAGTCTAACCATGTCAGTTTGAATGGATACTCAACTCTTTTGTATATCAATGCATTTTAATGCATGTTTGTTCCTTATAAAATGTATCATGATTTACAGGAGTCGAGAATGTATGTATGTGCATCAAAGTAAACTAAGGCTGAAATAAACTGTAATTATTATTTTCTCTAAATTGCATTATGACTTGTTAGTGTCAAGAATGTGTTCATGTTTGTATTAATATGATATCTGATGACAGTGATGAAAAACAGACTGAAATAAACTGTGGTCTTGACTTGTTTTTTAAAAAAAAGTAGGGGGTATAATCTGGACTGGGGGGGTATAGTCTGGCCTAGCCCAAAGTAACCCCGGGGTATAAACTGGCCTAGCCAGTTTAACCCCGGGTATAGTCTGGGCGGTGGGTATATTTTGGCCTGTTACACCGGGTGCCTCAGAATCAAAAAGCGTGATCGAAACTTTCACTAGGTAACTACTTCGCCCCGTCTTCATTCTTCGCCTTTCTTAAAACTTTCTTCACACATTGTCGGTCGAAACTAAACTTTAAACATCACATCCATATATTTTGTAAGGATCCGTAGTGTGAAAATAAGTTTATTGGTATTTGCATTGAATCTAAGCTCCGTTATTAACGTGACCTAGATCTAGATCTAGATCTAGAGTTGGGCTCAAGGAGCTTGTGTCAGTGTGTGTTGTGTAGCGCTCGAAAAATGATTGTTGAACCAAGTATAAAATGTGTTCAGGTTGTTTCAAGAAGTTACTGTTGCAGTGCCTTTTGAAAATTGTAACAGCTGTGTCAAGACGCCTAAGCTTAGTGAAACTATGAGCACTTCTGGCATTAAAGCATCTGTCTGAGAGAGAGGGGGAGGGAAGGAAATATGGACGAGAGGGGTTGCTGTGGAGGACAAAAGGTGGATGGAGATTGGAGGGAGACAATGGAGATACATATATAATTGGAGGACAGGGTGACAGGAGTGGGAGAGAGAAAGAGATGGGATGGATAAGAGAAATTTGTTGGGGGGGGGGAGGGAGGGTGTCGGGAGAGGGAAGGAGGGCGGATTCAGGTTTATCCCTTGACTTTTGACAAGACTTCATCTAGACCTGCCCAATTTATGTCAAAATACGCCCTTAGTACCATTCGTAGTGCGGGCCCTTCAGCTTGTTGAAAATATATATATACTAAATTTCTACAAATAATCTCCCAGGCATGTTCATAATATCAGTTAAGTCCCTGAAACTCCTTTTTATCAGGCCAATGAATTTTCGTAGTGACCAGTTCACATAAATAGATGTTATTCTAAATTGATTGTACTTTACAAATTATAAATCAAATGTTGTTTAGTTGATTTTCAATTTCAGCAAACATCACACAGCTGTCATCGTTAAGGCCTGTAAGAAATAATTAATCTGTCTTAGTGGACTCTGCCTTACCAGTCATTGACTAGAAATGAACATGTTAACAAGTCATCGCTGCTACGATAATGGCATATGTCAGACTTATGCCAACAGGCAACTGACAGTTCATTGCATTCTTGCTCATCAGGGCTATCAGATAATAATTATTATAGAAAAAGAAATGGGCCAATAGGAAAATGTAATAATCCAGTAGAATCATATTGGCATATGTCAACAAATAATAGGAAAAGAAACATGTTTTTCTTGATATCTCAGAAGTGTCAAAGTAACTGATGCCATTAGCATAGAGCAGTTATGAAGTATTGGTTGGCATAATTTATGTTCTTTTTCCCTTTTTCATCCAGTGATCCCTCCCGAACCCATTATCACAGGACCTAATGTTGTCAATGCACTTGAAAACAACACATGGACTTGTGTATCAGATGGAGCTAGTTTTATGGCACCTAACATCTACTGGAGGTAAATAACATCCTAGTCTTATTAACTTTTACATGGCATGTCTCACTGAAGCAGATCATTCCCTGAATACTTGGGGCAGGAGTCTGTAGAGTTTTCTACTTACATACGATTTTGAGGCATTTTTTTAAAGAAAAATCAAGCATTTTCAGTACAACTTGTAAAGTTGTATCAATGAAAAGAGTAGACTAAAGTTTTGACCAAGCTAACACCAGCTTTAATGAGATAAACTTTTAGCTACATTAATTGCTCCTACGAGTACAAGGTTAATGGGGGTTGACAGCCACATAGTTAATGGTAAAGCACAGCTGTGGGCAGCATGTGATTGTGTTGGGGCATGTAGAGGTAGGGAAGAGGGGACATAGCAGTTGACTGCCATGGTACCTAAAGGTTAATTCACCAAAATCATCACACAATTATGCAACTGTCCTATTTCTCATGGACTCCACTTTTGAGAAATTTGACTTGGAGTCTTAAGCTGCTCCAAGTAGAACATAATGAAAAAATATAATTGAGTATTGTCAACTCTTTAAGGTAGAAGTATAGGCTGGAAACTGGTAGGAGATCAAATATACCAAATGTTAACTGCAGTTAATTGATAACATGAAATGCAGTTTTTTGTGAAAAGCGAACTTTGAACATGTAACTTGTAAACTGGGATGAAGATAAATTAAGATCCAGTTTGTCATAACAATTAAGGATAGTTCAGAGTGTTGGTAATGTTATTACATCTGTCAAGGCAAGAAATGATAGTACACTGCGTACATACGTACTTTGTCACTTAGTGCCTCCAGTACTTCGCCATATCAGGCTGCCCTCCCTTTCCAACCTCCACAGTCTTCAACTAGTTTCTATTTCCTGCCAACTGATGCCCAGCTACAGTAAATCTTTCTCAGTTTTGATTTCCCATGTGATTTTTGGTCTTCCCCATTTTCTCTTGCCTGTTCTGTCCATTTTGTATGTCCAGTATAATGCAGGGATATAAAATCAATAAACAATAATTTCAGGTGAAAATTTTCATTGTAAAATGTGAAGTGGATGATCTGAAATCTTTGAAAATAATATTTCGGAAAGCAGTAATGTGACAAGCACAGTATTTCTATTGTTTTAGTCAACTTAATACTTGTTACTCCATTTAATGGCATTTTAGGCCATATTCAAAAAGCATTGCTAAGTCTAGTAAGCAGATAATCTGGTGCAAGGGTAGCAGGCTTAACAATTTACTAGGTATGGCCTGTTAACTTATAATTGGTTGGAATTTCATTTGCTACTAGCTGATGTCCCAGCATTGCCCTTGATAAATCTATTTATCAGTTCCAGTTCTGGTGACTATAATGGACCTGCTTCATCTTGCCCATTTCTTTAAATTAAGTGTGTTTTTGCAATTGTTTATTCTTAGATAAAATTTTATTGTACTCCCAATGCTCATTGATGCCTTACACATCTCATTAGCACTCGAGATGAACATTGTCATGAAATAGCAATAACCTTTACACTGGACAGAGAGCACGTTAAATAGTGGACTAATGGCTGGAAGTGATGATGTCATGTGTTCTTGGAAAAGAATCGGTGTGGGAAATTAGTGGCATAAAGCAAACTCAAAAATATCCTTCCCCAACTTTTCAAGTCTCTAACTCTAAGAAAGAACCTTCTGCAGGCCAAAAGGCAAGCACCTTTAAAATTCCAGGCAAGTCCAAGCTGTATGAGCGGCAGCAGTGTTAATAATTGGATGAGGTTTTTATGATATAGATAATATAATCTTATTTTCTTCACAGGGATGGCAGAGGATATGGGTTGACAACTGGCATTACCAAGTCAACAACTATTCAAGTGGAACCAAACAATAATTTTATTTACAAAGTCACACACAACATCACCTTCCCGCTGCCAGCATTGACAGCTCAGTACACGCTCGTCTGCACTGTTGTGCATGAGTTTGCAAATTACGCAGAAACGAAGAGTTCTTCAAAAATTATCACAGTTTTCCGTATGTTTTTTTTCATGATTTTGAATTCTAATATTATCACCATCCCTAAAACTGTAGTAATTGGTTTTGGCTACTTTTCTGGAGAAGTAAAAAACTATTTTATTTAAGCACAACTTGTCTGGTAACAAAGAATTTTTGAAAGTTTGCTATTTGATTATTTTTTGTCTGAAGAGCCTATATAACCAACATCTTTCAATGCAGCTATGACAGCTGTTGAACATATAGGAAAACTGATTTTTCAATTTTTGAATTACTACAGTTTTACTGAACGATGATAAAATATTCAAATTCATTTTCTTGGTTATTTTGCATTAATAGTAAAACCTTGTCATTCAGAGGAAATGATCAGTTCTTTAGCAGCAGACTTTGCAATTCAGCAAAGCTTTTCATCCAAGCCAGTAACCCCACATCAATCCAGGACTGACCTCAAGTTTGCTGAAAGGCATGACATCACCCCTACATAGATCCACTTGTTATGGCATCACTGTTGTTTTGATGTAAAAATCCGCCTTTACAGCAATCGTATCAACCCTTCTGAAGTCCTATTTAAATCTAGATCGGATTGACATAAGGACACTGGCTGAGATATCTTTCTCTAATTAGTTTTTCCATAACAGCTAGATCTGTAATTAAAAAGTAATCGCACATCGGTCCTTGAAGTCATATATGAAGGGCTACATCACAAAACGCCTTATAAACAAATTTGCTGAACCGAGAAAAATGAGAAAATTTAAAAGCACACAGATGGCAACCTCCATTGAATATTCATTCACACTGGTAGAAAGCACACATGTTAGGCTCTGTACAGGCAAAAGAAAGCAAATCTATGTGCAGAATTAAGTACATAGAATACACTTTTAATTATGACTTTTGTCACAAAATGCCTTATACACAGCAAAATGTTTTTGCACAAAACACATTATAATATTTACTGTTGAAATTGCAAACTGAAAGCCCTGAAAAGGAAATATTACAAATTATGATGATCTGAAGGATTTTTACCTGTATGTATCTGCTCAGCACGACAACTTCAAAACAGAATAGTTTATAGAGTGCAGAAAAGATGCGTGAGTTGTTCGTCATGGGTTCCTCATAAAGAATTGTCATGATGATCTGTGCCACCCAAATTTGACAGAACTCAATATTTTATCAATTTAATTAACTTTCTATCAAAGCACAAATGACAAAAGGTTTAACGGGGTTTTTTTTTTTTTTGCTTTATGGGTAGCCTAGACATGGGCTACATCTAGGCTAGATCTTGGCTTAGACCAAGACAAAAGGCCGTGTTGTTTCCTAGAAATAAATCAGTAAAGAATTTTAATTCTTTCCTTGTTGCCAGATGCATAGAATTTCTCCTGATTTAAGGCCAGTTCTTCCCGTGTCAGGGTCTCTGAACAGCAACAGCCCTTATTAGTAGTGTGCACACAGCTGATCTGTGGCACCTTTCCACCAGCCGAATACCTCGCCCGCTTCACCCTTCCCTGGGTGTGCTCAGACTTGTCAGCACGTTTCCGCCTCCTATTGACTGACAAACTGACATCTTCATACGAGACATCAAAGGTTGGTGTTGTTGAGATTAAAATGAGTATGTAATGATCGATTATGAAAAATATGGCAAAACGATAGATTGGAATGTCAACAAGGATTGAACCATGGAGGTGTGGCAGGAAGTCAATGGAATGGTGCTTTCTGATTGGCTGAAATGGTTGATGTCTCGATATTCAGGCAAAGGAAAATGAGGCGTATGGAGCATTTTGTGGGAAAAATATTCTGTTCTAGGATATAATGTACCTTTATCTTCCAAATGAGAGGGAAAACCCCGTTTTTCAAATTTTATTGTATAACGCGTTTTGTGATGAATCCCTTCATATATATATGACTTTTCAATTAAGTTAAGTTTAGCACTATTCTTAAAGGGATTCAACAAAGAAAGTGTGTGTTTGGTTCTTTCCAGTTCGCCCACAGCTTACCAAGACTGGAGGAGACCTATTGTATGCAACAGAAGGTGTCCGACAGACCATCTCATGTGTGATAAGTGCCAGTAACCCCCCAGGTCTGTATGTTATTGTGTCTGTCTGTGTAAATGCAATGCAAAATATATAATTTGAACAGGAAGGATGTTTAAAATTCCTCCTCATTTCCCATCGTCTTTCAACTGTATATAATACATTTATTTTGTTTCAGCACATGTGTGATGATTTTTTACTCAGTTCAGTTCTGCTTTATAGATCAAGCTTACTCAGCAAAGCAAAGCAAAAAAAAAAAAATCACAAATGAAGACTCCAGTGCTAAAAATGCTCAGGTCACATTTTATTTTAACATTTGAAACTGCTCAGTCAAGGAAATGTGTTTTCTGGATTCCCAAGACCACTTCATGGATATTGGAAACAAACAATGTACATAAGATTCTCTTCATTGCAACGTAACTTTCATTTTGATCAGATTTAATGCAAAAAAAAGTGCTCAAATCTATCATGGCAATGCTACAAATGCTGACAATCTTTTATTGTAAAAAGTACCAAAGCCACAAAGACAAATGAACGAAATGCCTTTGATCAAATATATGAATGGCATTTGCAAGGCATCAAATTTAGTTTGAAACCAAAACACTGACACTTCGCATATCAAACATCAAAGAATGTGAAGCAATTCTCAGAAAGTTCATAACAAGACACACTTGATTCATGAGAAATTTCTTCAATTTTAAAAAATGAACATTTTGTCACTACTTTTAGCACCAGGGTCTTCAGATTCAAAGAAGGACTTAAAGACTCATGTGACATATGCAGATGAAAAAATTCTACAATATATAACATAAGTCTGTGAAAAAGAGGTGGTGTCAGGGTGTGGGATCTTGGGGATATTGTAAAAGCTCCCCTCCAGTGTCAGGGTTCACAGGATTCCCAATTCAGGAAGGGTGTGTCCTCCAGTGTCCCGGAGCTGGCCTCCTGTGTTACGAGGGGGGGGGGGGGGAATCTGTTCACTTATGGTTCGACTGCATTTTAATCGAGAGTTTTATGTGGTATTACTTGTTCAATCATGCACTTTCATACCATGCACTGGCACACTACAGAACAACCTGAGTAGATTCAGTTACTCAGACCTGCAGGGTCACATTTATTACATTAAGTATTCTAACAATGTTGGCTAGATCTAATTATGTGGTAATGATAAATATCAGCAGCATCAATTTCATAATCAATAATACGTCACTGCCACTCTAGCTCTAGGGTTCCTATAACATCATTCAGCTTCTATGCTCGCTAAATTATCTAATGAATAATTCCCGTATATGTCTAAGATATAGACTGCTTATTGTATGGTACTCAATATACTAATATAGTCTCTGGAGACATAAGGTCATCTCAGATATTTAGATCAAGGTTTATAGGTCTAGGTCTTGCCCGTCGAAGCGACGTCGGCACAGTTAAATGTAATTCAATGATGGGCTGGTGGCTCCCAGCCTCACCCAGACAATTCAAACACAATTTACAGTTATGTAGTCATACAAAACTACTAATCTATCTGCAGCTCTAGATGAGGTTATTATGCGTGCTGCATTCACGTGGGTGGATTCCTCATTCTCTTATCGGAAACATGTCAATCATCACGAGCTTGGTCCCATTCAACTTACGATTGTTCTGGCACTAAGGCCAGAAACAGTATAGGATAGCGTGGTTCATTTCAATATGGCCTATGGACAAATGACGAGATCCACATCTGGTCATGCTGTTAAAATATACTTGAACCCATCAAGCAGGGTCGCACTGACAACATCACAGAAGGACGATTCTGTATGAGGTGAAGAAAGTAGCAAGGACCGCAGGGTCTGTGCTGTATCGCGATTCATCCGCTAACCTTCATTGGTTAGCCCTTTTACCTATATTATAATTTATTTGCATACTACTGCTTATCACGGGGTCGAGAACTGCTCTGTCATTCCTAGCTATACATTTCTTCTATCTCGTCCCACTTTCTTTCCATCTATAAGAAAAAAATGTTACAAAACAAACTGCCCACGAAAACAGCTCAAGGACAAATTACGCTGGCCATAATCAACAAGATCGTAAAAAATTAACACACTCACTTCGTGACCTAGCACGGCATTTTTAACTTAACCTGCTCTTGACAGGTGGTTTTGATAATTCATTCTATATTATTGTTCTGTTTATCTACTCAGCCACAAGTGTTACATGGACTAAAGATGGAAATCCCATTGACTTCAATTCTGGGCGTTATGAGCCAGTTAGCATCAACAGTCCCAGTTTGGTCATCAGATCTGTGAATCAAAATGATGAAGGGAATTATACCTGCACGGTGTCAAACTCCAGAGGCCCAGGATCTTTTGAAACACCAACAACCTTGATAGTGAGATGTGAGTCTTAATTCATCATGTATTCTCTTGGAGGTCTTTTTGAAAGATAGATCACAACCTTAGTTTTTGTTTGTTCCAACTCTTTTTATTGCACAACTGGGAAATTCGATGTTATGCATTTGTGGCTTTATTTTTATAAGGAGTTTGAATAAATCAGAACTGTGAAACAGCTTGATAAGTGCCACAGTGCATTTTAAACTAGTCCCAATATCTGCATTTGTTATACCTTTTGTATATACTAAAAGATATCATATTTTCAGAAAACGGACACAGAGCAAACAAGAACTAAGGTCAAGAAGTGAAACACATCATCAAACAAATATCATTCTGCCCCTACAGGACCAAAGTTTTGACTGGATTGAGTTATGAATGTTAACTCTTTCTGTCCCGATAAACACATGGTGCGTTTATTGACACAGGCTGCAAATACTTCTTTCATATTTTGAAAACTCCAACTTTGGCATGTGCTCGTAACAATCCCGTTTGATACCAGTTATAAAGGTTTGCATTTTCTGGAATAATTCATCGTCAACAGATCAGCCTGAAATAACCTACCCAGGTGGGCAGACAGAGTTTGTGGGCAATATTGGAGGAAACCTGACCATACCTTGCCCGGTAAATGCTCTCCCACCTCCAACCATCATCCGCTGGAAGAGAATTGTCAATGGAGTGACCCAGACTCTCTCCATTGCCACCAACCCAAGATACAATGGGGGAACTGTGGTCAACCAAGTAAGTCCTATGCCAGATAACACACTGAAATTGTCTTGAGTTATGTGTTAGCAGACGACGATGATGGTCGTCAGGACAAAAACAAAAATACCTAACTCTGCTATATATATATGGGTCGTAAACGTATTATCGTTTATTTCAGAGCACAAAAAAAGGGGAACAGAAACCAAGAAACCCAAGCGAACCAACACAGCGGCTCAGGCTGTAGGGACAAAAAGAATAAAGCATCATAAGCACACGTCATAATATTATATATATACAGCATGAACACATTGCATACACAAAATAAAGAACACCCAAGGCTTAATAAGAATAAAAATGATAAACAGCAAGGGAACATAACCCAGCAGTAGTTTCCCCAGCGTCCTAAACAAGTATCAGGGCGCCCTTTACGGCCCGATGACAAATTCCAACCAAGTGCTATCCCGACACAATATGCACAGGGAACTGACCCTAGCTAGAAGCATATATATTACTGCTTAGATTATCAACCAAAACACAGGGACTGTTCTAAAGTAATACTTAACAGGCCTCATGGCAATTAAGCACGACCCAGGCTATGGTCATGGATTATGTAGCCAATATTATTTACAAGCATTACTATTTTACGTGGACCACACAAGGATGACCACCATATGATAATTCATAAGTCCCTCTGGAAGTGTCGTCTGAATCCTTCTTAATCATATAAACAGCTAGGCTGGTGACCATATAAGAATCTATAAGCCCATCGTTAATCATCAAAATCAATACAAGGTTCCAGAACTAGAATATAATCAATAAATGCAAGAATTTACTCAGATTGTAAGAAAATACACCGAAGTATCTATGATCATAGTGGAGGCCCATAGATCTCAAGCCAGAGGCATTGGATCCGAACTCCAACATAACTAATGTATGTATTATAAGCTGGATACCCCAACACCAGGCCAACAATGCCATTGCCACGTGGTCGATATAGCTAAATCCAACAGCTTGACCATAATTACTGTAAAGGCATACATAAAAACCTACAAACACATATGCATAGATAACATGCAAATTAATATACATACATGTACATACAGCCCTAGAGCACAGAACCAAACCATACGAAGCAAATAAGGTGGCTAAGTCCGCTTGATAGCCTACAGCAATCGATAAATAATAATCGAAGCACGGACCTTACAGGTATTAAACAGGGTGGACGACCATCCCACCCTAGAGGTTACTTAGAATCTAGGTAGCTAGTCCATGGCCAAACCCAATGACGATGCCAAGCAGACCATAGCTGCAGCTTAACCTAACAAAGAGGCTAATCACGTGGATCTAGTGACTAGATCAAGGCGGGTCCAAGGGTATGAACAGTGTCCAGAATATATTAAATGGGAACACATCATACAATAATGAAAGCTTATTTATGGGGACTCCAATCCAATAGTATTACACAGTATGGACCTAGGCTTAAAGCTGGCTAAATTAGGCAATTACTATGTACCAGGCAACTGGACAATCACTTTGGTATGACGCTAGTTTGAAATGCATTTTATAAAAGAGCGCGTGGCACGACACGTGCACGCAAGCAGATACAGATGAGAATACCTGCACAGAACAGCATTGTAGCTTAACTGGACTGGAAGGAATGCATGGCACTGAAATAAAGCCAGGCCTGGTTAAGAATACTAAATTGAAACGCATTACTAATGGTAAATATACGCGGACACACAATAGGCCTTTACCGGAATCACACGATACTTCCCCTCTGTGATCAGTGCACAAGGTCACAAAATAATTTAGTACAGCATCTACACATGAGACATTAAAACAATATCTCAACTTAAACTACAACAATGAAAAGCACATAAAATTACTAAGTACATGTACTACCTATAGAATCCTTATGCCAACTTACCCAATATATGAAATGGAACTTTAACTACTACTAGCTTTCAATATGTCTGTGCCCCTCGCCGTCAGATAGGAATATGACTAAGTGGTCAGACTGGACAAACTTATATTCGCGCCAGTGGTCAGCTGACCCGCGGAGGGAATGCATCGCCCAGACAAAGAAGGTACCGATGCCAGCGTGGGCATAGTCCACGTGCAGCGTCTCTGTTCGGGACTAACAAAGGGATAGTACACAGGCCAGGTGTAGACGTTGCCAATATAACTAGGTCAGCGCATGAGAGAAATAAGATGGGGTGGACAATAAGACAAACATACCACTATGGCTACATATGTAATTGTTTGCAAATGCAGTTTATCTTCTGATATCATTTCTTAACAATTTTTTTTGTTTCATTTCTATAACAGTTAAAGACTGTGTGAGTTTATTTGTTACTACTGTTAACAGTATCTTATCCATCTATTTAGTCTGAAATGATAAAGTGGACAAAATTCAATTGTATGAAGCATTTCATGTGTTTCAATGTATTTTCAGGTATATGTGTTAACTGTCAGTGGTCCTACTTGCATGTTATGCAATGCAATGCCGAATACCTGATTTATTTGTGGTATAAGTATTAAGTGGTGAAAGGCAAATGTAAGTCACTAAAATTGCAGCCTAAGTCGACACAGGAATAGGATAAATTCCAGGGGGGTTTACATCACCATTACTATTTTTCATCTGTTTCTCTGTTCAGCAATATGGCCTAACTATCAGTCCTGTGGAAGCTAGTGATGCTGGTATTTATTTCTGTGAAGCAGAGAATGTTATATCCTCAGCTGTTGGCCCCCAGGTCACGGCTGTCATAAACTGTGAGTACTACATTGAGATTTGTTTGTGATATTACCTGGTCAGTAAATTATTGCTGGGCCAGTATTTAGTGTATTAGAAAATACGTACTATATCATAATTATGAGTTTTCACTTTTCCAGTTGAAAAGAAAACTAAATAGAATGTATGCTTGTCCTCTTTCAGAGACATTTGGCAATAAAATTATTTAGCTGATGTATTTGCATTGGCATAAAGGTTATGAAGATTCTGTTAACATCAGGGTATTATCACTCAAGAGTATTCACACAGCTATAGATGACAAGTTATTTTTGCGAAATATTCTATGAACTCGCTGGTGGAATTTTATTCATTCTCATGATTTAAGAGAGTACAGGATATAAAATAAAAAATTTGATTAAAATAAGGAATGCATTTCGAGTAAAACATTTTTGTTTTTTCCTCTCCAAAAAACTAGATCTTTTGCTCTTGTGTGGTTTTATGATAGAGGTCGCCCATTTTTATTGTTAATTCAGTTTTTGTAAGTTATTGTTACATTTTCCAAGTGTGTCTTCATTTTCAAGATAGGAATAATGCCCCAAAAAGTTATATACCATTTTCAAAGGCAGTTTTGAACACTGTAAGTACATCTTTACAACAACAAAATGTTTCCACCAAATTACCAAATGTGAGCGAGCCCCACTAACCTCAACAGAAGTTGCATTTTTTCAGTTTTGAGTTATGGATATCACCATAAAGTATGAAATCTCATCTTTAATTTTGTGTAGAAATTATTGCAATGCTCATTTTTATCGCAAAGTTATGGCTTTTTAAAGACACCTGCCCCCCCTCCCCCCCGGTCAAAAACGGAAGTAACTTCCAAGAAAATTGCAATTAAAGACAGAGGAGCGATTTTTGCTCTCGGTGAGATGGGTGGCCTTACTATCTCCTTAGCAGTGGGTACTTGTAATTAATCTACAGCTTTGAAATTTTGCATGTCTGTGCCAATATAAATGATACATGCCCTGTAAACATTTTGCGACAATGAATTAATTGATTTTGAAGTTATCGGGAGTTCAATGAACCCAATTATTGCTGTGATATTCGATGTCAAAGGCAAAATTAAAGGCATTAAAGGCAATGTTTATCATATTTAGAGACTGATTTCAGACCTAATATTTTCACAGAATGTAGAAAAATGGTTGAACCTTAAGTATCGAACAAAGTAAAAAAATCGTCAAAAAGTCGGATATTTATGTTTCATCGCGGTTTTCTCCGTTTGCTCCAGTGCGACTTCCGTTGAGGTTAGTGAGGCTTGATCACAAATTTTAATAGTGAAAGGCACTACATGTACACAATACATGAACAGTACAAATATTTCACTAGTGTACTTGGCTTCTTATAACAATGTCAGACATTTCATTCCTGTATGTTTCATGTACCTTCTTCTTCTTCTTCTCATGGAGTTGATTCGTCTATTTACTCAGACGATTCCTCAACTGCACCATGTGCGACTCGACGCCACTGCTCTGAGGCTAAAACAGGCTAAAACAGCATATATATTAAGACCATTTAAAATATATCGTTGTGTAAATTCTTTTGTTATATACATATCTCTGGTTAAAAATATCTCTTGGCACCAAGATTGTGCACAAAAATAGACCCGCACTTTAAATACAATGGTAGCTGCAACGGATAATTATGTTCTTCAATTCATTGCCAAAAGCCGTTGCAGACGATAGTTTTTGGACTTCTGCCGGGAGGTTGTTCCACATCCTGATGACACTAGGGTAAAAAGAGTAAAGATGGCTGTTAATCCGTGAGCTTGGGATGTTATATTTTATGTTATTCTTTCTGTTGCCTCTGGTGTTAATGGTGAGGTGGTTCAATGGGATATTGGTATTTCCTTCCCTGCCCTTGTAAAATAGTTTTACTTTGTTTTTTGCTCTTCTTTCTTCTAGTGGTGTCCACTCGAGTTCTCTCATCATTTTATTGACGCTACTACTTCTAGCATACTCATTTGTCACAAAGCGAGCAGCTCTCCTCTGGACCCTTTCCAGTTGTTCTATATTTATTCGACAGTGGGGGTCCCAGACACTGCAGCCATACTCTAGGGAGGGCCTCACGAAGGTGTTATAGCATTTTTCTTTTACTTTCCTATCACAGTTAGAGATGTTCCTTTTCAGAAATGCTAGTATACCGTTTGCTTTGTTACATGTGCTATTAATATGTTGGTTCCATGTAAGTTTTCTGTCCAATGTAACTCCTAAATATTTAGCCTCATCTGTTTCGCTCAATTTCTCGCCATGTATGAAGTAGTCTGAGGTGATGTTGTGATGTTTATTTGAAATTCTCAGGACTTGGCATTTATTGGGGTGGAATTCCATACGCCAGTCCCTCTCCCATTCTTGTAGGCTGTCCAAATCTTTCTGTAAAATTTCCGTATCTTCTTTTGAATTTATTGTTCTATAGAGGAGGCTATCATCGGCAAACAGTTGTAATTTAGTGCCTGGAGAGATCTTACTTGGCATATCGTTAATATAAACTAAAAATAGCAAGGGGCCCATTACAGTACCCTGAGGTACTCCCGAGAGAACAGGTGCAGGATTGGATGACTTTCCGTCAACGACTACTATTTGTGTTCTGTTTTCTAAAAAAGACTTAATCCACTTCAAAGTACTGTTTCTAACTCCATAATGGTTTAGTTTAGTCAAAAGACTGGCATGGTGCACTTTATCGAAGGCCTTACTGAAATCTAGTAAAATGGTGTCCGTCTGTCTGGTATTATTCAAGTTATTAACGAAATCGTTGCAAGTTGTGATCAGCTGGGACTCACACGACCTGTATTTTCTAAAACCATGCTGTACATGTGTTAAAACTGAGTGTCTATCGAGATGCTTCATGATGCTGGTGTGCAAGATATGCTCTAAAAGCTTACAAGATATTGATGTCAGGGAGACTGGTCTATAATTTTCAGGACTAGCCCTATTTCCTTTCTTAAAAATGGGTACAACATTTGCTTTTTTCCAGTCTTCCGGTATTTTTCCTTGTTCAATTGAAGCTCTAAACAACAAAGTGTAAACGGGGCCAATTTCCTTGGCACAAAGTTTCAGTAATTTGGCGGTAATTCCATCAGATCCTGTAGCTTTATTTTCATTAAGGTTTTCCAAAAGTTTCATTACTCCATTTTCTGTAACAAATATTTCATCCATATCCGGCAGTTTGGCACCACTCAGCTCTCCCGAGTACACCGCCCCATGGGTCAGAAAAGACCTTACAAAATTGAGTGTTTAAAATATTGGCTCTTTTTTGGGCATCTTGCTGTGGGTGTCCTCTCTCATCGTTCAGTGCGGCTACTCCTAAGTTTTCTTTATTTTTACTTTTCACATATCTCCATAGTTTTTTGCTGTTATCACTTGTATCACTTATCATCTCCTGGACATAATTATTATGAGCTTTCCGGCATTCTTTCTGGGTCAATCTTTTGATTTCTAGATATTTTTTTTTTACCCGTTCGGAGTTGCACAGTTTCATTTTTTTGAACCATTTATATTTTTTCCGGACTAATCGTTTCGTTAAAGTATTTATCCAGGGTTGATGAATTTTCGTGGATGACATTTTTGTTGTAACATTTTCCATGATCGTATTCAGATTTAACTTGATACAGTCCCAAAGTTTGTTTACATCCGTTTTTGAAGAGTGGTATTTCATGAAAAAACTGCCAAAAGTTGCTGCCTCTCTTTTCAGTATATTTTCGTCTGTCTGATTCCATAGGTAAATCTGTCGCCTAATAGGTCTTTTTTTAAAGGGTTTCAGTTCTGAATCGATTTGAACTATGTCATGGTCCCCTAGGCCAGGGAAAATTTTGAGCCCTCTTGTAAGGTTAGGGAAATTAGTAAAAAATAGGTCTAACAGTGCATCTCCTCGAGTGGTTTCTTTTACTGCTTGCTCTAGGCCTATATCCGCAATGCTATCTAAGAATAAATCATTTATTTCTTTTAAATTTTGGCAACTCTTCACGTTACCTTCTTCCCAGTTTATGTCAGGTAAATTGAAGTCTCCTCCTATCCAGATGGTAGCCTTTTTGTTCTTTTGGTAGGCACTGAGAAGTTCATCACAGATGTTCTTACTAGTTTCCAGGTCACTACTAGGGGGTCGATAGACTGCACCCACAACGAGAGGAGGTTTACCCTTCACGCTAATCTTACAGAAGACAGTTTCTGCTGCTTCCTCACTAGGTATTTTTTCACTGACTAAATTTTTCTTCACTGCTATCAAGACCCCACCTCCCCTTCTCTTCTTCCTATCGTTTCTGTAGATTTCGTAATCATCGCTGATTGAAATTTCACTGGTTTTTATATTTTCATTTAGCCACGTTTCTGTTCCGATGATTACATCGGATTTAGTTTCATTCAAAAATGAGCTCAGTTCTTCTTTCTTGTTCCAAATGCTCTGAAAATTTATAACCTGGGT
Source organism: Onchidella celtica (assembly GCA_963931925.1). NCBI lineage: Eukaryota > Metazoa > Mollusca > Gastropoda > Systellommatophora > Onchidiidae > Onchidella > Onchidella celtica. The sequence goes on from OZ007581.1 coordinate 35,848,006, forward strand.
TCTAAACATAGTTTTTTCTTTGGCTGGCTCTTGTTTCTTGGATTTGGGGTGTGGAGTTGACGAACATTTTGGTTCAAAATTTGGTATTTCAGTGTTACTTTTGTTCATATCCAAATGTTGTAAGATATCAAAACTATTGTGGGATCTTGATCTACTTCTATCTAAGTTTAATTGAAAATCAGTGAACAAGCTGGAACTAAAATTTGGCATGCCACACTGGACACATTCCCATGCGGCACTGCTGTTGCCTAGTGCTTCATACATTACTGAGCTTATTCCCATACAGTCAATGTGGTACCAGCAGTCACAACTATCACATGCAATGGCCCTCGTTTTCCAGGTGCATTTTTTTAGGCAAACGGGGCAAGGGGGGAATCTGGTCTGGGGTCCAAGGTTGAGCTCTACGTCACCCGACAATGACAGTAGTAAAAACATTACTAAAGAGATATTCATTTTATTTGAAGGACTAGTTAACCTAAATTTCGAACTGGTTCTAGATCTAGATCTATTTCTCCTTTTCTGACTGAGGACAGACCATGTGTTTATTAATGAGGTCATGAATTTAGGCGAGTTGACAACACTAAATTTCCAGTTGTTATAATTAGCCTCATGTTTAGATCTAGATCTAATATTCCATCTACATCCAAGTGAATACAATTCTGATCTATATACTAAAACAATGAATAATCCTATCAACATTAGGAGGAGAAATCTCACTGTCTCCCTCTCGATAATGACACAAGATGTGGACTTCCCATCGGCACAAGCAGTCGCCATTTTGGAAATTTTTTCAATCCACCCTTACCTTCCAGCTATAATCACAAATCTGGTACCAAGAGATTAAAAATTTAATCAAATCACTTTCACTTTCACTTCCAGATCATATAAAATACAGTGAAAACACTGTTGGTATGATATAAGTATTAAAAATTTGGTAAATTCATCAAAAAATGGGGTGTAAATAAGGAGCTCTCAGAACAAGCGTGCGTCTCCTCGACCGGAAGTGCGGAATTCTTATTGATAAGATCAAGAGTGACAGAATTTATCTTTGAAATATATTAATTATTATGTTGACACTTTGAATCTCTCAGCAAAACCTGGTATATACATTCCTGTCACAAATATCATCGGAATTGAAAATCAAACTGCAACGCTCGTCTGTAATGTGACATCACTGAACACATTGACTGATTTCTACTGGACGAAGGATGGTCAGGCTCTTGTCACAACTGATACTACTCGTTACAATGGAGGAACAGCAGTGAATCCTAGCCTGACTATTTTGTCTATGAGGAGTGAGGATGCTGGAAGCTATACCTGTGTTGCAAGTAGTCAGGGAGGAACCACAAATAGCACAGAGATCACCTTGTCTTTCAACTGTAAGTAATATCCCAACTGGTAACCCGACATCAATATAACTATATAGGACTGAACTCGTTTGCTCATAGGAATGACATCTTTCCAACATAGGTCTACAGGTACCATGCCGCCACTGATGTGATGTAGGAAATCCGTCCCTATGGTAAACCTACCAAACCCATGAAAACCCCATCAACAATCCTACAATAACCCTACCAATCCTAAGGAAATTTAATAAATGTACGTCAGACATGGGGGATCTTGGCCAGGAAAGATGGATATGAAATTGACGATCTTAAACCTGAAAATACAGACAGGACTAAGACATCTCAATGACAGTGAAACCCCTAGTCATTCCTGTAAAGTTAGTCTAAATCGGGTTATTTTCTGCAAAACTTCAGATATTGAGAGGTTAGTACGTAAAGAGATGTCAGATGCAGAGATTATTTGGGGTCTTTTTAAATTTTGACTTTGAATAACAAACACATGGTTAAATAGTAGTTATGCAAATGCTTTGTGTGGGTAACACTTGGCACGGCCACACTAAACTTGTCACAATAGATTTATTTCTTGAGAACTTGTTTCCTGTTCCTTCTGTGGTCCACTGGGAAGATTTCATCACTGCAGTGCCTTCAAAATTCCATGGATTCACAAAATTCTATAGGTTTTGATGTTTCTTAGGCTCACTGCATATGTAGAAAAACTCATCTGTTCATATTTACTAATGTCAAAATATGGTAACAGGCAAAAGTTGTATGTTGCAAAGCTTTATGTCAAAAATAATATAGAATACAATAAACCGTGTATGTAGGTCTAAACTAATGAGCTACTGGTTCAGATTGAGCCGAGTCGTTTTCAAAATGTTTCCCTGTGAAGTCCATGTTTTACATTGCTGACTTTGTCCCACATGTCAGTGCCTTGGAAACATTCACATCTTTTCACTCCTTAGAAACTGCTGTTGAACTATCTGCATATCATCACCATTTCCAAAGACTGCAGTAACTCCAAAATTTGACAAACCGATTTTTATACATATTGAACTACATTCAAAGCTGCATTAATTGATTTTGATTATAGATCCCTAAGACGAAATGTAATCAAATATCAAACTTTCATTTTCAAAACTTCATTGCAACTAAACCAGTCTTGCTAAAATAAAACTTTTTTTTTTTTTTGCTTATCCTGAAAAGTAGCCAAAGCCAATTATTTAAGTTTTAGGGAATGGTAATGATTAGTTTTTTGTTTCTGCCTGTGATTTTTCAGTGTCAGTTTGGCTTTTTGTTTCTTACTGAAGGAAATTATTGACAGATTATTATTTTACAATGCCTATACCAGATCGGCCTCGCCTCACTGTGTCAACCACTCCAATCACAAGAAATGAGGGTGAGACCATAGTGCTAGAATGTACCATAGATGCTGTGCCTGGTATCACAAACTTGTACTGGACCAAAGCTGGATTGGGCACTATAGACACAAACTCTGCCAAATACTCAGGTGGCACTACCGCTAGCCCAGATTTGACCATTTCCAATGTTGGCAGTTCTGACAGTGGTGACTACACTTGTTTAGCTCAGAATTCTGTAGGGCGAGGCTTTAGCACCCCTGTCACCGTTCAAGTTGCAAGTAAGACTTATTCAATTAGATATTCATGTCTTGAGAAAAATTTGTCTATCTTCTGTGGGGCAAGGTTTTAACACCCCTCTCTCCTCTCAAGTTGCAAGTGAGACATGCGACAGTTATTCACTTAGCTATTCATTTCTTTAGTAAAAATCATCTGTCAAAAAGTAAAACGGGAATTGAGTGATCGTGACTGAGGAAATGGTTACAGTCTTTGTGTTTCTGTTTGGTTGATGACTCAAGTATGTAGGTGGGGTATACCTGATTTGTTTTTTGTATCTCCAGATTATTTGTATCTCTGTATCTCTGTAGTGTACATGTCACTGTCCTGAATAATTTATGAATTTAGTGACATGGTTACGATTAATCTTTATTACATTTCATCATTCCATTATTTTATATAATGTAATGTGTTTTATGGTTATGTATTATTCAATCGTATTTTTTGAATATGTTAGAGTGTGGATGTGAGTGTGCATTTCTGCAGATATCTGCATATTAATAGTTTCTTCTGCTTAGCCATGCAAGAGACCAGTGCTTGGTTTAATGTGATTAAATCTGCTATACATCAATACAGGCACTCCACAGATCTCTGTCCCATCTACCTCAGTCAGCCTTGTGGAAGGTGCATTGGAAGCTATGTTCATCTGTAATATAAGTGCCTATCCACCTATCACTTCCCTGTTTTGGAGGAAAGGGGGTATTGCTATCAATGTAGCCAGTCAGCCTGACAAATATAGCGGTGGTACTGTGAACAACCCCAACCTGACGGTCAGAAATATATCAAGAAATGATCAGGGAACCTATATTTGTGTGGCTGTAAACTCGCGAGGCACTGGGACCAGTCCATCTATTTCTGTAACAGTTACTTGTAAGTAGTGTATGTATAATTTCATGAGAAACATTTTAAGTTCTTTCATGTCACCATAGTGGGCAAATTGAGGGGGAAAGGTCCCCCCAAATGTTGGCATGCAGTTGCCAACTATCAATAAAACATATTTGTGGGAAGCGTTGTGAATGTGGATCCATGAAAGAATTATTTTTTGACACGGCATGTCTACTCCTCTCTGAAAGAGTCAAAGATCTACAACTTGATTGAAACACTTTTAGAATCATTTACAAAACTCTTTTCACATCCATACTAAAGAATTTTCAAAATATTTACCAATGTAATAAAATTTATATGACAATTCCACTCGTGAAATTTAAACTGATAAAGCACTGAATACGAAACTTAAATGAAGTACCCAAATAGACAGTGAAAGATGCCAAAAATGGCTATCTCGTGCCAACGCACTGTAAAACTCAAACTGTAGGCAGAATATAAAGTCAGACTAGTCTTTTTTTTCAATCTTATTGAATTATGCCCATCAGGTCCGATGCCACAATAGTAAAAGTTTTATAGCTTCACTGCAAAATTTCTCGCACCATGTAGAATACTATGGACATTCATAATTAGGAATTGTTTTGCCACTGTGACATTCTCTGTGAATGCATAGACGAAATTAGAGATTTGATAATTGTTTCTTTACTGGGAAAGAAATATCCATATCCCGCTGAACCACCTCACCATTAATACCAGAGGCAACAGAAGGAATAATATAAAATATAACATCCCAAGCTCACGGGTTAACAGCCATCTTTATTCTTTTTACCCTAGTGTCATCAGGATGTGGAACAACCTCCCGGCAGAAGTCCAAACACTACCGTCTGCAACGACTTTCGACAATGAATTAAAGAACATAATTATCCGTTGCAGCTACCATTGTAACTAAAGTGCGGGTTGTATTTCTGTGCACAATCTGGGAAACCAAGAGATATTTATACCAGAGTTATAATATACAAAAGATTTTACACAACTAAGATATTTTTAAATGGTCTTAACATCTATGAAGGTTTTACCCTGCTTTTAGCCTCAGAGGAGCGACGTTGAGTCGCATATAATAGTGCAGTTGGGGGAATCATCTTCTAGACGTGCCAACTATGAAAGAAGAAGAAGAAGAGTTCTTTTTTCATTTATTTTAAGTGGTACAGTAAGTTTTTGAAGGATATCTTCTGTCATTAGTGAACCCACTGAAATAGCTGCTGATTGGCCAGGGATTAAATATTGCACACTAATCAAGATTGCTTTATAATTGTGAAATCTGCACGACTTACAGGAATTTACACAAAACTAGAGGTAGTTTCATGGTGAATGCTCAGAAGAGACTGTCGCTGCAGTTGAAGGGACTCATCATCATCATCATCATTGCCTTTCTCACCCTGGATCAGGGTATAGGCCACCAACAAACACTTTCCATCCCTCTCTATCATGGGCCAGCCTCTTTACATTATTCCAAGTCTTTCCGCTTCGTTGCACATCATTTTCTCTGGCTCTTCTCCACGTTCCGCGCGGCCTTCCTCTTGATCTCTTGCCCTGGGGATTCCAATCCAATACCTTCTTCGCGATGCTGTTTCCTGGCCTCCTGAGAGTGTGGCCGATCCATCTCCATCGCCTCCTACCAATTTCCTCTCTGACTGGGCTCTGTCTTGTTCTTTTCCAAACAATTTCATTGCTGACCTTGTCTGTCCATCTGATCTTAAGTAGCTTCCTCAAACATCTGTTGATGAAAACTTGGATTCTCTTTATGCAGGCCTGGGACGCATTCCAAGTCTCACATCCATACAACAGGACTGACTTCACGTTCGAGTTGAATATCCTCAGCTTTGTTTTTAGAGATATATCCTTGGTTCTCCAAATCTTGCTTAAGGACGTGAAAGCTGCCTGTGCCTTTCCAATTCGTGCTTTGACTTCTGCCTCTGTTCCTCCCTTATTGTCAATGATACTACCAAGATAGCAGAAGGACTCTACATCTTCCAGTGGTTGATCTCCTACTTTGACTTGTTCGCTTGGGGGTGCAACAATTTTTAGGACCTTCAACTTCGCAGGATGTATCCTCAATCCGGTAGATTCTGAAATTTTGTTTAGAGCTGTAGTCTTTGCTTGCATCTGGTCGTGTGTGTGCGACAATAGTGCCAAGTCATCTGCAAAATCTAGATCGTCCAGCTGTGTCCATGGGGTCCATTGTATGCCATTTCTTCCTCCATTGGTGGTTTCTTTCATAAGCCAATCAATCACCAGAATAAACAGAAATGGGGACAGCAAACAACCCTGCCTAACACCAGTCTTGATATCAAAGCTGTCAGTAAGCTCACCATCGTGTACAACTCTGCAACTTGTCCCCTCGTACATGCTCTTGATAAGATTCACCATCTTCTCTGGGATTCCATAATGTCTCAATATTCTCCACAGCGTTTCTCTATCGATGCTATCAAAGGCCTTCTCGTAGTCAAGGAAGTTCACTATCAGTTGGGAGTTCCACTCTAGCGACTGCTCTACTATAATTCTCAGCGTGGCGATCTGGTCGGTGGTTGATCGATTACTCCTGAAACCAGCTTGCTCCTCACGAAGTTTTGGGTCTGTTGCATTCTGTATTCGCTTGAGAATAATCCGATTGAAAACCTTTCCTGGGATGGAGAGAAGTGTGATTCCTCTGTAGTTACTACAATTGCTGAGGTCCCCTTTTTTTGGAAGCTTCACGAGGTGTCCTTCCTTCCAGTCCTTTGGAAACTTGCCTCCGATCCAAATCCTCGAGAATAGTGAGTGCAGACCCTCTGCAGCCCCAGCAGCATCTGCCTTCAGCGCCTCTGGTGGGATCTGGTCTGGTCCAGCTGCCTTGCCTCGATTTAACTGCTTTATGGCATCATTAATCTCTGCTTTAGTCGGAGGGTCGCAACTGATCGGTAAATCATTTCTTGCGGGTAGAATGTCGGGTGGGTTGCTTGGTGGAGGTCTGTTCAAGAGGCTACTAAAATGTTCTATCCATCTTTTTGCCTGAGCTTCCTTTCCAAAAATAGCCTTCCTGTTGTAATCCTTGACAGGAACTTCCGGTTTTCCATATTTTCCAGCAAGAGTCTTTGTAGTCTGGTAGAGGATCCTCGTGTGTCCTCCTGTTGCTGCCTTCTCTGCTTTCTCTGCTAACATTCCTATGAACTCCTCTTTGTCTTTTTTAATTGATTTTTTGACCTCTTTAGCTGATGCTCGGTACTCTTCCTGGTTACCAACTCTTGAGCTTCTTGTACGACTTGCATTTACCTGTTCTTTTAGGTCTCTTCTTATCCTTATCAAGTCCAGTGATTTTTGACTGATCCATTCCTTGTGTTCCACTTTCTTTTCCCCAAGAACATCCTGACATGTCGATGTAAATACTCCTTTTACCTTAGCCCAGTGAGTCTCCAAATCTACTGGCTCTTTGAGGTCAACAAGGTGTTTGAATCTATTCCTCAGTGTCAGCTGGAACTCTTCCTCCTTGTCTCCATCCAGAAGGCTCACTTGAAACTTTCTCCTCTTTGTTCCTGCTCTGGTACCTTGTTTCTTGAGGCGGAGTTTGAGTCTTGCCAGCAGCATGTGATGGTCAGATCCAACATCAGCTCCTCTCTGTACTATGACATCCTCCAGTGAGCGTCTGAATCGTCGGGTGATGCAAAAGTGGTCAATCTGGTTTTCAGTTACTCCATCCGGTGAAATCCAAGTGGCCTTATGGATCCTCTTGTGTGGGAATACTGAACCTCCAATCACATAGCTGTTAAATGCGCAGAAACTTGCAAACCGCTCTCCATTCTCATTCATTTGTCCCAAACCATTGCACCCCATAATGTCCTCATACCCTGTATTGTCCTGTCCTATCTTGGCATTGGCGTCTCCCATTATAATGTTCACATCTTTTCTTGGCAATGTGTCAACTATTTCCTGAAGCTGGTTGTAGAAATCGTCCTTGTCCTCATCGGTTGCTTCATTTGTTGGGGCGTATATCTGCACAATGTTCATGTTGATGTTCTTGTTCTTTGTAGTAAATGATGCCAATATAATTCTCCTTCCGTAGGGTTCCCATCCCCTCAGTGACCTCTGGGCGTGCTTGCTCAAGATGATCGCTACCCCTTCTGTATGCTTTTTGTCCTCCCTTCCAGAATACAAAATCTTTTCCCCAGAATTAAGTTGTTTCAGTCCGGACTGTATCCAGCGGGTCTCGCTAACTCCAAGTATGTGCAGTCTGTATCGCCTCATCTCCATTGTAACCTGGGCACTCTTTCCTGCTTCATACATGGAGCGGACATTCCACGACGCAATCCGGAGTGACTTGTTTGATGAAGGAGCAGTCGGGCCAGTGGAGTCCTTTCGGCTTTGTCCATTGTCCTTCGTTGAATCTACAGGTGCAGATGCTCCCCCTTCTCCCAAGATAAAAGACTGATTTAAAGTATTTGCTTGTGTTTCTGTAACTGGTTTATTTTTACAGGGTGGGTAGTTGGCCCACCGCCAACTGGCTCTTCTCGGGAGACCAGGACCTTTGCACCTTTAGTCGCCTCTTACGACACGCAGTATCACGTCAGATGTATTCTTTGCTGTCCCTCTTCTGCAAGAAGTTGAAGGGACTGAGAAGATCAAATATTGCAGACGAGTTTGTGAAATATACCCACAAAAATTAGTCTCATGGCAAGTAGTATCACAGCCACCAATCCTACATCAATCTGATGCAGAGGATTGACCACAAGTTTGCTCATAGGAATGACATCATTCTTATGCAGATGCGCTTGTTATGATGTTGTACCACTGTTGGTTTGATGTAGGGACTCCTCCCCTACTACTGTAATCCTATTGAAGCTATGGAAATCTTGTACAAATCTATGCTAGAGTGATAAAGAGTGCTGATTGGGAAACTTGAAGAAATGGAAGTTTGCTCAAAATTTCTGGGTTTTGCAAGGTTTCCTATTCAAATCTATTTTCAGATAAACCAGTTCTCACTGTCTCCACCTCACCTGTCACACCCAGTATAGGAGGTACTGCTGTCTTAACCTGTGCTGTGGATGCAAATCCTGCTCTGTCTGATTTCTATTGGACCAAGTCTGGACAGATCATTAATCCAGCTGTCAGTTCAAACAAGTATTCTGGAGGCACCTTGAATGACAGGACTTTGACAATTCGCAATGTTGATAGTTCAGATAGTGGGGAATACATTTGTTTTGCTGAAAATGCAGTGGGCCAAAGCAACAGCAGCACAGTGACTGTGGCCATTTCTGGTAAGTTCATTCATTACTTTGGATTCTGTAACGTTGAATTTGTGATGCAGGCTATCATGCCTTTTCCAGCAAACATTACAAGTGCAGATTTAATGTGATGCACTTGTCGTCACAGTCACAACACAATTGCTTAAATGAGTTTCAAATATTTTTAAGGTGGGGCCTACGGTCACAGATAAAATAAGATTAGTTTCTTTTGTTTCCTTATAAGCATGAAGTTTTGTAGTGAGCCTTCAAAGTCTGAACATAAGTTGGAATTATTATATTTCAAAATATTTACTGCCCTTAAATTTTATGCATCAACTATCTGGATTTTTTACTTGTTGATCATTGTGTCTTTGTCTGATAAAATAACTTATTTCTGATTTTGTTAATTTTTAAAGAAATCTTCAGGTCTTCATCTGTTCTATCTTTCAACTAGTGATCTGTGGTATCCATATTTTCTTTCTTAATCATGACATCAGGTGCACCAGTTATTATCACTCCTGACACTAACGTAACAACTGGGACAAACCGACAAGTGACTTTGCAATGTCAGGTGACACCACTGAACTCACTGACTGACCTGTACTGGATCAAGGATGGAGCGAGATTGAACACAGACAACACAGGCAAATACAGTGGAGGCAATAGAAACACGCCCAGTCTAACCATTTTTTCAGTGGGCAGCAGTGACAGTGGGCTCTATATATGTGTGGCAATCAACCAATTTGGTACAACACCAAGTAACAACATTACTGTGGATGTCACCTGTAAGTTGAAATATTGATTAATTGGTCTTTTCAATTAAATTAGATGCGATCCTTGAGATTGGATGCCGAGCCAGTTTTTGTTTTCTATACTGGTGGCCTGCAAATTCCAAAACAGGGAGATAGATAGAGTTAATCAAGTTGATTCTATTCAAGAAAAAAAGAGTCAGAGCTTGAACAAATAGAAGAAAAAACAGTGTGTCTTTGATTAGTTGTGCCTCAGATTAAAGAAAAAAAAGAAAGAAAGAATTTCCAGCAAGATCAGTCTTACTAAAGGCGATTAAAGAAGGCAACCATTTATATACATTTTTAAAGTCAAACCTTAAAATCGTGGAATCAAGTCAAAAATGAAATTTTTCTTCTTTTGTGATATGTTGAAAGAAAATATTGCATGCCAAGACAATTTTGTCTCTCATTTAAGTAGCCTACTGTGAAATTTTAATTTTCATAGACATGTTAGACCTTTCATTGTAAGTGCTTGTTAACAGAAGTGTCATATGTCTTGGCAGACCAGCCACTCCTTACAGTACCTACAACAACAATCACAAGCAACTCAGGAGGTAGTGTTGTCCTGACATGTGTAGTTGATGCCAATCCTGCCATCAGCAATTTGTATTGGACTAAATCAGGCCGGGGCACCATCAGCTCTATCAACAACCCCAGCAAATACTCCGGGGGAACTACCAATAATAGAGCTCTTCAGATTTCCAATTTGGAGGCTTCAGATGCTGGCAGTTACTTTTGTGTGGCCACAAATTCACTTGGTACAAGTACCAGCAGTGCTGTTATGGTGACTGTTTCAAGTGAGTTGGGTTTGTGAACGGTTGACGCATATCAATCGGATCTGCTTTTGAATTCATTCACGTTTTAGCTGTTGAATTGTGTCTTGCGCCTTTTTGAATCGAATTTTTTTAAAGTAGGAAATTTCATGACAATTACTTTGTTCTGTGTTTTGTTCTCTGACATATCCAATATATCATATCAATGCTGTTTTTTTTTTTTTTTTCATTCTTTCTTGATCCAAATAATAAGCATGTTTTGTACCTTAAAATGTTTTGAAATTTTCTTATAATGAATGGTTCTGATAATTCCAGCTGGTGCACCAGTTATTTCCACTCCTGACCCTGATGTTGTGGCTGTGCTCAACCAGCAAGTAACATTGCAGTGTCAGGTGACACCATTGAACACACTGAGTGATCTTTACTGGACCAAGGATGGTGTGAGGTTGAACACAGCCAACATAGGCAAATACAATGGAGGCAACAGAACCATTCCCAGTCTGACCATCTTTTCAGTGGGCAGTAGTGACAGTGGATCATATGTGTGTGTGGCAGTCAACCAATTTGGTACAACACCAAGTAACAACATCACTGTACAAGTCACTTGTGAGTCAAATATGTCTGTTTATCAGTATTTTATGTCTACTTTTATAAATTCAGAATAATATGGAAGTGAAAGAGAAACATTTACAAAGGAGATTGATGAATAAAAGCCATTAAGGTTTGAGTTTGAGTTTAACAGGTCATCGGCATGACAACGGCCACATTGCTCCTTTCACGTTCTGTTTGGGGACTTTATTAATTATGTTTCTTATTCAGTGGTGCATGAATTTAAATTTCACAAATGGAATTAAATAGATTCATATAAATTTTATTAGATCTACATTGGTAAAATTCTCAAAAGTTGTATTGTATGGATTTGGAAAGACTTTTGTAATGAGTACACAAGTTTTTAAACCAAGCTGTAGATCTTAACCTCTTCCATAAAGGACAAGACATGCTGTCTGTCCACATCAGAAAACAATTCTTCATTGATCCACAGGCAAGTGCCCTTCTCGGATATGCATGAAATCTACACATTCAGTCAAAATATGTTTTATTGATATATGGCAATTGTATGCCACACATTCAGGAACTGTAGCTAAATTCATTGACAAGCAAATATGACGAGGTTAAAAAATGTCAAGCTGAAAATTGAAATTTTATCAGCATCAAATGTAAAACTATTTTATGTAAATGTCTCATGTGACAAGAGATAGGGGAAAGTGTTAAAAAGAGGCAGCTTTGTACATTCTTTCTGATGCATACTCTCAATATTTATCACTCTTGTAACATCTAGCCAGCACGCCAGTCACTGCCACTTCTAGTACAACAACAGTATCAGGAAATTGTGAGTTAATGCTCTTGATGTCTATTCAAAGTGAAATTATGTAGTGAGATATTATATATTTTAATATAACATTTTTTGTTTCACTTAACATTTGAGAACAATATTTCATAAGAAACTCAACCCAGTGTTTGTGCAAGCAATTCATGGGACAGAAGAATTATTGTACTGTGAGAAAAGGCTGGAAGAGAATCTGCTCAGTTGTACATTCATTGTTCTGCATGAGCATTCTTGCAAACCATCCTTCATGTAATGCCAATAGCTGCAATGTGGAACATTTGAGATGAAATGGTCATTTTTAATTGGAATTACGGATCTGATTTTTGGAAACACTAACTGAATTGCAGGCACAATCTTTGCTTTCAAGTATGCTGTTGTTTGCCACTTTTATAACTAACATTTGTACTAACTCAAAAGTGAAGTATCTCATGATAACTCACTTCTGCGACATGGGACTTCTGCTCTGTGTAAAACTTTATCTTGTAAACACAGGCAAACACTGCTGACTGTTACCAATCTGGTACCTGATAAATGTATTGCCAAGTTCAAATCTGCACACTCCATGTCTGCAACTCTGCCTCAGTGATACACAATATTTCTTTTGCTGTTGCTTCCCATCCTGTGCTGTTGTTTTTCCATTCCAGGGCATCACTTGTGGCTTTAATTTATTAACCCTTAGAAGCTGACAGGGCCGATGATCAGCAGAATTATTTTACAGTGAAAAAGATGATGGGGCCGATCATTGGCACGACTATATCGATGGTGTCAGGCACAAACCGGCCAAGTCCAAAAATTTCATATTACTTTATATAGTACCAATTTATGAAGCCTGGAATCCTGCATCCTATGTAAAAGTAGCTGTTACCATCATCCAGTAGAAATACTCAAAATAAACGTGATCAAACTGGCTTTCCCATTAGTTTTAGCAGCAGTTTTTTGTTTCTCCCGTAAAATTTGCTTATTTCAAATTGGCCGGTTTGCTCCTGACACCATCGATATAGTGTAATGAAAAAGCCAAACGGGCCAATTTTCTTTTGAAATAAATGTTTAAAATGATGATAAAGTCATCTTCCTCAATCAGATGAATGTAGATGGATATATGGCAAATAGGATCAATGGACTGGACTAAATGAATTTTTGCATGCGAGAGTCACCACATCAATAAAGTTATGACAAGACACTGAGTAGTATTATCCATTCATAGATACCTACACAATTTACTTTGCATAAAGTTATCATGAGCCATTAATTTCTGCCATTTTTGACCTATATGAAATGGTCCTTAATCAGTTCAGTTTCATTAGTGTTTCATGTTGTTCTTGTTTTTTATGGTGTCTTGATGTAATCTGTTCCATGTGAGGATCATCACCTGGTATCTGAAGTTTTATCAGTTTGAAATAAGAAATACAGTACCATCTGTTGTCATGATCTTAAATAGTGATTACATTACTTTATGTATATCGAGCTCCCTGGATGTGGTTTATCAGTATTCAAAGTTCACAGTTTACATTACATTTTTTGTTTGTTCCCATTTGCGATCATACTGCAAGAGTTCGTGTGTTTGCTTGCATCTCAATGATTCAGTAAGATCACTGTGACAATTAGACAAGTGGAGTGTGGCATTTCCAGTATTAACATAATCTTTGCCGTAAGTTAGTTATTTTGCTTTTCGGCCTAAAACTTGTAGTTAAGTTTTAACATTAAATGTAACATTTCTCATTGCATTTTGTGTGAGTGTGTGTGTTTCGATGTTGCTATATTGTGGTTGTTTTTTTTTTTCAGAAATTTAGCTACATTCCTCTTATTTTGAGAGCCCAAACTTTCATAATTTTCTGAACATAATATCCTCTCTAAGCACAGTTATGTGGGCTATCAATAGTAAATCTGCGAAAAGGATGGCAGTAAGTTTGCACAAAAACCAGATCCAAATTGATTTATATCAGAATTTTGCGGAAAAGGGAGACATTATTGCAGTTTAAACCATAGCTGGTATCCATAGTTAGGGATTTCTTGGGCTCACTAATGATTCATCATCAGCATTTGTATTTTAGTTTAATAACGTATCAGATTCTATTTCAAACGTGACATACATTACTTCATGTTAATTAAGAGATACAAGCAATATGAATACCTGCAGGCCAAAAGAGTAGGTTTTTGCCCCCTTTTCCTTCAGTAACACATAATTTCTTCTGCTTTAAGCAAGTTGTTGGTTTCATGATGAAGGGGCAAATAGATATCAACAGCTGTACAATGAAAAGGCAAACGCTTAACTTCTCTATACGACAAAGGGGCGGACAGCCAAATTCATTATTGCGAGAAACTGAGATTTGAACATTTTATGCTATTCTCAGCATCAATTTCTCACCTTTTCATCATACTATGCAACACAAAAACTAAATGAGTTTTAACAAAATTGCTTGTGTTGAGTAAAGTCCCCTGCAATATACTTTGATAACCACAAAAGAGAAAATGTCTCAAATTTGGCCCATTCACCCGATCGTCGTACAAATAAATTAAGCGTTCGACTTTTCATTGTACAGCTGTTGTTATCTATTTATCCCTTCGTCATGAAATGAATGAAATGGTAAAGAATTTGCCCTTAATGAGGAAATGCCATTTTATTTACTTGGTCATTACACTCCATTCACATTTTTGTCTTGTCAATGCTCAACATAAACAGCACCTGGCACAACCACTCCCTCACCAGTAATTGATGTACCAGAAAATGACAGTGTCACCTTGAACTGCCCGATTTCATCCATTGATTCTGCCACCAGTCTCCACTGGATAAAGGATGGTCAAAGATTAATCACCGCTGACTCCTCAAAATACAGTGGAGGAAATCTAACCATCCCAAGTCTGACGATCTTGTCTGTAGAAAGTAGTGACGCCGGCTTATATATTTGTGTAGTTACAGATAACGAGGGTACTACAAATGGTGGGAGTATTACAATTGAAATTTCATGTAAGTTACACGTTTTCTAGTCAAATGTTTAGAACCGTAGCAAAAATTGTATTTTTCACGTAAATTATCCACCAGTTTGAGTTTGACGAGTTTGGGTTTTACAGCACGTCGGCAAGATAGCAGCCACTTTTCACCTTTCAAAGTCGATTTGGGTATACATTCTTTATTTATGTTTCATATTCTGAGCTTCTAAATTTAACAGTAGAATTAAACAGTTCCGTATTAATTATATTACAATGATAACCAGCCAACAATTTCAATAGGTATTTGCAGTTGCTGACCCTAAATTACCAATTAGCCATCTTAACTCATCCCATTCCATACAATAAACATCCCACCCTCTCTGATCACTTCTTCCTCGGTGAATTAAAGAGGAAGAGGGGAAAAAAGTGTACAATATGCTCATTGTACAGTTTGTGAGGGTTTTGTTACTAGCACAGTCTGTGTCAGACATAAATGGAAGATATCAATAAAAATGAAGCCCTCACGACACATTCGTTTTAACATCATTATGGGCCCCTCGGCAGAGCAATAGGATTTTCTTGCCACTTTCAGAAACCAATGTAAAGTTGCATGTAAACCTTTGGGGCCCATGGGCAACTGCCCAGTGTGCCCATGTGTTAAGACAACTTTGCCTCAATATTTTCAGGGCTTGAGTGAATTTTAGGTGTTGGCAGCCTGGTAATCATCACTAGAAAATGTACAAAATTTGAAGGTTATATATTTACTGTTAACTGCCTAGCCAGCATCCCTATATCAATCAAATGTAGATTTGTCTGGAATTTCCGTAGTCCTAGTAGGGTTACTTTAATTGTGGATTTCCTACATCAAAATGTGAGTAGAGCAATGTTATAACCAGTCGACCTATGCTGGAGTGATGTTATTCCTACGAATAAACTAGAGATCAGTCATACATAGTCAAATTTAGTTGGGTTTACTGGCTGGGAGTGTGTGAGGCCTAGGAAAGGCTGTCTTCAGTGCAGTGTTAAAAAAGTTTTCTTCCACTGACTGTACCCAAAGAGCAATACAGCTCTGTTTTGAGAGAATTTTTTTTTTTCTTGTGAGTGGCTTGACTTCCCGCGTGTAGTTTTGATGTGACATGTTGAGACAAATTACCAAAGGTAATTACACGTGGTAGTCATGTTGCTGGTCGTCAGAATTTGGGATTTTCTCCTGTGTAATGCTTTATTCTGACATGACTGCCAAAGTGATATTCTGCTGTTCTTTCCCACTCTTTGGGGCTGGTTCTATATCTCTGGCTGATAACCAGAAGCAACAATATGCAAAATATGCCCTTAGAGGTAATCTGATTCAAAAGTTTTGAAGAAAGATTTAAACCTGTCTTGTTTCTAATCAAAAACACTGGCAAAATGCAAGGAAGTTATATTTGAACTTCTTTTAACTTTATTTTAAAGCATTGTGTGGTTTTGGATTCATTTGGAAAGAGTCAGTTCCAGAGCTCTTGTATTATTATTGTATACTGGACATAGTAAGTGGTTTTTGCTTCATGCTTCTATACTATAGTATTTTTTTTTTTTTGGTCAGTTTTTTTTTTTTCATAATCAGATTAGAGAATAGAAACTATAGTTAAAATGTAAGTTTCTTTCACTGACACTAGTTAGTTTTCACCAAAGTACACAATTACAAAAGATGTTAAACTTGTGTGTTCTTATTCTCAGAGCTATCATCTACTGGTTCCGACACAGTGTCTGTGGGTTTCAAAACTGTAAAGGGTCTGAAGCTACTGACACAGTTATTCTAGAATAACATTTCAGTAGATGCCAAATGCTGCCCCATTCTCTCACAGCTCAAAGGAGTGGGCCCTTCAAATTCTTCGAACATCTAGAGGGTGCCCTTTCTTTGTTAATAATAGTATCAGTGTACTTGAGAGTCATCATTTCTATAATTGTACCCTGTCACGGCATTCTCTCCTTATCTGAACTTAATAGTTATCACTTTCACAACCAGTTCACAATTTGCTAGTCATTATCTCATCTGGAATTTTTCACCACAAACTGGACAAATGATAAAGGCAAGAGTTTGTAGGAATAATTCATCACCCTTTTTTTTTAGATGTTTATTCAATCATTGGTGTACATCATTGGCATTCTTTTCCTTCCACTTTCTATTGGTACTTGAGAACAAATTGTCAACTATTGCCAAAAGGTTACAGTTTGACAAATGAAGACAAAAATAAGATGGATATATTTGTAGAACCCTACAGTTGTGAAAGAAGACCAGTAAAACCTCGTACACTCATGAACAGTGCACTCTTGCTATAGATTTTAATACGTTTGGTATATGTCAACAGTGCACTGTCACTCGGCAGAATTACAAAATGCCATTGAAACAACAGGAATTTTTTGAACTAGAGTTCTTCAGGGAAGAGGACGTGGAGAGGGCATATCCCTTGATAGTACACATACGAACCCACCATCCTGTGTTCATTTTTATTTGATTTGGTGGCATTAATGTGTAGTCGGTGTATTAGGACATTTGGCATAATTATGTCAACAGCACAGAAAGGGGGTTTGGACACTATCTTTACAATAGGTTTAGCAGCCAAGCTGCAGAAAACCTGTCTGTAGGTATATTCTTTGCACTGGATATATTCATAGTAAGGCAAAGGGAATGCTGTTTACAAATGAATCAGGTGAATATGAAAATCTCATTTTAATTGCAAACTTCAGGTATGGCTGTCTATGATTGACCTTCTCTTCCACACTTCACTATTAAAGTAGCTCATCCAGACCAGTGACGTTCATGAATGTTCATTCTGGGGTTAAAATTAGGCCTGTACATATGACTGACTGAAGCTAAGTGCATTAGATGAACCCAAACATAACTTCGACTGAATTATGCCAACATAATGTAGCACTACACAAGTGATGTCCGTCATGGATGTCATTGGGTGTTCTTCACACTGACAGTGACTGTAACTTCTGCAGGAGCAGGCTATATGCGATTTGACCCTTTCCATGACTATTTAAAGTGACAAGAATAAACTGTACTATCTTTTAAAATTGATTTTAGGACATATGACATACGTCTAAAGTGCCTTCACACTATCCACATAAAGCGCACTCATGGGGTTAATTATCAAAATACCAGGAAATACTGAACTCATAGTCAATATTAAATGTGTATATAAAAGGGATGATAAATAGCTGCAATGATGTGGATTTCATTTTATGAAAACATTTCTCTTTAACAGACAGGCCCATCGTTATAGTACCCACAACAACAATCACAAGCAAACCAGGAGGTAGTGTTGTCCTGACATGTGTAGTTGATGCCAATCCTGCCATCAGCAATTTGTACTGGACTAAATCAGGCCAGGGTGCCATCAGTTCTATCAACAACCCCAGCAAATATTCAGGGGGAACTATCAATGATAGAGCTCTTCAGATTTCCAATTTGGAAGCTTCAGATGCTGGCAGTTACTTTTGTGTGGCCACAAATTCACTTGGTACAAGTACAAGCAGTGCTGTTGTGGTGGCTGTTTCAAGTAGGTGTCATGCACTGAATTGAAGGATTTTTAAATGCGCTTCTTTTCCAAATGACATTAATTGGATCAGATAGGCCTATGTAGTCCTTTATTGGATTTTTCTTTATTGATGTGTTCAATAAAATACTGAAACTGTCATCCCAATTGATGTCCTGTTCTTGTTTGAACCATCATCAAAGAGATTGTGTGTTTCAATGCTTCCATGATCTTTATTTGCAGTATCAGATTTGTGAAATGCGATAGAATTTTCTCCAATTTTTGTTTGTATTCCTTGTCTGTAAAAAAAACGTTGTGCGTAAAAAAAAAAACCAGGTCTAGTAGTCTTTGATGGATCAATTTCTGTATATTAAGTGCTGAAGCAGTTGTTGAACTTTGTTCTTTCCAGCTGGTGCACCAGTTATTACCACACCTGAGTCTAATGTAACAACTGAGATAAACCAACAAGTGACATTGCAATGTCAGGTAACACCACTGAATTCACTGAGTGACCTTTACTGGACCAAGGATGGTGTGAGGTTGAACACAGCCAACATAGGCAAATACAGTGGAGGCAACAGAAACATTCCCAGTCTGACCATCTTTTCAGTGGGCAGCATTGACAGTGGGTCATATGTGTGTGTGGCAATCAATCAATTTGGTACAACACCAAGTAACAACATTACTGTGGATGTCACCTGTAAGTTGAAGCACTGTTTGGATACAGCATTACAACTGCGGATAATGAAAGCTGGAGATTCTTTTAATGGTTTTTTTTTTTTTGTCAATCAGAAGGAGGTTTCATGCCAATGGAAGAAAGCAGGAAATAAAATTTGTATTTTTTGAGTCTTTCATGTCTAAGTTTATCCTGGTCGTAAGTGGAGAAACGTATACTGTCTAACCTAGCAAGATCAGCACGCTTGAAGATAGCATTGGTTGGGAAAAATATGGCAGTGGAAGTCTTATGTTTGAAAGAAAAAGTCAAGATCATTCTACAGACAAGATTTGAGAGTATTAATTCTTTGTTGAAGACTGGAAAGAAATGGAACTTTTCCTCCATTTTCAGTCTGTAAATACAGTTGAGAGTGTTGTTTCCTTTGAATTTATTGGTCATGCTGACTTTTGGCCATGGAAGAGATGTATTATAAAGTAAATGGTGTGGCATGTGTTACAAATTTGTTGAGCCATTTCTTGTGCTGCATTGAAAATTGTATCAGTTTCAGGGTGTTCTTATTCTTTTTTGTTTGTTTTTTAAATGTTTTCATAAATATTTTGTTTATTTTTTGGGAATGGAGTTATCTCCATGACCATAGCGTTTCCATTTAATGAGGGTTCAGAGTCTTCAAATACGTATAGCCTAATAAGTCAAGAGTACATTTGAAATGAAATATTTTCAAGTGATCAAGTATCTCATTTAGGCTTTGATTTGAACTGCTTTCGAAATGAATGGTTCATAATAATAATAATAATAATAATGTATAGATTTATATAGCGCATATCCATGTAAAATGCTCTATGCGCTTTACAGAAACAACATGTCAGCCACAGAGCAGAATGGAGCGCCTGCGAAGCGCTCAACACACTGCACTGCTTCTTTCTCTCTCCCTGTCTCGCTCACTCTCTCTCTCTATCTCTCAGCAAATTGTAACGCAGCCTGTTAGGCGCAGTTCACAACTCACAACAATTCACAACTCACAGCACTTCACAACTCACACCTCAAATAATATTTGAATATTTATTAATAACCATATATATGTAATAATGAATAATACATTTTGTTGTTGCTGGTGGGGGGGAGGGGATGATATGGATAAATTTTAATCTATTAATTTCAATTTTCAATTTTGCCCGGCCAGCGGCCTTTCGGCCTGCTCTTTACGATTTCCAACTGCCAAGGTATCTTTAACGTGCCCAACGTGCACACGGGCCCTCCGAATTTTTTCGTCCTTTTCCGAGAAGAATAGGGACTCGATCCTATCCCCCAATAGGACCAGGGACTTGAATATATGAGAAAAATTCAATTTCCAACATGCCTGCACTGCCCGGGTTTTGAACCCGGGACCCTTGGCATGAGAGGCGAGCACCTTGCCTCTAGACCACCTTGTCCCCCATCAGTTTCAGGGTGTTCTTATTCCTTTTTTTTTGTTTTTTAAATGTTTTTATAAATACTTTGTTTATTTTTTGGGAACGGAGTTATCTCCATGACCATAGCGTTTCCATTTAATGAGGGTTCAGAGTCTTCAAACACGTGTAGCCTAATAGGTCAAGAGTACATTTGAAATGAAATATTTTCAAGTGATCAAGTATCTCATTTAGGCTTTGATTTGAACTGCTTTTGAAATGAATGGTTCATGGAGAAGAATATTTTGTATATATGTGATTCCTCAACAAAGACTGATTTTCAACAGACCAGCCACGCCTGACAGTACCTACAACAACAATCACAAGCAACCCAGGAGGTAGTGTTGTCCTGACATGTGTAGTTGATGCCAATCCTGCCATCAGCAATTTGTACTGGACTAAATCAGGCCAGGGCACCATCAGCTCTATAAACAACCCCAGCAAATATTCGGGGGGAACTATCAATAATAGAGCTCTTCAGATTTCCAATTTGGAGGCTTCAGATGCTGGCAGTTACTTTTGTGTGGCCACAAATTCACTTGGTACAAGTACAAGCAGTGCTGTTGTGGTGACTGTTTCAGGTGGGTGTCATGCACTAAATTGAAGGCTTTTTATATGCGCTTCTTTTCTAAATGACATCAATTGGATCAGATAGGCCTATGTAGTCCTTTATTGGATTTTTCTTTATTGATGTGTTCAATAAAATACTGAAACTGTCATCCCAATTGATGTCCTGTTCTTGTTAGAACCATCATCAAAGAGATTGTGTGTTTCAATGCTTCCATGATCTTTATTTGCAGTATCGTATTTGTGAAATACAATAGAATTTTCTCCAATTTTTGTTTGTATTCCTGGTCTTTAAAAAAGTCACTATGCATAAAAAAAACCAGGACCTGTAGTCTCTGATGGATCCATTTCTGTATATTAAGTGCTGAAGCAGTTGTTGAACTTTGTTCTTTCCAGCTGGTGCACCAGTTATTACCACACCTGAGTCTAATGTAACAACTGAGACAAACCAACAAGTGACATTGCAATGTCAGGTAACACCATTGAATTCACTGAGTGACCTTTACTGGACCAAGGATGGTGTGAGGTTGAACACAGCCAACATAGGCAAATACAATGGAGGCAACAGAACCATTCCCAGTCTGACCATCTTTTCAGTGGGCAGCATTGACAGTGGGTCATATGTGTGTGTGGCAATCAACCAATTTGGTACAACACCAAGTAACAACATTACTGTGGATGTCACCTGTAAGTTGAAGCATTGTTTGGATGCAGCATTACAACTTGGGATAATGAAACTTTGAGATTCTTTTAATGGTTTTTTTCTTTTTTTTTTTTTGTCAATCAGAATGAGGTTTCATGCCAATGGAAGAAAGCAGGAAATAAAATTTGTATTTTTTGAGTCTTTCATGTCCAAGTTTATCCTGATCGTAAGTGGAGAAACGTATACTGTCTAACGTAGCAAGATCAGCACGTTTGAAGATAGCATTGGTTGGGAAAAATATAGCAGTGGAAGTCTTATGTTTGAAAGAAAAAGTCAAGATCATTCTACAGACAAGATTTGAGAGTATTCTTTGTTGAAGACTGGAAAGAAATGGAACTTTTCCTCCATTTTCAGTCTGTAAATACAGTTGAGAGTGTTGTTTCCTTTGAATTTATTGGTCATGCTGAATTTTGGCCATGGAAGAGCTGTATTATAAAGTAAATGGTGTGGCATGTGTTACAAATTTGTTGAGCCATTTCTTGTGCTGCATTGAAAATTGTATCAGTTTCAGGGTGTTCTTATTCTTTTTTGTTTGTTTTTTAAATGTTTTCATAAATACTTTGTTTATTTTTTGGGAATGGAGTTATCTCCATGACCATAGCGTTTCCATTTAATGAGGGTTCAGAGTCTTCAAATACGTGTAGCCTAATAGAAGAAGCATAAAGTTTCAAACAACGACTGGGTAGCCCAGAACAGCGAAATTCTCCTACCTCTCATTGAGCAAAAGAAATCTGCTTTCAATGAGTATAACAAAAATTGCAATCAGAGTACAAAAACTTGTTTGAAAAATGCAAAAGCTAAACTTCAGCTGGAGGTAAGACGTTGCGCCAACAAATACTGGACAGACTTGTGTAACAGCATACAAGAGGCAAATGAAAAGGGAGATATGAAAACCGCCTTTAGTCAGATGAAAGTAGCTCTTGGGCCAATCATCACCAAAAGCGCCCCACTTAAGTCTGTAAATGGTGAACCCATCACAGATAAAAATGAACAACTGAATAGGTGGGTAGAGCATTACTCTCTGTTGTATTCAACTGAGAAAAATATTCCACCAGACTTTGAGGAACACCTCCAAAAACTGCCAATAATGGCCGAACGACGCTGAACCTTCCTTAGTCGAGCTTTCCAATGCAATCGACCACCTGTCTGCTGGAAAAGCCACAGGAAGTGACAACATTCCTGCAGAGGTATTAAAAGACCTAAAAGGCCCACTATTACCACACCTGTATAATCTGTTACTGCAGTGTTGGAAAGAAGGCGTGATACCACATGATATGAGAGACGCCAAAATTGTCACACTTTACAAGAACAAAGGAGACAAAGGCGACTGCAACAACTATCGAGGCATATCCCTCCTCAGCATTACTGGAAAGGCTTTTGCTCGCGTCATCCTCTGCCGCCTTCAACAACTGGCGGAAAAAGTCTTACCAGAAACACAATGTGGCTTTCGAAGCAAACGATCAACTATTGACATGATATTTGCACTTCGGCAAATCCAAGAAAAATGTAAAGAACAAAACAGGCCGCTTATAACATGCTTTGTGGACCTAACAAAGGCTTTCGACACCGTAAGCCGATCTGGCCTGTATGCAGTCCTTAAATCCATAGGCTGTCCACCAACATTGCTAAAACTTATTGCATCCTTCCACACTGACATGAGGGCATGTGTCAACTTTGAGGGCTGCACATCCAATTCATTTGCTGTAAACAGCGGTGTGAAGCAGGGATGTGTTCTTGCTCCTACCTTATTTGGTATATATTTTGCAGCCCTACTCAAGAATGCCTTTGGTCAATGTTCAGGTGGAGTACTTATTAACACCAGAGTGGACGGCTCCATTTTTAATGTTGCCAGACTAAAAGCAAAATCTCGTACAGAGCATATTATGTTACAAGAGCTCCTCTTCGCAGATGATGCTGCAATCGTGGCCCACGATGAAACCACGCTCCAGGCTCTCATCAATAGCCTTGCCAAAGCCTGTGACAAATTCATGCTAAAGATCAGTGTCTCAAAAACTGTAGTTTTGACACAAGGCTTGAGAAACCCCAACCCAATCATGCTGAATGGCTCTCCTCTGGAGCAAGTGGGAAAATTCTGCTACCTAGGCTCAACCATCAGTGGTAGCACAGACATAACAAGTGAAATAAATGCCAGAATAGGAAAGGCGGCCACAGCTTTTGGCAAACTCTCAAAAAGGGTGTGGAACAATAGCAAGCTGACCATCAAAACAAAGGTACTGGTGTACCAAACTTGCGTCCTAAGCACCCTGCTGTATGGCTCAGAGACATGGACCACCTACTCCAAACATGAAAGATCCCTCAACTCCTTCCACCTGCGCTGCCTACGCAAAATTCTCAAGATCAAGTGGCAAGACAGGATCTCAAATATCGAAGTTCTGAGCCGAGCCAACATTCCATCAACTCAGGCTCTCCTAGGCAAAAAAAGACTGCGGTGGCTTGGACATCTCCACCGTATGGAAAATGATCGCATCCCCAGACAAATTCTATACGGGGAACTTGCTACTGGCAACCGACCCAGAGGTAGGCCACATCTGCGATTCAAAGACACTTGCAAGGTCACGATGAAAGCATTCAACATCGACCCCAATGAATGGGAGAACCTTGCAAATGATCGAAGCAGATGGAGACAAAAATTGCGCAGTGGCACGCTCGCAATAGACTTCAAGGCCAAAGAAACATACCTGACAAAACGACAGAGGCGGAATGAAAACACTCGCCAAAGTGAACCCAAAAGACTGACCTGCAATCACTGCCATCGCACTCTCGGGTCAAACATTGGTAGAATAAGCCATGAGAGAAGCTGTCAGTCAAAGTGAAAGTGACTATTCTAGCTGCTAAGACCGTCTGTAAAGACGCTAAAGGCCATATATATATAATAAGTCAAGAGTACATTTGAAATGAAATATTTTCAAGTGATCAAGTATCTCATTTAGGCTTTCATTTGAACTGCTTTTGAAATGAATGGTTCATGGAGAAGAATATTTTGTATATATGTGATTCCTCAACAAAGACTGTGATTTTCAACAGACCAGCCACGCCTGACAGTACCTACAACAACAATCACAAGCAACCCAGGAGGTAGTGTTGTCCTGACATGTGTAGTTGATGCCAATCCTGCCATCAGCAATTTGTACTGGACTAAATCAGGCCAGGGCATCATCAGCTCTATCAACAACCCCAGCAAATATTCGGGGGGAACTATCAATAATAGAGCTCTTCAGATTTCCAATTTGGAGGCTTCAGATGCTGGCAGTTACTTTTGTGTGGCCACAAATTCACTTGGTACAAGTACAAGCAGTGCTGTTGTGGTGACTGTTTCAGGTGGGTGTCATGCCCTAAATTGAAGGCTTTTTATATGCGCTTCTTTTCTAAATGACATTAATTGGATCAGATAGGCCTATGTAGTCCTTTATTGGACTTTTGTTTATTGATGTGTTCAATAAAATACTGAAACTGTCATCCCAATTGATGTCCTGTTCTTGTTAGAACCATCATCAAAGAGATTGTGTGTTTCAATGCTTCCATGATCTTTATTTGCAGTATCGTATTTGTGAAATACAATAGAATTTTCTCCAATTTTTGTTTGTATTCCTGCTCTTTAAAAAAGTCACTATGCATAAAAAAAACCAGGACCTGTAGTCTTTGATGGATCCATTTCTGTATATTAAGTGCTGAAGCAGTTAGTTGTTGAACTTTGTTCTTTCCAGCTGGTGCACCAGTTATTACCACACCTGAGTCTAATGTAACAACTGAGACAAACCAACAAGTGACATTGCAATGTCAGGTAACACCACTGAATTCACTGAGTGATCTTTACTGGACCAAGGATGGTGTGAGGTTGAACACAGCCAACATAGGCAAATACAATGGAGGCAACAGAAACATTCCCAGTCTGACCATCTTTTCAGTGGGCAGTAGTGACAGTGGGTCATATGTGTGTGTGGCAGTCAACCAATTTGGTACAACACCAAGTAACAACATTACTGTGGATGTCACCTGTAAGTTGAAGCACTGTTTGGATGCAGCATTACAACTTGGGATAATGAAAGTTTGAGATTCTTTTAATGGTTTTTTTCTTTTTTCTTTTTTTTTTTTGTCAATCAGGATGAGGTTTCATGCCAATGGAAGAAAGCAGGAAATAAAATTTGTATTTTTTGAGTCTTTCATGTCTAAGTTTATCCTGATCGTAAGTGGAGAAACGTATACTGTCTAATCTAGCAAGATCAGCACGTTTGAAGATAGCATTGGTTGGGAAAAATATAGCAGTGGAAATCTTATGTTTGAAAGAAAAAGTCAAGATCATTCTACAGACAAGATTTGAGAGTATTCTTTGTTGAAGACTGGAAAGAAATGGAACTTTTCCTCCATTTTCAGTCTGTAAATACAGTTGAGAGTGTTGTTTCCTTTGAATTTATTGGTCATGCTGAATTTTGGCCATGGAAGAGCTGTATTATAAAGTAAATGGTGTGGCATGTGTTACAAATTTGTTGAGCCATTTCTTGTGCTGCATTGAAAATTGTATCAGTTTCAGGGTGTTCTTATTCTTTTTTTTTTTTTTTTAATGTTTTTATAAATACTTTGTCTATTTTTTTGGGAACGAGTTATCTCCATGACCATAGCGTTTCCATTTAATGAGGGTTCAGAGTCTTCAAACACGTGTAGCCTAGTAGGTCAAGAGTACATTTTTAATGAAATATTTTCAAGTGATCAAGTATCTCATTTAGGCTTTGATTTGAACTGCTTTTGAAATGAATGGTTCATGGAGAAGAACATTTTGTATATATGTGATTCCTCAACAAAGACTGTGATTTTCAACAGACCAGCCACGCCTGACAGTACCTACAACAACAATCACAAGCAACCCAGGAGGTAGTGTTGTCCTGACATGTGTAGTTGATGCCAATCCTGCCATCAGCAATTTGTACTGGACTAAATCAGGCCAGGGCACCATCAGCTCTATCAACAACCCCAGCAAATATTCGGGGGGAACTATCAATAATAGAGCTCTTCAGATTTCCAATTTGGAGGCTTCAGATGCTGGCAGTTACTTTTGTGTGGCCACAAATTCACTTGGTACAAGTACAAGCAGTGCTGTTGTGGTGACTGTTTCAGGTGGGTGTCATGCCCTAAATTGAAGGCTTTTTATATGCGCTTCTTTTCTAAATGACATTAATTGGATCAGATAGGCCTATGTAGTCCTTTATTGGATTTTTCTTTATTGATGTGTTCAATAAAATACTGAAACTGTCATCCCAATTGATGTCCTGTTCTTGTTAGAACCATCATCAAAGAGATTGTGTGTTTCAATGCTTCCATGATCTTTATTTGCAGTATCGGATTTGTGAAATACAATAGAATTTTCTCCAATTTTTGTTTGTATTCCTGGTCTTTAAAAAAGTCACTATGCATAAAAAAAACCAGGACCTGTAGTCTTTGATGGATCCATTTCTGTATATTAAGTGCTGAAGCAGTTAGTTGTTGAACTTTGTTCTTTCCAGCTGGTGCACCAGTTATTACCACACCTGAGTCTAATGTAACAACTGAGACAAACCAACAAGTGACATTGCAATGTCAGGTAACACCACTGAATTCACTGAGTGATCTTTACTGGACCAAGGATGGTGTGAGGTTGAACACAGCCAACATAGGCAAATACAATGGAGGCAACAGAACCATTCCCAGTCTGACCGTCTTTTCAGTGGGCAGTAGTGACAGTGGGTCATATGTGTGTGTGGCAATCAACCAATTTGGTACAACACCAAGTAACAACATTACTGTGGATGTCACCTGTAAGTTGAAGCACTGTTTGGATGCAGCATTACAACTTGGGATAATGAAAGTTTGAGATTCTTTTAATGGTTTTTTTCTTTTTTTTTTTTTGTCAATCAGAATGAGGTTTCATGCCAATGGAAGAAAGCAGGAAATAAAATTTGTATTTTTTGAGTCTTTCATGTCCAAGTTTATCCTGATCGTAAGTGGAGAAACGTATACTGTCTAACCTAGCAAGATCAGCACGTTTGAAGATAGCATTGGTTGGGAAAAATATAGCAGTGGAAATCTTATGTTTGAAAGAAAAAGTCAAGATCATTCTACAGACAAGATTTGAGAGTATTCTTTGTTGAAGACTGGAAAGAAATGGAACTTTTCTTCCATTTTCAGTCTGTAAATACAGTTGAGAGTGTTTGTAGCATCTGCGGGTTACCCCTTGCCCTCCCCCGGTTTTGTTGTTGTGCTGGTGGCTGAGCATGTGTCCACTACTTTTTTCATTTTATTGTTGACAACCGCCAGAGTGTACTGTACTCCGTGACCTGACCTTCTTTTCTAGTGAGTAGTTTTTTTCCTCGCTCGCTTGTTGTCAGGTGTTTTGACTCGTTCAGTAAATATTAGTATGTTCCCGAATATTCGATAACGTTGTGGATACGAATGTTTACGCCAGATTTGGCCTTGAGTGATGTAACCTGATGACGTATTGATGCGTGATTGGTTAGTTTGTGCGAGGGCAAAGGTAACGTTTATTTCGGGAACTTTCTGTAGGAATGTTTATATATATAGACCTGTGTGAGTGGTTGGTCGGTGAGTAAGTGAGTTTCCTTTTGTGTGGCGTAGATATTTAGTTTCGCTGGTGTCTTCCTAGTAATTTATTGTTCACTATACAGTTATTAAACTTTAGTATTATTTAATCTATCGTCGGATCTCGTGTTTATTTATTTTACAGCTGTAATAGTTTCGTTTTCTAAAGGGTTGTAGTTAGATCAAGTAACTCCCCCCTACTATAACGTGCTAGAACAACCTCAGCTGTTACATATTGGGGGCTCGTCCGGGATCCGACCATATTCGAGCGGACCAGATCAAAATTACTAGATTTATTTACATAGTTTATTGTAGAATATCATCGACAAGCTATCTACAACATGTCGGAGGTTATTGGAAGGCTTAGCCAGGAAGCGGACGCTATGGAGCTCACTGGGCAGGAGAGACGGGACTACCTCCGTGAAGGCCTAGAAAGAGAAAGACAGCTGGAGGCTCAACGACAGGAGAAGGAGGCTGAACGACAGGCTCGGGAGAAGGAGGCTGAACGACAAGAGAAGGAGGCTGAACGACAGGAGAAGGAGGCTGAATGACAGCTGGAAAGGGAAAAGATGAACCACGAGTTGGAGATAGAGAGGATGCGCCAGCAACGTGGAGGCAACGACTCAGCGCAGAAGACCGACGACCACGCCAGTTCTAAGAGACCCAAGCTACCTGCATTTCAGGACAAGAAGGACGATCTGGATAGCTGGTTGCTGCGGTTTGAGAGGTTTGCCGCGACAGCTGAATGGCCCAGATCCACCTGGACGACATCACTGTCTGCCCTGCTGACCGGGAGAGCTTTGGAGTGCTTCTGCAGACTACCGATCGACGAAGCCAAGGACTACGACAAGGTCAAGGAAGCGTTGCAGAAGAGGTACAACCTGTCAGAGGACGGATACAGACTCATGTTCAGACAAGGTAAGCCTGAAGATGGAGAAGATGTTGGAATGTTTTTGACCAGGATCAAGATCTATCTAGAGAGGTGGATAAAGCTGTCGAAGACGGAGGAGACCTACGAAGGAGTGAGAGATCTGTTCGTCAGAGAGCAATTCATGGATGCCTGCCCACCAGACCTTGCAACCCATGTGAGGGAGAGGAAACCAAAGACGCTACAGGACATCGCAGATTCAGCGGAGGCGTACCTGGTAGCGAGGAACCGGACGCTCAGCGGGAGCGCCAGACTGCAGAGCCGGCCAGTGCGACAGAGGCCCAACGGAGACAGAAGCCCACAGGTCTGCCATAGGTGCCAGAGGCCGGGACACAAGGCGACGGAGTGTCGTGCAAAGTTAAACGACAAAGGTGAGTTGAAATGTTACCTTTGTGGAAAGCCAGGCCACGTTCGGAGGATGTGTCCAGCCCAGAAGGATATGGGACGAGGCAAGCCGAACAAGGCGGCGGCGGCCGTAGTGATAGCGGCGGACGAGTCGTCGAGACAGGATGCGACGACGGCTGACACCAGCATCAACGTTCAAGCGGTAATGAAGGACGGGAAGCTACAGTTAGCGGTGCCTGTTACTTGCGGAGGATGCAGTGACGGAAGGACCGTGGAGAAACTGAAGTTACCAGTGATGAAGGGCTTGATTGGAAATCGAGCGGTAGATGTCCTAAGAGATACCGGCTGTGAAGGTGTAGTGGTGCGGCGAGCACTGGTGGACGACGAACAGCTCACCGGTGGGAAGAAACTTATCGCGAGGATCGATAACTCCTTGCTAGCGGCGGAGGAAGCCGTTATCGACGTGAAGACGCCTTACCTGACGGGCAAAGTGACGGCGCTGTGTCTCCCGGAGACCATCTGCGACCTAGTAGTCGGGAACGTGGACGGAGCGAAGGATCCGTACGACCCTGATACTGAGGTGATGGTAGGAGCGGTGACCACGAGGGCCCAGGAGAAGAGGAAGGACCGGTCTACGTCGCTGAAGGTGCCGAGGGCAGAACGGCACGCGGGAGTGGATAGAGAGGAACTTATCCGACTCCAAGAAGAAGACGAAGTCATTAGGAAGTTAGAGCAGAAGAAGATCCCAACTAATACAGGCAATAAATCTGTTCATTTTGAGAAACATGGAGGAGTACTGTACCGGATCTACAAGGACCTGAGACAGGCGATGGTTATAGGGCAAGTGGTACTACCCGAGAAACGGAGAGAGTATGTACTGAGTGTAGCCCACGACTCGATCGTCGGAGGACACCTCGGCGTGAAGAAAACCAAAGACAGAGTCATGAGCGATTTTTATTGGCCTGGAATTGAAGGTGACGTCGCGAGATACTGCCGCTCATGCGACATATGCCAGAGGACGGTGAACAAAGGAGCGACCCCAAAGGTGCACCTGCAGAGTATGCCAGTAGTGGACGTACCATTTAGGCGAGTGGCCGTGGACTTAGTAGGACCTATCGACCCCCCAAGTGAAGGTGGACATCGGTATATCCTGGTGTACATAGACTACGCTACTCGTTACCCCGAAGCCACACCCTTGAAGAAGATCGACGCAGAAACGGTAGCAGAAGCCTTAGTGAACATCTACAGCCGTTTGGGTGTGCCCGAAGAGATCTTGTCGGACCAAGGGACCCAGTTTATGTCAGATGTCATGAAGGAAACAAATAGACTACTGGGAATTCGACAGTCGACCACTACAGTCTACCACCCTATGTGCAACGGGTTGGTGGAGCGATTTAACGGCACACTGAAGAAGACCTTAAGGCGACTGTGCGCAGAGCAACCCAAGCAGTGGCACAGATACATCAACCCGCTGCTCTTCGCATATCGTGAAGTTCCCCAAGAGTCGACCAAGTTTGCCCCATTCGAGTTGCTGTATGGGAGAACTGTGAGAGGACCAATGCACATCTTACGACAACTATGGACCAAGGACGTAGAGGAGCCGGAAACGAAGACCAGTTACCAGTACGTCATGGAACTACGTGAGAGGCTGGAGGACACATGGAAGTTAGCGACGGAAGAACTCTCCAAGGCTCAAGGTAGACAGAAGACCTACTACGACCGGAAGGCGCGAGAGAGGAAGTTCCGCCCCGGAGATGAAGTGTTGGTGCTACTGCCGACGAACACTAACAAGCTCCTAGTCCAATGGAAGGGACCATATAAGGTAGTCTCAGTTGTCGGTGTTAACGACTATAGAGTCAAGATGGGTGCAAAAGAAAAGACCTTGCACGCCAACCTCCTCAAGAGATACATTCCAAGGACGTCAAAAGCAGCAGCAGTGGCAATGGAACCGAGACCTATTGTGACCGAGATGTGTGGGATGGACAACAGTAGGAGAGATACCACGCCTGAACATGTCAACGCCATAAAGGACGGCGGCGGTGATAGTGCTGAGACTGTACTGGCAGAGGACGACATGATGGACAAGAGTCAACCCGTGGAGTCAGCTGGCATGACAATCATCGAGGACTGCGACCTGGAAGGCGACAACGGTGGAACGACGGAGGACCTTGCCGACCTAGGAAGCTGGGACCAGAATGAAGGCTACAGAGATGTCCAGTATGGAACGCAACTGACATCGGAACAACGTCAAGAACTCTGCGATGTGGTGAAGAATTACCAGCACGTCTTCACCAATCTCCCTGGATGCTGCCAGTTGGGTGAACATCGCATCGACCTGACGACAGAAGTACCAGTTCGTCAACGACCATACCCGGTGCCCTACGCTATGCGCGACTCATTGAAGGAGGAGCTTAGCACCATGGAACGGCTGGGCATCATTCGAAGGAGCTCATCAGCTTATGCTTCACCTATTGTTGTCGTCAAGAAGAAGGACGGATCCAACCGAGTCTGCATCGACTACAGGAGGTTAAACAAGATCACAGTATTCGACCCTCATCCGACAGCAGCGCCATTAGAAGTGTTTCAGAGTCTCTCGAGAGGAAAATTATTCTCTCGGATTGACCTGAGCAAGGGATACTGGCAAGTGAAAGTTCGAGAGCAAGACATTCCCAAGACGGCGTTCGTCACCATGGGCGAACACTATGAATTCATTCGGATGCCTTTTGCAATGATGAACTCAGGAGCCACGCTGAACAGGATCGTAAAGCCATTAATCCGTGG
Organism: Onchidella celtica; assembly: GCA_963931925.1. NCBI lineage: Eukaryota > Metazoa > Mollusca > Gastropoda > Systellommatophora > Onchidiidae > Onchidella > Onchidella celtica. The sequence continues at coordinate 35,880,493 of OZ007581.1, forward strand.
AATGAACAATGTGACAGCATATGTGGACGACCTGCTGATTCATACAGAGACATTCGACGAGCATGTGAAGACTCTCAAGGACTTACTGCAGAGGATGGACCAAGCTGGATTAACTGCAAGACCATCGAAGTGTCTGATTGGAACGTCTGAAGTAGACTTTGTTGGACACTTAGTGGGAGAAGGTATGATTGGCCTGTTAGAAGAGAATGTATGTAAGGTACGAGACGCACCCAGACCCACCACTAAGAAGGAAGTGAAAGCATTCTTAGGATTAGTGGGATATTACCATGAATTTATTCCTAACTTTTCAGCGATTGCATCACCATTGTCTGATTTACTTAGAAAGGGTCAGCCCAATATAGTTCAGTGGGATGAAACGCAGGAGAAAGCGTACACCTCTTTGAAGAATGTCATTATCTCCAAACCCGCGTTATGTTTGCCAGATTTTTCCAAAGAGTTTGTCTTAGCAACTGATGCATCAGATCGCGGATTAGGCGCTAGTCTTATGCAGGAACACGAGGGAAAGTTATACCCTGTGGCATATGCTAGTCGTAAGCTATTGCCTCGTGAGACAAAATATTCGGTCTCAGAGCGCGAATGTTTAGCTATTGTTTGGGCTGTAAAAAAGTTTACTTTGTATTTGTATGGAAAGGAGTTTGTGCTCCAAACTGACCATCGGTCATTAGAGTTTTTGAACTCTGCCAAGTTTGACAGTCCAAAGTTATTACGATGGAGTTTATTTTTACAGTCTTATCGATTCAGGATTCACTACGTAAAAGGCAGAGAAAATATCTGTGCCGATTTCCTGAGCAGGGTATTTTAAAGTAGTACACTATCAGTGAAATGCATTGTAACTCATACTTTTGCCTACTAGATGAATTTCTAGGACGGCAGTATTGTACTGTAATTGGGGACATAGTTCATCTGTGACTGAATATTGAATTGATGGCTGATAGAGGGTCATGATGTGTTAGTCACATTTTGATTTTATGCTATGTCATATTTGTTACCAATGGAACTTGGTGTAATTTTTGGAAAATGTAACCCAAATGGGGACTGCGAGCAAGAAGTGTTTGTGTTATATTGCAATGTTGTAACTTGTTTTGACCTAATATGATGAAGAAAGACCCTGATCAGTGGTCGGTGTGTATTGGTATTTTTGCCATTGTACGTATGAGTTATACATCTTGGAGATAACCATGTTATGTACAACAAGTTATATGCTATGATTCGTGCACGAAGCATTATGTAAACGATGAGCCATCGTTTCACCTTATATGATTTGTAATAATATCATTGACCATTGTTTCACCACAGTGGTGGCGTTGTGTTATTTTGACCAGTAGGCTTACTATTGGGAAGCAATGACGATATTGTATTAGTTATGGTATTAGTGATGCGAAGTACAATGCATTGTATTGTATTTGTGATGACATTCGGGAAGACACTGAAATTGTTATTAATTGTAATAGAATTAGCAACTACCTTTGTGAGATTGGGAGTGCTATAAGATTATTTCACGATAGTGCAGACGCTGTATAATGTTTTTGGAGTTGAAAGATATTCAACTTAAATTGGGGAGTTGTGTAGCATCTGCGGGCTACCCCTTACCCTCCCCCGGTTTTGTTGTTGTGCTGGTGGCTGAGCATGTGTCCACTACTTTTTTCATTTTATTGTTGACAACCGCCAGAGTGTACTGTACTCCGTGACCTGACCTTCTTTTCTAGTGAGTAGTTTTTTTCCTCGCTCGCTTGTTGTCAGGTGTTTTGACTCGTTCAGTAAATATTAGTATGTTCCCGAATATTCGATAACGTTGTGGATACGAATGTTTACGCCAGATTTGGCCTTGAGTGATGTAACCTGATGACGTATTGATGCGTGATTGGTTAGTTTGTGCGAGGGCAAAGGTAACGTTTATTTCGGGAACTTTCTGTAGGAATGTTTATATATATAGACCTGTGTGAGTGGTTGGTCGGTGAGTAAGTGAGTTTCCTTTTGTGTGGCGTAGATATTTAGTTTCGCTGGTGTCTTCCTAGTAATTTATTGTTCAATATACAGTTATTAAACTTTAGTATTATTTAATCTATCGTCGGATCTCGTGTTTATTTATTTTACAGCTGTAATAGTTTCGTTTTCTAAAGGGTTGTAGTTAGATCAACTAACTCCCCCCTACTATAACGTGCTAGAACAACCTCAGCTGTTACAGTGTTGTTTCCTTTGAATTTATTGGTCATGCTGAATTTTGGCCATGGAAGAGCTGTATTATAAAGTAAATGGTGTGGCATGTGTTACAAATTTGTTGAGCCATTTCTTGTGCTGCATTGAAAATTGTATCAGTTTCAGGGTGTTCTTATTCTTTTTTTTTTGTTTTTTAAATGTTTTCATAAATACTTTGTCTATTTTTTTGGGAACGGAGTTATCTCCATGACCATAGCGTTTCCATTTAATGAGGGTTCAGAGTCTTCAAATACGTGTAGCCTAATAGGTCAAGAGTACATTTGAAATGAAATATTTTCAAGTGATCAAGTATCTCATTTAGGCTTTCATTTGAACTGCTTTTGAAATGAATGGTTCATGGAGAAGAATATTTTGTATATATGTGATTCCTCAACAAAGACTGTGATTTTCAACAGACCAGCCACGCCTGACAGTACCTACAACAACAATCACAAGCAACCCAGGAGGTAGTGTTGTCCTGACATGTGTAGTTGATGCCAATCCTGCCATCAGCAATTTGTACTGGACTAAATCAGGCCAGGGCACCATCAGCTCTATCAACAACCCCAGCAAATATTCGGGGGGAACTATCAATAATAGAGCTCTTCAGATTTCCAATTTGGAGGCTTCAGATGCTGGCAGTTACTTTTGTGTGGCCACAAATTCACTTGGTACAAGTACAAGCAGTGCTGTTGTGGTGACTGTTTCAGGTGGGTGTCATGCCCTAAATTGAAGGCTTTTTATATGCGCTTCTTTTCTAAATGACATTAATTGGATCAGATAGGCCTATGTAGTCCTTTATTGGATTTTTCTTTATTGATGTGTTCAATAAAATACTGAAACTGTCATCCCAATTGATGTACTGTTCTTGTTAGAACCATCATCAAAGAGATTGTGTGTTTCAATGCTTCTATGATCTTTATTTGCAGTATCGTATTTGTGAAATACAATAGAATTTTCTCCAATTTTTGTTTGTATTCCTGGTCTTTAAAAAAGTCACTATGCATAAAAAAAACCAGGACCTGTAGTCTTTGATGGATCCATTTCTGTATATTAAGTGCTGAAGCAGTTAGTTGTTGAACTTTGTTCTTTCCAGCTGGTGCACCAGTTATTACCACACCTGAGTCTAATGTAACAACTGAGACAAACCAACAAGTGACATTGCAATGTCAGGTAACACCACTGAATTCACTGAGTGATCTTTACTGGACCAAGGATGGTGTGAGGTTGAACACAGCCAACATAGGCAAATACAATGGAGGCAACAGAAACATTCCCAGTCTGACCATCTTTTCAGTGGGCAGTAGTGACAGTGGGTCATATGTGTGTGTGGCAGTCAACCAATTTGGTACAACACCAAGTAACAACATTACTGTGGATGTCACCTGTAAGTTGAAGCATTGTTTGGATGCAGCATTACAACTTGGGATAATGAAAGTTTGAGATTCTTTTAATGATTTTTTTCTTTTTTTTTTTTTTTGTCAATCAGAATGAGGTTTCATGCGAATGGAAGAAAGCAGGAAATAAAATTTGTATTTTTTGAGTCTTTCATGTCCAAGTTTATCCTGATTGTAAGTGGAGAAACGTATACTGTCTAACCTAGCAAGATCAGCACGTTTGAAGATAGCATTGGTTGGGAAAAATATAGCAGTGGAAATCTTATGTTTGAAAGAAAAAGTCAAGATCATTCTACAGACAAGATTTGAGAGTATTCTTTGTTGAAGACTGGAAAGAAATGGAACTTTTCCTCCATTTTCAGTCTGTAAATACAGTTGAGAGTGTTGTTTCCTTTGAATTTATTGGTCATGCTGAATTTTGGCCATGGAAAAGCTGTATTATAAAGTAAATGGTGTGGCATGTGTTACTAATTTGTTGAGCCATTTCTTGTGCTGCATTGAAAATTGTATCAGTTTCAGGGTGTTCTTATTCTTTTTTTTTTGTTTTTTAAATGTTTTCATAAATATTTTGTTTATTTTTTTGGGAACGGAGTTATCTCCATGACCATAGCGTTTCCATTTAATGAGGGTTCAGAGTCTTCAAATACGTGTAGCCTAATAGGTCAAGAGTACATTTGAAATGAAATATTTTCAAGTGATCAAGTATCTCATTTAGGCTTTGATTTGAACTGCTTTTGAAATGAATGGTTCATGGAGAAGAATATTTTGTATATTATATGTGATTCCTCAACAAAGACTGTGATTTTCAACAGACCAGCCACGCCTGACAGTACCTACAACAACAATCACAAGCAACCCAGGAGGTAGTGTTGTCCTGACATGTGTAGTTGATGCCAATCCTGCCATCAGCAATTTGTACTGGACTAAATCAGGCCAGGGCACCATCAGCTCTATCAACAACCCCAGCAAATATTCAGGGGGAACTATCAATAATAGAGCTCTTCAGATTTCCAATTTGGAGGCTTCAGATGCTGGCAGTTACTTTTGTGTGGCCACAAATTCACTTGGTACAAGTACAAGCAGTGCTGTTGTGGTGACTGTTTCAGGTGGGTGTCATGCACTAAATTGAAGGCTTTTTATATTTGCTTCTTTTCTAAATGACATTAATTGGATCAGATAGGCCTATGTAGTCCTGTATTGGATTTTTCTTTCTTGATGTGTTCAATAAAATACTGAAACTGTCATCCCAATTGATGTCCTGTTCTTGTTAGAACCATCATCAAAGAGATTGTGTGTTTCAATGCTTCCATGATCTTTATTTGCAGTATCGGATTTGTGAAATACAATAGAATTTTCTCCAATTTTTGTTTGTATTCCTTGTCTTTAAAAAAGACACTGTGCATTAAAAAAAACCAGGACCTGTAGTCTTTGATGGATCCATTTCTGTATATTAAGTGCTGAAGCAGTTGTTGAACTTTGTTCTTTCCAGCTGGTGCACCAGTTATTACCACACCTGAGTCTAATGTAACAACTGAGACAAACCAACAAGTGACATTGCAATGTCAGGTAACACCACTGAATTCACTGAGTGATCTTTACTGGACCAAGGATGGTGTGAGGTTGAACACAGCCAACATAGGCAAATACAATGGAGGCAACAGAAACATTCCCAGTCTGACCATCTTTTCAGTGGGCAGTAGTGACAGTGGGTCATATGTGTGTGTGGCAGTCAACCAATTTGGTACAACACCAAGTAACAACATTACTGTGGATGTCACCTGTAAGTTGAAGCATTGTTTGGATGCAGCATTACAACTTGGGATAATGAAAGTTTGAGATTCTTTTAATGATTTTTTTCTTTTTTTTTTTTTTTGTCAATCAGAATGAGGTTTCATGCGAATGGAAGAAAGCAGGAAATAAAATTTGTATTTTTTGAGTCTTTCATGTCCAAGTTTATCCTGATTGTAAGTGGAGAAACGTATACTGTCTAACCTAGCAAGATCAGCACGTTTGAAGATAGCATTGGTTGGGAAAAATATAGCAGTGGAAATCTTATGTTTGAAAGAAAAAGTCAAGATCATTCTACAGACAAGATTTGAGAGTATTCTTTGTTGAAGACTGGAAAGAAATGGAACTTTTCCTCCATTTTCAGTCTGTAAATACAGTTGAGAGTGTTGTTTCCTTTGAATTTATTGGTCATGCTGAATTTTGGCCATGGAAAAGCTGTATTATAAAGTAAATGGTGTGGCATGTGTTACTAATTTGTTGAGCCATTTCTTGTGCTGCATTGAAAATTGTATCAGTTTCAGGGTGTTCTTATTCTTTTTTTTTTGTTTTTTAAATGTTTTCATAAATATTTTGTTTATTTTTTTGGGAACGGAGTTATCTCCATGACCATAGCGTTTCCATTTAATGAGGGTTCAGAGTCTTCAAATACGTGTAGCCTAATAGGTCAAGAGTACATTTGAAATGAAATATTTTCAAGTGATCAAGTATCTCATTTAGGCTTTGATTTGAACTGCTTTTGAAATGAATGGTTCATGGAGAAGAATATTTTGTATATTATATGTGATTCCTCAACAAAGACTGTGATTTTCAACAGACCAGCCACGCCTGACAGTACCTACAACAACAATCACAAGCAACCCAGGAGGTAGTGTTGTCCTGACATGTGTAGTTGATGCCAATCCTGCCATCAGCAATTTGTACTGGACTAAATCAGGCCAGGGCACCATCAGCTCTATCAACAACCCCAGCAAATATTCAGGGGGAACTATCAATAATAGAGCTCTTCAGATTTCCAATTTGGAGGCTTCAGATGCTGGCAGTTACTTTTGTGTGGCCACAAATTCACTTGGTACAAGTACAAGCAGTGCTGTTGTGGTGACTGTTTCAGGTGGGTGTCATGCACTAAATTGAAGGCTTTTTATATTTGCTTCTTTTCTAAATGACATTAATTGGATCAGATAGGCCTATGTAGTCCTGTATTGGATTTTTCTTTCTTGATGTGTTCAATAAAATACTGAAACTGTCATCCCAATTGATGTCCTGTTCTTGTTAGAACCATCATCAAAGAGATTGTGTGTTTCAATGCTTCCATGATCTTTATTTGCAGTATCGGATTTGTGAAATACAATAGAATTTTCTCCAATTTTTGTTTGTATTCCTTGTCTTTAAAAAAGACACTGTGCATTAAAAAAAACCAGGACCTGTAGTCTTTGATGGATCCATTTCTGTATATTAAGTGCTGAAGCAGTTGTTGAACTTTGTTCTTTCCAGCTGGTGCACCAGTTATTACCACACCTGAGTCTAATGTAACAACTGAGACAAACCAACAAGTGACATTGCAATGTCAGGTAACACCACTGAATTCACTGAGTGACCTTTACTGGACCAAGGATGGTGTGAGGTTGAACACAGCCAACATAGGCAAATACAGTGGAGGCAACAGAACCATTCCCAGTCTGACCGTCTTTTCAGTGGGCAGTAGTGACAGTGGGTCATATGTGTGTGTGGCAATCAACCAATTTGGTACAACACCAAGTAACAACATTACTGTGGATGTCACCTGTAAGTTGAAGCACTGTTTGGATGCAGCATTACAATTTGGGATAATGAAAGTTTGAGATTCTTTTAATGGTTTTTTCTTTTTTTTTTTTGTCAATCAGGATGAGGTTTCATGCCAATGGAAGAAAGCAGGAAATAAAATTTGTATTTTTTGAGTCTTTCATGTCTAAGTTTATCCTGATCGTAAGTGGAGAAACGTATACTGTCTAATCTAGCAAGATCAGCACGCTTGAAGATAGCATTGGTTTGGAAAATATGGCAGTGGAAGTCTTATGTTTGAAAGAAAAAGTCAAGATCATTCTACAGACAAGATTTGAGAGTATTCTTTGTTGAAGATTGGAAAGAAATGGAACTTTTCCTCCATTTTCAGTCTGTAAATACAGTTGAGAGTGTTGTTTCCTTTGAATTTATTGGTCATGCTGAATTTTGGCCATGGAAGAGCTGTATTATAAAGTAAATGGTGTGGCATGTGTTACAAATTTGTTGAGCCATTTCTTGTGCTGCATTGAAAATTGTATCAGTTTCAGGGTGTTCTTATTTTTTTTATTTTTTTTTAATGTTTTTATAAATACTTTGTCTATTTTTTTGGGAACGGAGTTATCTCCATGACCATAGCGTTTCCATTTAATGAGGGTTCAGAGTCTTCAAACACGTGTAGCCTAGTAGGTCAAGAGTACATTTGAAATGAAATATTTTCAAGTGATCAAATATCTCATTTAGGCTTTGATTTGAAATGCTTTTGAAATGAATGGTTCATGGAGAAGAATATTTTGTATATTATATGTGATTCCTCAACAAAGACTGTGATTTTCAACAGACCAGCCACGCCTGACAGTACCTACAACAACAATCACAAGCAACCCAGGAGGTAGTGTTGTCCTGACATGTGTAGTTGATGCCAATCCTGCCATCAGCAATTTGTACTGGACTAAATCAGGCCAGGGCACCATCAGCTCTATCAACAACCCCAGCAAATATTCGGGGGGAACTATCAATAATAGAGCTCTTCAGATTTCCAATTTGGAGGCTTCAGATGCTGGCAGTTACTTTTGTGTGGCCACAAATTCACTTGGTACAAGTACAAGCAGTGCTGTTGTGGTGACTGTTTCAGGTGGGTGTCATGCACTAAATTGAAGGCTTTTTATATTTGCTTCTTTTCTAAATGACATTAATTGGATCAGATAGGCCTATGTAGTCCTGTATTGGATTTTTCTTTCTTGATGTGTTCAATAAAATACTGAAACTGTCATCCCAATTGATGTCCTGTTCTTGTTAGAACCATCATCAAAGAGATTGTGTGTTTCAATGCTTCCATGATCTTTATTTGCAGTATCGGATTTGTGAAATACAATAGAATTTTCTCCAATTTTTGTTTGTATTCCTTGTCTTTAAAAAAGACACTGTGCATTAAAAAAAACCAGGACCTGTAGTCTTTGATGGATCCATTTCTGTATATTAAGTGCTGAAGCAGTTGTTGAACTTTGTTCTTTCCAGCTGGTGCACCAGTTATTACCACACCTGAGTCTAATGTAACAACTGAGACAAACCAACAAGTGACATTGCAATGTCAGGTAACACCACTGAATTCACTGAGTGACCTTTACTGGACCAAGGATGGTGTGAGGTTGAACACAGCCAACATAGGCAAATACAGTGGAGGCAACAGAACCATTCCCAGTCTGACCGTCTTTTCAGTGGGCAGTAGTGACAGTGGGTCATATGTGTGTGTGGCAATCAACCAATTTGGTACAACACCAAGTAACAACATTACTGTGGATGTCACCTGTAAGTTGAAGCACTGTTTGGATGCAGCATTACAATTTGGGATAATGAAAGTTTGAGATTCTTTTAATGGTTTTTTCTTTTCTTTTTTTGTCAATCAGGATGAGGTTGCATGCCAATGGAAGAAAGCAGGAAATAAAATTTGTATTTTTTGAGTCTTTCATGTCTAAGTTTATCCTGATCGTAAGTGGAGAAACGTATACTGTCTAATCTAGCAAGATCAGTGTGGTATCGTACAATTGTAATGTCCGTAAGTAATCAAATTGATTACTTTTTTTGGATCGGTAATCGTTGGGTAAGAACAGTCAGTTGACAATAAAGTGTCATGTCGTTAACAGGTGGATCTTGGCTCTGTTAATTGTTTTATGGTTGTTGGAATAACGCAAGACATTACAGATTGGCGACGAGGTAAATTGGAACGCAATTTTGTACTTAAATGAAACTTGATCTTCGTGCGGTTCCTAGATCTACTCTCTTGATCACCTCTCGGGTTCGTTGACAAGTTAGGACCGGTGGCGTTGTGGAACAGGTGACCTTTCCAGACGTGGCCTAGCAACGCTAGAAGAACGGCCTGCTGTGTTACGCAATCACGTTTTGGGCCCTTGAACTGCCACACTCCAGAAGGCCACACCTCGCGCTGGGAGGCTACTGGTCAAGCTCGCAACGTTGAGAGGGTCACCGCTAACGGAGATTTTTGGGGTTTTTCCTGCGGTGATTGTCGGCAAATTGTAGGCACCACCAGATCTATTCGACTACGTCGTCAGATCGACTACACATTCAGACATGGCATCGATCATTGGAAATGTATCCGAATTCGATGAAACATCGGATACATGGCAGGCGTACATTGAAAGACTGGAACAGTTTTTCGTCGCAAATGGCATTGAAAATGAGCTTAAAAAGAAGGCAGTTTTGCTGAGCTCAGTGGGAGCAAAGACTTACAAACTTATGTGTAACCTCACGGCACCACTAAAACCAAGAGATTGCACTTTCCAAAACATCGTTGACATTGTTAAAAACCACCACAATCCGAGGCCCTCCACAATAGTTCAGAGGTTCAATTTCAATTCTCGGGCTTGAAGGGAGGGTGAATCTGTCAGAGAATTTGTTTCAGAACTTAAAAAACTCAGCGAGTACTGCGAGTATGGCGACAAATTGGAAGAAATGCTGAGAGATAGGTTGGTTTGTGGAATTAACGACAGTAGAATGCAGCAAAAACTCCTTTCAGAGAAAGAATTGACATTCAAAAAAGCCCTTGAAATTGCTCAGGCAATGGAGGCAGCCATGGAGGGGGCTTCCGAATTAGGCGCAAGGGAGGAAGTGAAATATACGTATTCTACTACCATAGACCAACCTAAGACTAAGACCCAGCAACCTCGATATGAATGCTACAGATGTGGAGGCTTCCACCATAAGGATAAGTGTAACTTTAAAGATTCCACATGTTATACTTGCTCAAAGAAGGGGCACATAGCTGCTAAATGCCAGTCTGCAAAAGGGAAGAGACAAAAAGGGAAGGAGTTCCCCAAGAAGGAACCAGTAAAATTCCTGGCTGACTCAAGTGATGAATCCGACAGCGGTAGGAATTTTACCTTGTATGCTTTAGAAAAAGACAAGTCTCCGATCAAGGTTCAGTTGAAAATAGACAACAGAGATTTGACCTTCCAAGTTGATACAGGAGCATCTGTGTCAGTAATGACTTTGTCAGCTTTCAAGAAGGTTTGGCCACATAGAGCTCTTTCAAAATCGTACATTTCATTAAAGACATATACAGGGGAGAGTGTCAAAATATTTGGCAAAGTAGAAGTTGCAGTTGACCATAACAACCAAACCAGAACATTTCCACTCCTGATTGTGGATGGTCAGGGACCCAACCTTATCGGACGAAACTGGCTAACGCAGATGAGATTAGATTGGAACAACATTTTTCTCCTTGGCAGTGTCAGAAATGTTCATCAACTCCTGGATGAATATAGCGATGTTTTCAAGGACGAACTAGGACACGTGAAAGACTTGAAAGCAAAAATTCAGTTAAAGGACGATGCCACCCCCAAATTCTTCCGTGCTCGTCAAGTACCTTTTTCATTACGAGAAGGTGTTGAAACAGAATTGCAGCGGTTAGAGCGAGAAGGGGTTATAAGGAAGGTGGACTTCTCGGATTGGGCAACACCAATTGTACCCGTACTCAAAACTTCGGGTCAGGTTAGGATTTGTGGAGACTACAAGGTGACTGTAAACAGGATGGCTAAAGTGGACACTCACCCCTTGCCAACAAAAGATGAACTATTGCTGAAACTGAGGGGAGGAGAAAAGTTCACACGTTTGGACTTAAGAAATGCATACAACCAAATTGAGCTAGATGACAATTCCAAGAGGATAAGTACCATAAACACTCACAGAGGGTTGTATGAATACAATAGGCTTAGTTTTGGGATTTCCTCAGCTCCAGCGATTTTTCAGAGGAACATTGAAAGCTTACTAAAGGACATCGAAGGTGTTTGTGTTTTCATTGACGATGTTTACATCACTGGATCGAATGAGGCTGAACACCTTTCTAACTTGGCCAAGGTGTTGCAACGTTTTCAGGAGAAGGGAATTCGACTGAGGAATTCCAAATGTGCATTCCTTCAGGATGAAGTTGCATTTTTGGGGTTGAAATTGACCAAAGATGGTGTGCGGCCAATGAAAGACAAAATCAGGGCAATCCAGGATGCCCCAGAACCCAGGAATATCCACCAACTTCGTTCATATTTAGGACTTGTTAATTTCTATTCATCTTTCCTTCCAAATATTTCTGGTGAACTGGCCCCATTGTACCAGTTGTTACAAAAAGATGTCAAATGGTCATGGCAGAAACGAGAAAAAGATAGTTTTGAGAAGTCTAAGCAAATGCTCATGTCAGACAGGCTACTAACACATTTTGACCCCAGGAAACCTTTGGTAATAAGCTGTGATGCCTCACCCTATGGATTAGGAGCAGTTCTGGCTTGTAAAGGAGAGGACAATATCGAACGTCCTGTTGCATACGCATCAAGAACCCTCAACGATGCGGAACGCAACTATGCGCAAATAGACCGAGAAGGCCTGGCGGTGATTTTTGCTGTGAGCAAATTCCACAAGTACATTTATGGCTTGCATGTTACAATCTATACAGATCATAAACCTTTACTCGGACTGTTCGGAGAAGGAAAGGCCATTCCAAACATGGCTTCTTCACGAATCCAGAGATGGGCTTTAACGCTGGCTACTTACAATTATGAACTGAAATTTAGGCCGGGCAAGCAAAACGCCAACAGTGATGGTCTCAGCCGATTGCCTCTTCCAGAATGTCCGTCAAATGTCCCGAAACCCCAAGACATAACAGACCTCCTGAATTTGCTGGATAGCATGCCGGTGACTAGCAGCGACATCGCTTTTCAAACGGCGATGGACCCCACACTTTCCCAAATACATAACTTTGTTCTAATGGGATGGCCAACCAAACCAGTCAGGAAATCCAGCCATTTACGTGTCGGAAATCAGAACTCACTGTAGAAAATGGCTGCATTATGTGGGGAACCAGAGTGGTTGTTCCTGTGAAACTTCGCAAAGCTGTCCTACAAGAACTTCATGATGAGCATGTAGGCATGGCCAAGATGAAATCGCTTGGTCGTTCCTGGGTATGGTGGCCAAATATGGACAGGGATATCGAAAATATGGTTCTGGATTGTTTTGAATGCCAAAGTTCCAGAAAGATGCCTGCAAGAGCACCATTAAATCAGTGGCCTTGGCCACAAAAACCTTGGAGTCGGTTGCATATTGACTTTGCGGGTCCTTTCCTGGGTCATCAGTTCCTGATAATAATAGATGCACATTCAAAATGGATGGAAGTAATTCCAATGAAAAACATTACTACAAGTGAGACTGTGTCAGAACTAAGGAAATGTTTCTCCACCCATGGGGTTCCAGACTCCATTTGTTCGGACAATGGACCAACTTTCACAAGTGGGGAGTTTGCAGAATTCTTAAAAAGAAACGGCATCCAGCACTTTCGTAGCTCTCCATATCACCCTGCTTCAAACGGGCAAGCAGAAAGGGGAGTCCAGACTTTCAAAGAGGGGTTAAAAAGGATGACTGGAGGAACTCTGGCCGATAAAGTAGCTCGATTCTTGTTCAAATACCGCACAACACCACACTCTACCACGGGTATTTCCCCAGCAGAACTATTGATGGGTCGCCAACTTAAAACCAGACTCGACCTGATACATCCGCTGGTACAAACGTCAGTTAAGCAAGGTCAACGCAGACAGAAAGAGGCATTTGATACTCATGTTCGTGAGAGGCACATCAGCATTGGTGATGCCGTTTTCTACAGACACTATGCACCCTCTGGACCCAAATGGCTGCACGGAAGAATAACGAGAAAGCATGGACCTTGTTTTGAAATAAGTACAGAGCATGGCTCCATTCGGCGACATCAGGATCAGTTGAGAGTCACAGTGGCGGAGCCTCCCATGCAAACACAGAACCTTGCGATCGATGATGATTTGGTTTCCCATGACACCCCTGACAATTCTGTTGTTGTCACCTCACCGCAGGAAACCATGAGTTCACCTGTTGCGTCGCCCATTGACCCTGCACCTATAGCTAATCCAGCGGTTTCTTCCGAGGAGATCCAACTTCGTAGATCATCTCGGACACGCAGGGCACCCACTAAATATGAACCTTGAATTTGACATTTTCAAAATATTTTTTTTGTTGTTTGTAACAATTAACTGTAACTAATTGGATACCCTACACGTATTAGTATCACATGTTGGTTGGGTTAAATTTTTATGCAATCACCATACTCATAATATCCTTTAGAAATAGATTGCATAAAGCATTACTCTCGTTCCTATTATCACTACACTTCATACATGTAGATCACTATAATTAAGGTAAATTTATTGTTTCACAGGGTTCTGTTAGTTGTGTTTAATGTTCTTTTTGTTTTGTCTTGCTATTTAAAACAAGGTGTTGTTTTTATTAAAGGTGAAGGAGTGTGGTATCGTACAATTGTAATGTCCTTAAGTAATCAAATTGATTACTTATTTTGGATCGGTAATCGTTGGGTAAGAACAGTCAGTTGACAATAAAGTGTCATGTCGTTAACAGGTGGATCTTGGCTCTGTTAATTGTTTTATGGTTGTTGGAATAACGCAAGACATTACAATCAGCACGCTTGAAGATAGCATTGGTTTGGAAAATATGGCAGTGGAAGTCTTATGTTTGAAAGAAAAAGTCAAGATCATTCTACAGACAAGATTTGAGAGTATTCTTTGTTGAAGATTGGAAAGAAATGGAACTTTTCCTCCATTTTCAGTCTGTAAATACAGTTGAGAGTGTTGTTTCCTTTGAATTTATTGGTCATGCTGAATTTTGGCCACGGAAGAGCTGTATTATAAAGTAAATGGTGTGGCATGTGTTACAAATTTGTTGAGCCATTTCTTGTGCTGCATTGAAAATTGTATCAGTTTCAGGGTGTTCTTATTCTTTTTTTTTTTTTTTAATGTTTTTATAAATACTTTGTCTATTTTTTTGGGAACGAGTTATCTCCATGACCATAGCGTTTCCATTTAATGAGGGTTCAGAGTCTTCAAACACGTGTAGCCTAATACGTCAAGAGTACATTTGTAATGAAATATTTTCAAGTGATCAAGTATCTCATTTAGGCTTTGATTTGAACTGCTTTTGAAATGAATGGTTCATGGAGAAGAATATTTTGTATATTATATGTGATTCCTCAACAAAGACTGTGATTTTCAACAGACCAGCCACGCCTGACAGTAACTACAACAACAATCACAAGCAACCCAGGAGTTAGTGTTGTCCTGACATGTGTAGTTGATGCCAATCCTGCCATCAGCAATTTGTACTGGACTAAATCAGGCCAGGGCACCATCAGCTCTATCAACAACCCCAGCAAATATTCGGGGGGAACTATCAATAATAGAGCTCTTCAGATTTCCAATTTGGAGGCTTCAGATGCTGGCAGTTACTTTTGTGTGGCCACAAATTCACTTGGTACAAGTACAAGCAGTGCTGTTGTGGTGACTGTTTCAGGTGGGTGTCATGCACTAAATTGAAGGCTTTTTATATTTGCTTCTTTTCTAAATGACATTAATTGGATCAGATAGGCCTATGTAGTCCTGTATTGGATTTTTCTTTCTTGATGTGTTCAATAAAATACTGAAACTGTCATCCCAATTGATGTCCTGTTCTTGTTAGAACCATCATCAAAGAGATTGTGTGTTTCAATGCTTCCATGATCTTTATTTGCAGTATCGGATTTGTGAAATACAATAGAATTTTCTCCAATTTTTGTTTGTATTCCTTGTCTTTAAAAAAGACACTGTGCATTAAAAAAAACCAGGACCTGTAGTCTTTGATGGATCCATTTCTGTATATTAAGTGCTGAAGCAGTTGTTGAACTTTGTTCTTTCCAGCTGGTGCACCAGTTATTACCACACCTGAGTCTAATGTAACAACTGAGATAAACCAGCAAGTGACATTGCAATGTCAGGTAACACCACTGAATTCACTGAGTGACCTTTACTGGACCAAGGATGGTGTGAGGTTGAACACAGCCAATATAGGCAAATACAGTGGAGGCAACAGAACCATTCCCAGTCTGACCGTCTTTTCAGTGGGCAGTAGTGACAGTGGGTCATATGTGTGTGTGGCAATCAACCAATTTGGTACAACACCAAGTAACAACATTACTGTGGATGTCACCTGTAAGTTGAAGCACTGTTTGGATGCAGCATTACAATTTGGGATAATGAAAGTTTGAGATTCTTTTAATGGTTTTTTCTGTTTTTTTTTGGTCAATCAGGATGAGGTTGCATGCCAATGGAAGAAAGCAGGAAATAAAATTTGTATTTTTTGAGTCTTTCATGTCTAAGTTTATCCTGATCGTAAGTGGAGAAACGTATACTGTCTAATCTAGCAAGATCAGCACGCTTGAAGATAGCATTGGTTTGGAAAATATGGCAGTGGAAGTCTTATGTTTGAAAGAAAAAGTCAAGATCATTCTACAGACAAGATTTGAGAGTATTCTTTGTTGAAGATTGGAAAGAAATGGAACTTTTCATCCATTTTCAGTCTGTAAATACAGTTGAGAGTGTTGTTTCCTTTGAATTTATTGGTCATGCTGAATTTTGGCCATGGAAGAGCTGTATTATAAAGTAAATGGTGTGGCATGTGTTACAAATTTGTTGAGCCATTTCTTGTGCTGCATTGAAAATTGTATCAGTTTCAGGGTGTTCTTATTCTTTTTTTTTTTTTTTTAATGTTTTTATAAATACTTTGTCTATTTTTTTGGGAACGGAGTTATCTCCATGACCATAGCGTTTCCATTTAATGAGGGTTCAGAGTCTTCAAACACGTGTAGCCTAATACGTCAAGAGTACATTTTTAATGAAATATTTTCAAGTGATCAAGTATCTCATTTAGGCTTTGATTTGAACTGCTTTTGAAATGAATGGTTCATGGAGAAAAATATTTTGTATATTATATGTGATTCCTCAACAAAGACTGTGATTTTCAACAGACCAGCCACGCCTGACAGTAACTACAACAACAATCACAAGCAACCCAGGAGGTAGTGTTGTCCTGACATGTGTAGTTGATGCCAATCCTGCCATCAGCAATTTGTACTGGATTAAATCAGGCCAGGGCACCATCAGCTCTATCAACAACCCCAGCAAATATTCGGGGGGAACTATCAATAATAGAGCTCTTCAGATTTCCAATTTGGAGACTTCAGATGCTGGCAGTTACTTTTGTGTGGCCACAAATTCACTTGGTACAAGTACAAGCAGTGCTGTTGTGGTGACTGTTTCAGGTGGGTGTCATGCACTAAATTGAAGGCTTTTTATATTTGCTTCTTTTCTAAATGACATTAATTGGATCAGATAGGCCTATGTAGTCCTGTATTGGATTTTTCTTTCTTGATGTGTTCAATAAAATACTGAAACTGTCATCCCAATTGATGTCCTGTTCTTGTTAGAACCATCATCAAAGAGATTGTGTGTTTCAATGCTTCCATGATCTTTATTTGCAGTATCGGATTTGTGAAATACAATAGAATTTTCTCCAATTTTTGTTTGTATTCCTTGTCTTTAAAAAAGACACTGTGCATTAAAAAAAACCAGGACCTGTAGTCTTTGATGGATCCATTTCTGTATATTAAGTGCTGAAGCAGTTGTTGAACTTTGTTCTTTCCAGCTGGTGCACCAGTTATTACCACACCTGAGTCTAATGTAACAACTGAGACAAACCAACAAGTGACATTGCAATGTCAGGTAACACCACTGAATTCACTGAGTGACCTTTACTGGACCAAGGATGGTGTGAGGTTGAACACAGCCAACATAGGCAAATACAGTGGAGGCAACAGAACCATTCCCAGTCTGACCGTCTTTTCAGTGGGCAGTAGTGACAGTGGGTCATATGTGTGTGTGGCAATCAACCAATTTGGTACAACACCAAGTAACAACATTACTGTGGATGTCACCTGTAAGTTGAAGCACTGTTTGGATGCAGCATTACAATTTGGGATAATGAAAGTTTGAGATTCTTTTAATGGTTTTTTCTGTTTTTTTTTGGTCAATCAGGATGAGGTTGCATGCCAATGGAAGAAAGCAGGAAATAAAATTTGTATTTTTTGAGTCTTTCATGTCTAAGTTTATCCTGATCGTAAGTGGAGAAACGTATACTGTCTAATCTAGCAAGATCAGCACGCTTGAAGATAGCATTGGTTTGGAAAATATGGCAGTGGAAGTCTTATGTTTGAAAGAAAAAGTCAAGATCATTCTACAGACAAGATTTGAGAGTATTCTTTGTTGAAGACTGGAAAGAAATGGAACTTTTCCTCCATTTTCAGTCTGTAAATACAGTTGAGAGTGTTGTTTCCTTTGAATTTATTGGTCATGCTGAATTTTGGCCATGGAAGAGCTGTATTATAAAGTAAATGGTGTGGCATGTGTTACTAATTTGTTGAGCCATTTCTTGTGCTGCATTGAAAATTGTATCAGTTTCAGGGTGTTCTTATTCTTTTTTTTTTTTTTTTAATGTTTTTATAAATACTTTGTTTATTTTTTTGGGAACGGAGTTATCTCCATGACCATAGCGTTTCCATTTAATGAGGGTTCAGAGTCTTCAAACACGTGTAGCCTAATAGGTCAAGAGTACATTTGAAATGAAATATTTTCAAGTGATCAAGTATCTCATTTAGGCTTTGATTTGAACTGCTTTTGAAATGAATGGTTCATGGAGAAAAATATTTTGTATATTATATGTGATTCCTCAACAAAGACTGTGATTTTCAACAGACCAGCCACGCCTGACAGTAACTACAACAACAATCACAAGCAACCCAGGAGGTAGTGTTGTCCTGACATGTGTAGTTGATGCCAATCCTGCCATCAGCAATTTGTACTGGACTAAATCAGGCCAGGGCACCATCAGCTCTATCAACAACCCCAGCAAATATTCGGGGGGAACTATCAATAATAGAGCTCTTCAGATTTCCAATTTGGAGGCTTCAGATGCTGGCAGTTACTTTTGTGTGGCCACAAATTCACTTGGTACAAGTACAAGCAGTGCTGTTGTGGTGACTGTTTCAGGTGGGTGTCATGCACTAAATTGAAGGCTTTTTATATTTGCTTCTTTTCTAAATGACATTAATTGGATCAGATAGGCCTATGTAGTCCTGTATTGGATTTTTCTTTCTTGATGTGTTCAATAAAATACTGAAACTGTCATCCCAATTGATGTCCTGTTCTTGTTAGAACCATCATCAAAGAGATTGTGTGTTTCAATGCTTCCATGATCTTTATTTGCAGTATCGGATTTGTGAAATACAATAGAATTTTCTCCAATTTTTGTTTGTATTCCTTGTCTTTAAAAAAGACACTGTGCATTAAAAAAAACCAGGACCTGTAGTCTTTGATGGATCCATTTCTGTATATTAAGTGCTGAAGCAGTTGTTGAACTTTGTTCTTTCCAGCTGGTGCACCAGTTATTACCACACCTGAGTCTAATGTAACAACTGAGATAAACCAGCAAGTGACATTGCAATGTCAGGTAACACCACTGAATTCACTGAGTGACCTTTACTGGACCAAGGATGGTGTGAGGTTAAACACAGCCAATATAGGCAAATACAGTGGAGGCAACAGAACCATTCCCAGTCTGACCGTCTTTTCAGTGGGCAGTAGTGACAGTGGGTCATATGTGTGTGTGGCAATCAACCAATTTGGTACAACACCAAGTAACAACATTACTGTGGATGTCACCTGTAAGTTGAAGCACTGTTTGGATGCAGCATTACAATTTGGGATAATGAAAGTTTGAGATTCTTTTAATGGTTTTTTCTTTTTTTTTTTTGTCAATCAGGATGAGGTTGCATGCCAATGGAAGAAAGCAGGAAATAAAATTTGTATTTTTTGAGTCTTTCATGTCTAAGTTTATCCTGATCGTAAGTGGAGAAACGTATACTGTCTAATCTAGCAAGATCAGCACGCTTGAAGATAGCATTGGTTTGGAAAATATGGCAGTGGAAGTCTTATGTTTGAAAGAAAAAGTCAAGATCATTCTACAGACAAGATTTGAGAGTATTCTTTGTTGAAGATTGGAAAGAAATGGAACTTTTCCTCCATTTTCAGTCTGTAAATACAGTTGAGAGTGTTGTTTCCTTTGAATTTATTGGTCATGCTGAATTTTGGCCATGGAAGAGCTGTATTATAAAGTAAATGGTGTGGCATGTGTTACAAATTTGTTGAGCCATTTCTTGTGGTGCATTGAAAATTGTATCAGTTTCAGGGTGTTCTTATTCTTTTTTGTTTTTTTTAATGTTTTTATAAATACTTTGTCTATTTTTTTGGGAACGAGTTATCTCCATGACCATAGCGTTTCCATTTAATGAGGGTTCAGAGTCTTCAAACACGTGTAGCCTAATACGTCAAGAGTACATTTGTAATGAAATATTTTCAAGTGATCAAGTATCTCATTTAGGCTTTGATTTGAACTGCTTTTGAAATGAATGGTTCATGGAGAAAAATATTTTGTATATTATATGTGATTCCTCAACAAAGACTGTGATTTTCAACAGACCAGCCACGCCTGACAGTAACTACAACAACAATCACAAGCAACCCAGGAGTTAGTGTTGTCCTGACATGTGTAGTTGATGCCAATCCTGCCATCAGCAATTTGTACTGGACTAAATCAGGCCAGGGCACCATCAGCTCTATCAACAACCCCAGCAAATATTCAGGGGGAACTATCAATAATAGAGCTCTTCAGATTTCCAATTTGGAGGCTTCAGATGCTGGCAGTTACTTTTGTGTGGCCACAAATTCACTTGGTACAAGTACAAGCAGTGCTGTTGTGGTGACTGTTTCAGGTGGGTGTCATGCACTAAATTGAAGGCTTTTTATATTTGCTTCTTTTCTAAATGACATTAATTGGATCAGATAGGCCTATGTAGTTCTGTATTGGATTTTTCTTTCTTGATGTGTTCAATAAAATACTGAAACTGTCATCCCAATTGATGTCCTGTTCTTGTTAGAACCATCATCAAAGAGATTGTGTGTTTCAATGCTTCCATGATCTTTATTTGCAGTATCGGATTTGTGAAATACAATAGAATTTTCTCCAATTTTTGTTTGTATTCCTTGTCTTTAAAAAAGACACCGTGCATTAAAAAAAACCAGGACCTGTAGTCTTTGATGGATCCATTTCTGTATATTAAGTGCTGAAGCAGTTGTTGAACTTTGTTCTTTCCAGCTGGTGCACCAGGTATTACCACACCTGAGTCTAATGTAACAACTGAGACAAACCAACAAGTGACATTGCAATGTCAGGTAACACCACTGGATTCACTGAGTGACCTTTACTGGACCAAGGATGGTGTGAGGTTGAACACAGCCAACATAGGCAAATACAGTGGAGGCAACAGAACCATTCCCAGTCTGACCGTCTTTTCAGTGGGCAGTAGTGATAGTGGGTCATATGTGTGTGTGGCAATCAACCAATTTGGTACAACACCAAGTAACAACATTACTGTGGATGTCACCTGTAAGTTGAAGCATTGTTTGGATGCAGCATTACAATTTGGGATAATGAAAGTTTGAGATTCTTTTAATGGTTTTTCTTTTTTTTTTTGTCAATCAGAATGAGGTTTCATGCGAATGGAAGAAAGCAGGAAATAAAATTTGTATTTTTTGAGTCTTTCATGTCCAAGTTTATCCTGATTGTAAGTGGAGAAACGTATACTGTCTAACCTAGCAAGATCAGCACGTTTGAAGATAGCATTGGTTGGGAAAAATATAGCAGTGGAAATCTTATGTTTGAAAGAAAAAGTCAAGATCATTCTACAGACAAGATTTGAGAGTATTCTTTGTTGAAGACTGGAAAGAAATGGAACTTTTCCTCCATTTTCAGTCTGTAAATACAGTTGAGAGTGTTGTTTCCTTTGAATTTATTGGTCATGCTGAATTTTGGCCATGGAAGAGCTGTATTATAAAGTAAATGGTGTGGCATGTGTTACAAATTTGTTGAGCCATTTCTTGTGCTGCATTGAAAATTGTATCAGTTTCAGGGTGTTCTTATTCTTTTTTGTTTGTTTTTTAAATGTTTTCATAAATACTTTGTTTATTTTTTGGGAATGGAGTTATCTCCATGACCATAGCGTTTCCATTTAATGAGGGTTCAGAGTCTTCAAATACGTGTAGCGTAATAAGTCAAGAGTACATTTGAAATGAAATATTTTCAAGTGATCAAGTATCTCATTTAGGCTTTGATTTGAACTACTTTTGAAATGAATGGTTCATGGAGAAGAATATTTTGTATATATGTGATTCCTCAACAAAGACTGTGATTTTCAACAGACCAGCCACGCCTGACAGTACCTACAACAACAATCACAAGCAACCCAGGAGGTAGTGTTGTCCTGACATGTGTAGTTGATGCCAATCCTGCCATCAGCAATTTGTACTGGACTAAATCAGGCCAGGGCACCATCAGCTCTATCAACAACCCCAGCAAATATTCGGGGGGAACTATCAATAATAGAGCTCTTCAGATTTCCAATTTGGAGGCTTCAGATGCTGGCAGTTACTTTTGTGTGGCCACAAATTCACTTGGTACAAGTACAAGCAGTGCTGTTGTGGTGACTGTTTCAGGTGGGTGTCACGCCCTAAATTGAAGGGCTTTTTATATGCGCTTCTTTTCTAAATGACATTAATTGGATCAGATAGGCCTATGTAGTCCTATATTGGATTTTTCTTTATTGATGTGTTCAATAAAATACTGAAACTGTCATCCCAATTGATGTCCTGTTCTTGTTAGAACCATCATCAAAGAGATTGTGTGTTTCAATGCTTCCATGATCTTTATTTGCAGTATCGTATTTGTGAAATACAATAGAATTTTCTCCAATTTTTGTTTGTATTCCTGGTCTTTAAAAAAGTCACTATGCATAAAATAACCCAGGACCTGTAGTCTTTGATGGATCCATTTCTGTATATTAAGTGCTGAAGCAGTTGTTGAACTTTGTTCTTTCCAGCTGGTGCACCAGTTATTACCACACCTGAGTCTAATGTAACAACTGAGACAAACCAACAAGTGACATTGCAATGTCAGGTAACACCACTGAATTCACTGAGTGATCTTTACTGGACCAAGGATGGTGTGAGGTTGAACACAGCCAACATAGGCAAATACAATGGAGGCAACAGAAACATTCCCAGTCTGACCATCTTTTCAGTGGGCAGTAGTGACAGTGGGTCATATGTGTGTGTGGCAGTCAACCAATTTGGTACAACACCAAGTAACAACATTACTGTGGATGTCACCTGTAAGTTGAAGCATTGTTTGGATGCAGCATTACAACTTGGGATAATGAAAGTTTGAGATTCTTTTAATGGTTTTTTTTTTTTTTTTTTGTCAATCAGAATGAGGTTTCATGCCAATGGAAGAAAGCAGGAAATAAAATTTGTATTTTTTGAGTCTCATGTCCAAGTTTATCCTGATCGTAAGTGGAGAAACGTATACTGTCTAACCTAGCAAGATCAGCACGTTTGAAGATAGCATTGGTTGGGAAAAATATAGCAGTGGAAATCTTATGTTTGAAAGAAAAAGTCAAGATCATTCTACAGACAAGATTTGAGAGTATTCTTTGTTGAAGACTGGAAAGAAATGGAACTTTTCCTCCATTTTCAGTCTGTAAATACAGTTGAGAGTGTTGTTTCCTTTGAATTTATTGGTCATGCTGAATTTTGGCCATGGAAAAGCTGTATTATAAAGTAAATGGTGTGGCATGTGTTACAAATTTGTTGAGCCATTTCTTGAGCTGCATTGAAAATTGTATCAGTTTCAGGGTGTTCTTATTCTTTTTTGTTTGTTTTTTAAATGTTTTCATAAATACTTTGTTTATTTTTTGGGAATGGAGTTATCTCCATGACCATAGCATTTCCATTTAATGAGGGTTCAGAGTCTTCAAATACGTGTAGCGTAATAAGTCAAGAGTACATTTGAAATGAAATATTTTCAAGTGATCAAGTATCTCATTTAGGCTTTGATTTGAACTGCTTTTGAAATGAATGGTTCATGGAGAAGAATATTTTGTATATATATATGTGATTCCTCAACAAAGACTGTGATTTTCAACAGACCAGCCACGCCTGACAGTACCTACAACAACAATCACAAGCAACCCAGGAGGTAGTGTTGTCCTGACATGTGTAGTTGATGCCAATCCTGCCATCAGCAATTTGTACTGGACTAAATCAGGCCAGGGCACCATCAGCTCTATCAACAACCCCAGCAAATATTCGGGGGGAACTATCAATAATAGAGCTCTTCAGATTTCCAATTTGGAGGCTTCAGATGCTGGCAGTTACTTTTGTGTGGCCACAAATTCACTTGGTACAAGTACAAGCAGTGCTGTTGTGGTGACTGTTTCAGGTGGGTGTCACGCCCTAAATTGAAGGCTTTTTATATGCGCTTCTTTTCTAAATGACATTAATTGGATCAGATAGGCCTATGTAGTCCTATATTGGATTTTTCTTTATTGATGTGTTCAATAAAATACTGAAACTGTCATCCCAATTGATGTCCTGTTCTTGTTAGAACCATCATCAAAGAGATTGTGTGTTTCAATGCTTCCATGATCTTTATTTGCAGTATCGTATTTGTGAAATACAATAGAATTTTCTCCAATTTTTGTTTGTATTCCTGGTCTTTAAAAAAGTCACTATGCATAAAAAAACCCAGGACCTGTAGTCCCACGATGGATCCATTTCTGTATATTAAGTGCTGAAGCAGTTGTTGAACTTTGTTCTTTCCAGCTGGTGCACCAGTTATTACCACACCTGAGTCTAATGTAACAACTGAGACAAACCAACAAGTGA
This sequence comes from Onchidella celtica, assembly GCA_963931925.1. Taxonomy (NCBI): domain Eukaryota; kingdom Metazoa; phylum Mollusca; class Gastropoda; order Systellommatophora; family Onchidiidae; genus Onchidella; species Onchidella celtica. The sequence continues at coordinate 35,904,896 of OZ007581.1, forward strand.
CATTGCAATGTCAGGTAACACCACTGAATTCACTGAGTGATCTTTACTGGACCAAGGATGGTGTGAGGTTGAACACAGCCAACATAGGCAAATACAATGGAGGCAACAGAAACATTCCCAGTCTGACCATCTTTTCAGTGGGCAGTAGTGACAGTGGGTCATATGTGTGTGTGGCAGTCAACCAATTTGGTACAACACCAAGTAACAACATTACTGTGGATGTCACCTGTAAGTTGAAGCATTGTTTGGATGCAGCATTACATCTTGGGATAATGAAAGTTTGAGATTCTTTTAATGGTTTTTTTTTTTTTTTTTGTCAATCAGAATGAGGTTTCATGCCAATGGAAGAAAGCAGGAAATAAAATTTGTATTTTTTGAGTCTCATGTCCAAGTTTATCCTGATCGTAAGTGGAGAAACGTATACTGTCTAACGTAGCAAGATCAGCACGTTTGAAGATAGCATTGGTTGGGAAAAATATAGCAGTGGAAATCTTATGTTTGAAAGAAAAAGTCAAGATCATTCTACAGACAAGATTTGAGAGTATTCTTTGTTGAAGACTGGAAAGAAATGGAACTTTTCCTCCATTTTCAGTCTGTAAATACAGTTGAGAGTGTTGTTTCCTTTGAATTTATTGGTCATGCTGAATTTTGGCCATGGAAGAGCTGTATTATAAAGTAAATGGTGTGGCATGTGTTACAAATTTGTTGAGCCATTTCTTGTGCTGCATTGAAAATTGTATCAGTTTCAGGGTGTTCTTATTCTTTTTTGTTTGTTTTTTAAATGTTTTCATAAATATTTTGTTTATTTTTTGGGAATGGAGTTATCTCCATGACCATAGCGTTTCCATTTAATGAGGGTTCAGAGTCTTCAAATACGTGTAGCGTAATAAGTCAAGAGTACATTTGAAATGAAATATTTTCAAGTGATCAAGTATCTCATTTAGGCTTTGATTTGAACTGCTTTTGAAATGAATGGTTCATGGAGAAGAATATTTTGTATATATGTGATTCCTCAACAAAGACTGTGATTTTCAACAGACCAGCCACGCCTGACAGTACCTACAACAACAATCACAAGCAAGCCAGGAGGTAGTGTTGTCCTGACATGTGTAGTTGATGCCAATCCTGCCATCAGCAATTTGTACTGGACTAAATCAGGCCAGGGCACCATCAGCTCTATCAACAACCCCAGCAAATATTCGGGGGGAACTATCAATAATAGAGCTCTTCAGATTTCCAATTTGGAGGCTTCAGATGCTGGCAGTTACTTTTGTGTGGCCACAAATTCACTTGGTACAAGTACAAGCAGTGCTGTTGTGGTGACTGTTTCAGGTGGGTGTCACGCCCTAAATTGAAGGCTTTTTATATGCGCTTCTTTTCTAAATGACATTAATTGGATCAGATAGGCCTATGTAGTCCTATATTGGATTTTTCTTTATTGATGTGTTCAATAAAATACTGAAACTGTCATCCCAATTGATGTCCTGTTCTTGTTAGAACCATCATCAAAGAGATTGTGTGTTTCAATGCTTCCATGATCTTTATTTGCAGTATCGGATTTGTGAAATACAATAGAATTTTCTCCAATTTTTGTTTGTATTCCTGGTCTTTAAAAAAGTCACTATGCATAAAAAAACCCAGGACCTGTAGTCTTTGATGGATCCATTTCTGTATATTAAGTGCTGAAGCATTTGTTGAACTTTGTTCTTTCCAGCTGGTGCACCAGTTATTACCACACCTGAGTCTAATGTAACAACTGAGACAAACCAACAAGTGACATTGCAATGTCAGGTAACACCACTGAATTCACTGAGTGATCTTTACTGGACCAAGGATGGTGTGAGGTTGAACACAGCCAACATAGGCAAATACAATGGAGGCAACAGAAACATTCCCAGTCTGACCATCTTTTCAGTGGGCAGTAGTGACAGTGGGTCATATGTGTGTGTGGCAGTCAACCAATTTGGTACAACACCAAGTAACAACATTACTGTGGATGTCACCTGTAAGTTGAAGCATTGTTTGGATGCAGCATTACAACTTGGGATAATGAAAGTTTTAGATTCTTTTAATGGTTTTTTTTTTTTTTTTGTCAATCAGAATGAGATTTCATGCCAATGGAAGAAAGCAGGAAATAAAATTTGTTTTTTTTGAGTCTCATGTCCAAGTTTATCCTGATCGTAAGTGGAGAAACGTATACTGTCTAATGTAGCAAGATCAGCACGTTTGAAGATAGCATTGGTTGGGAAAAATATAGCAGTGGAAATCTTATGTTTGAAAGAAAAAGTCAAGATCATTCTACAGACAAGATTTGAGAGTATTCTTTGTTGAAGACTGGAAAGAAATGGAACTTTTCCTCCATTTTCAGTCTGTAAATACAGTTGAGAGTGTTGTTTCCTTTGAATTTATTGGTCATGCTGAATTTTGGCCATGGAAGAGCTGTATTATAAAGTAAATGGTGTGGCATGTGTTACAAATTTGTTGAGCCATTTCTTGTGCTGCATTGAAAATTGTATCAGTTTCAGGGTGTTCTTATTCTTTTTTGTTTGTTTTTTAAATGTTTTCATAAATATTTTGTTTATTTTTTGGGAATGGAGTTATCTCCATGACCATAGCGTTTCCATTTAATGAGGGTTCAGAGTCTTCAAATACGTGTAGCGTAATAAGTCAAGAGTACATTTGAAATGAAATATTTTCAAGTGATCAAGTATCTCATTTAGGCTTTGATTTGAACTGCTTTTGAAATGAATGGTTCATGGAGAAGAATATTTTGTATATATGTGATTCCTCAACAAAGACTGTGATTTTCAACAGACCAGCCACGCCTGACAGTACCTACAACAACAATCACAAGCAAGCCAGGAGGTAGTGTTGTCCTGACATGTGTAGTTGATGCCAATCCTGCCATCAGCAATTTGTACTGGACTAAATCAGGCCAGGGCACCATCAGCTCTATCAACAACCCCAGCAAATATTCGGGGGGAACTATCAATAATAGAGCTCTTCAGATTTCCAATTTGGAGGCTTCAGATGCTGGCAGTTACTTTTGTGTGGCCACAAATTCACTTGGTACAAGTACAAGCAGTGCTGTTGTGGTGACTGTTTCAGGTGGGTGTCACGCCCTAAATTGAAGGCTTTTTATATGCGCTTCTTTTCTAAATGACATTAATTGGATCAGATAGGCCTATGTAGTCCTATATTGGATTTTTCTTTATTGATGTGTTCAATAAAATACTGAAACTGTCATCCCAATTGATGTCCTGTTCTTGTTAGAACCATCATCAAAGAGATTGTGTGTTTCAATGCTTCCATGATCTTTATTTGCAGTATCGGATTTGTGAAATACAATAGAATTTTCTCCAATTTTTGTTTGTATTCCTGGTCTTTAAAAAAGTCACTATGCATAAAAAAACCCAGGACCTGTAGTCTTTGATGGATCCATTTCTGTATATTAAGTGCTGAAGCATTTGTTGAACTTTGTTCTTTCCAGCTGGTGCACCAGTTATTACCACACCTGAGTCTAATGTAACAACTGAGACAAACCAACAAGTGACATTGCAATGTCAGGTAACACCACTGAATTCACTGAGTGATCTTTACTGGACCAAGGATGGTGTGAGGTTGAACACAGCCAACATAGGCAAATACAATGGAGGCAACAGAAACATTCCCAGTCTGACCATCTTTTCAGTGGGCAGTAGTGACAGTGGGTCATATGTGTGTGTGGCAGTCAACCAATTTGGTACAACACCAAGTAACAACATTACTGTGGATGTCACCTGTAAGTTGAAGCATTGTTTGGATGCAGCATTACAACTTGGGATAATGAAAGTTTTAGATTCTTTTAATGGTTTTTTTTTTTTTTTTGTCAATCAGAATGAGATTTCATGCCAATGGAAGAAAGCAGGAAATAAAATTTGTTTTTTTTGAGTCTCATGTCCAAGTTTATCCTGATCGTAAGTGGAGAAACGTATACTGTCTAACGTAGCAAGATCAGCACGTTTGAAGATAGCATTGGTTGGGAAAAATATAGCAGTGGAAATCTTATGTTTGAAAGAAAAAGTCAAGATCATTCTACAGACAAGATTTGAGAGTATTCTTTGTTGAAGACTGGAAAGAAATGGAACTTTTCCTCCATTTTCAGTCTGTAAATACAGTTGAGAGTGTTGTTTCCTTTGAATTTATTGGTCATGCTGAGTTTTGGCCATGGAAGAGCTGTATTATAAAGTAAATGGTGTGGCATGTGTTACAAATTTGTTGAGCCATTTCTTGTGCTGCATTGAAAATTGTATCAGTTTCAGGGTGTTCTTATTCTTTTTTGTTTGTTTTTTAAATGTTTTCATAAATATTTTGTTTATTTTTTGGGAATGGAGTTATCTCCATGACCATAGCATTTCCATTTAATGAGGGTTCAGAGTCTTCAAATACGTGTAGCCTAATAAGTCAGGAGTACATTTGAAATGAAATATTTTCAAGTGATCAAGTATCTCATTTAGGCTTTGATTTGAACTACTTTTGAAATGAATGGTTCATGGAGAAGAATATTTTGTATATATGTGATTCCTCAACAAAGACTGTGATTTTCAACAGACCAGCCACGCCTGACAGTACCTACAACAACAATCACAAGCAACCCAGGAGGTAGTGTTGTCCTGACATGTGTAGTTGATGCCAATCCTGCCATCAGCAATTTGTACTGGACTAAATCAGGCCAGGGCACCATCAGCTCTATCAACAACCCCAGCAAATATTCGGGGGGAACTATCAATAATAGAGCTCTTCAGATTTCCAATTTGGAGGCTTCAGATGCTGGCAGTTACTTTTGTATGGCCACAAATTCACTTGGTACAAGTACAAGCAGTGCTGTTGTGGTGACTGTTTCAGGTGGGTGTCATTCACTAAATAGCATTACTTTTGTGTGACTACAAATTCACTTGGTACAAGTACAAGTAGTGCTGTTGTGGTAACTGTTTCAGGTATTTGTCATGTAGCTAACTGAAAACTTCTTTAATTTATTATTTTTGCCAATGATGTTTATATTGCCGGTTGTCTGTTGGAACCTCGTTAAGTCCAAAATCAAAATTTTACAGGAGAAGGAAAAAACTGATTATCTTTAATAGTTTTCATTATTGTAAGCTGTAACTTGGCATCTAGCCTATGTTCTTGACCAGTAGTTGTGCCGTGTATTGCATTTTGATGACAACCCTACTGTAATTACATAACCAGAGTTAAGCAGGTTATAACGCTCCGAAGTCGGCTGTTGGAAACGGCCTAAAGTTTTAACGAGGTTCAAGCGCACGCATCGCGCCGCTTGGCTGATCGTATAACCTCGCTACCTTGCTTTGGGCATTGTAAAAATATGTTTAAAAGTGCCTCGGAGGCATTTATTGTTGTCTTTGTAGTTTTAGTTCTGTTTTAAATTTATCCCTCAAAACTTAGTATTTGACTTCATTTATTTCCTATGTATCACTGCGTCACCAAGCGAATGAATGTAATATAAATGTATGATTTACCGTTTAACCTAAACCAAACTATTTATTCACACTTGACTCTTTAGTAACACAAAGTATTACATGTCATTTGTTTACAAAAGACATTAAATACATCATTAAATCTCTCTTTCTACTACTTCTACTATTTATCTCTCTCTCTCTCTCTTTCTCTCTCTCTCTCCATGTCCCCTTCCTTTCTCTCTCTATCTGCCCGTCTCTCCCTCTGTCTATCTTTGTCTATGTTATGTCCTTGCTCACTGCCCCCTCCCCAGCCACATCCATCTGCCCCAGCCGCTCTCTTTCTCTCTTTGAGAGACTTGCACTCCAGTTCTTTGAGAGAGGGCTGCATTTTGGTTCATTGAGAGAGAGAGAGAGTTGCATTTTGGTTCTTCGAGAGAAATGCAATTTGAAAGAGGTGCACTCACGTTCTTAGAGAGAGAGCTGCATTTTGGTTCTTTGAGAGAAATGCAACTTGAAAGAGATGCACTCCAGTCCTTTGAGAGAGAGCTGCATTTTGGTTCTTTGAGTGAGATGCAATTTGAAAGAGATGCACTCCAGTCCTTTGAGAGAGAGAGCTGCATTTTGGTTCTTTGAGAGAAATGAAACTTGAAAGAGATGCACTCCAGTCCTTTGAGAGAGAGAGCTGCATTTTGGTTCTTTGAGAGAAATGAAACTTGAAAGAGATGCACTCCAGTCCTTTGAGAGAGAGAGCTGCATTTTGGTTCTTTGAGAGAGATGAAACTTGAAAGAGGTGCACTCCAGTTCTTTGAGAGAGAGCTGCATTTTGGTTCTTTGGGAGAGATCCAACTTGAAAGAGGTGCACTCTGGTTCTTGTATAAATCTGCATTCTGGGGCTGTGAGAGAAACTGCACTCAGGGATTTTGAGAGACAACTGCACACTGGATCTTTGAGTTAGACGTTCACACTGGTTATTTTACAGAGAGAGAGAGAAAGAGAGAAAGAGAGGGAGGGAGAGAGAGAGAGGGAGGGAGAGAGAGGGAGAGAGAGAGAGAGAGAGAGAGAGAGAGAGAGAGAGAGAGAGAGAGAGAGAGAGAGAGAGAGAGAGAGAGGGGGGGAGCAAGAGATTTGTACGTTTGCTCCTTGAGCTGGCTGCATTTCAGTTCCTTGGGTAATTTTCATTTTTGTTCTTTGAGAGTTACTTGTTTGCTCTTTGAGAGAGTTCCACATAGGGTCTTTGAGAGCTGTGCACTTGGTTCTGTGAGAGAGTTCCAGCATAGTTCTTTGAGAGAGGGTTGCAGTTTAGTGCACTGAGAGAACTGCTCTGTGTTTCTTTGAGAGATCTACTTTCACACCAGTAGCCTAAGGTTTGTGTGCAACGTCAATTAAAGGCTCCTGCGATTGGCATCTTCCTCTAACAGGTTTTGAAAGTGCTTATTGCACCATATATTGTCCTCTGCTCAGAGGAAACGTTGAAAATAACAAACTGGAAATGCACAGTGACTTATGTGTTACATACTGGAAAGCACTGGATTCAAAAATTCAGATAGTGGGGCGCTTTACTTTGTCTGGTCACTGATTGATATCAGACTGACAGTATTTATAGCTATTAAAGTGTGGGTGGGGCAAAGATTCGCATGATTAATTACAGATTGACCAGTTAACTCAAAATATTTACCAAATTAATATATACCATTCCCTTATTTGATCACATTTGGTCCGCCCAGTGATATGAGAATACTAGTAGTTCCCATATCACTGGGTCCGCCCATATTCGCCGGTCTTGTCTTACTTTCTTCAAAGACGGTGTTCACTCCATTGAGCGGCAACTTCAAAGGCCGTAAACTCGCCGCCGCCCTTCCTTTGATCTATTCATTTAAGTTTACCCTACCGTCGGTGATTACATTAATGACAATAGATCTCTGACTGCGGACACAAAATATACGCCGGTTGATATCTAGGCTATTTCAAAGTGACCACTTTTTATTCGTCCCCAGACTCAATGATTTTACTGGCACATAACTACAATTATATAAAGTAATTTTTTTTGAAAAGTCATTTCGAACTTAGTAAAAACCTAATTACTCTGTGTGCCTGTGTGTGTGTGAATTTTGTACACAACCTATTCCCTGTATCTCCAAACCCTTTAAAATAATTATGAGTTACAGGGTATGGTACATGACTGCCCATCTTCAGTCTCGTTATTTGTAAACATGATACAATCATGCACTACTACGAAATAATGATTTTTACATCGACGCTACATTTGTCGACTTTCACTTTTTTTCTTCATTTTCAAGCGACAACAATTGCTACATGTAATAACCATGCTATTAAACGTTTACTAAATGTTTAGTATTAAACGCTACTAAACTAAACGTGTCACGAGCAGAGTTAGGGTCTTGGGGATGTTACGACTGCACGAGAGGCAGCTAACTCACACTCGGACACAACCACACAAGAAAAGTACTAAATAACTAGAGCGTATATATGTCAGGCCGGTCAGGCCATAGTTTACATAAATATTAATAACAAAACAAAAGACAATAGAGGTATATATTCAAACCAAAAAAACTCTAATTAATAACTTAACCAATGATATTCATGTAACTATGGAGGTACTGCAATCAATAGCAAATAGTGACAGTTGAGTCGCCACTGGCCAGTCGCCAGGCAAACTCTCCATAAATCATATGGGCTTAAATGTTAGGAGAGCCCAGTACGTTCAAAGCCTACAGAAGCACTCTTCGGCTTGTAGGTAATTTAAGCAGTTGCCAAAAGACTATATTTTATCATCATCATCATCATTGCCTTTCTCACCCTGGATCAGGGTATAGGCCACCAACAAACACTTTCCATCCCTCTCTATCATGGGCCAGCCTCTTTACATTATTCCAAGTCTTTCCGCTTCGTTGCACATCATTTTCTCTGGCTCTTCTCCACGTTCCGCGCGGCCTTCCTCTTGATCTCTTGCCCTGGGGATTCCAATCCAATACCTTCTTCGTGATGCTGTTTCCTGGCCTCCTGAGAGTGTGGCCGATCCATCTCCATCGCCTCCTACCAATTTCCTCTCTGACTGGGCTCTGTCTTGTTCTTTTCCATACAATTTCATTGCTCACCTTGTCTGTCCATCTGATCTTAAGTAGCTTCCTCAAACATCTGTTGATGAAAACTTGGATTCTCTTTATGCAGGCCTGGTTCGCATTCCAAGTCTCACATCCATACAACAGGACTGACTTCACGTTCGAGTTGAATATCCTCAGCTTTGTTTTTAGAGATATATCCTTGGTTCTCCAAATCTTGCTTAAGGACGTGAAAGCTGCCTGTGCCTTTCCAATTCGTGCTTTGACTTCTGCCTCTGTTCCTCCCTTATTGTTAATGATACTACCAAGATAGCAGAAGGACTCTACATCTTCCAGTGGTTGATCTCCTACTCTGACTTGTGCGTTTGGGGGTGCAACAATTTTTAGGACCTTCGACTTCGCAGGATGTATCCTCAATCCAATAGATTCTGAAATTTTGTTTAGAGCTGTAGTCTTTGCTTGCATATGGTCGTGTGTGTGCGACAATAGTGCCAAGTCATCTGCAAAATCTAGATCGTCCAGCTGTGTCCATGGGGTCCATTGTATGCCATTTCTTCCTCCACTGGTGGTTTCTTTCATAAGCCAATCAATCACCAGGACAAACAGAAATGGGGACAGCAAACAACCCTGCCTAACACCAGTCTTGATATCAAAGCTGTCAGTAAGCTCGCCATCGTGTACGACTCTGCAACTTGTCCCCTCGTACATGCTCTTGATAAGGTTCACCATCTTCTCTGGGATTCCATAATGTCTCAATATTCTCCACAGTGTTTCTCTATCGATGCTATCAAAGGCCTTCTCGTAGTCAAGGAAGTTCACTATCAGTTGGGAGTTCCATTCTAGCGACTGCTCTACTATGATTCTCAACGTGGCGATCTGGTCGGTGGTTGATCGATTACTCCTGAAACCAGCTTGCTCCTCACGAAGTTTTGGGTCTGTTGCATTCTGTATTCTCTTGAGAATAATCCGGTTGAAAACCTTTCCTGGGATGGAGAGAAGTGTGATTCCTCTGTAGTTACTACAATTGCTGAGGTCCCCTTTTTTTGGAAGCTTCACGAGGTGTCCTTCCTTCCAGTCCTTTGGAAACTTGCCTCCGATCCAAATCCTCGAGAATAGTGAGTGCAGACCCTCTGCAGCCCCAGCAGCATCTGCCTTCAGCGCCTCTGGTGGGATCTGATCTGGTCCAGCTGCCTTGCCTCGATTTAACTGCTTTATGGCATCATTAATCTCTGCTTTAGTCGGAGGGTCGCAACTGATCGGTAAATCATTTCTTGCGGGTAGAATGTCAGGTGGGTTGCTTGGTGGAGGTCTGTTCAAGAGGCTGTTAAAATGTTCTATCCATCTTTTTGCCTGAGCTTCCTTTCCAAAAATAGCCTTCCTGTTGTAATCCTTGACAGGAACTTCAGGTTTTCCATATTTTCCAGCAAGAGTCTTTGTAGTCTGGTAGAGGATCCTCATGTGTCCTCCTGTTGCTGCCTTCTCTGCTTTCTCTGCTAACATTCCTATGAACTCCTCTTTGTCTTTTTTAATTGATTTTTTGACCTCTTTAGCTGATGCTCGGTACTCTTCCTGGTTACCAACTCTTGAGCTTCTTGTACGACTTGCATTTACCTGTTCTTTTAGGTCTCTTCTTATCCTTATCAAGTCCAGTGATTTTTGACTGATCCATTCCTTGTGTTCCACTTTCTTTTCCCCAAGAACATCCTGACATGTCGATGTAAATACTCCTTTTACCTTAGCCCAGTGAGTCTCCAAATCTACTGTCTCTTCGAGGTCAACAAGGGGTTTGAATCTATTCCTCAGTGTCAGCTGGAACTCTTCCTTCTTGTCTCCATCCAGAAGGCTCACTTGAAACTTTCTCCTCTTTGTTCCTGCTCTGGTACCTTGTTTCTTGAGGCGGAGTTTGAGTCTTGCCAGCAGCATGTGATGGTCAGATCCAACATCAGCTCCTCTCTGTACTATGACATCCTCCAGTGAGCGTCTGAATCGTCGGGTGATGCAAAAGTGGTCAATCTGGTTTTCAGTTACTCCATCCGGTGAAATCCAAGTGGCCTTATGGATCCTCTTGTGTGGGAATACTGAACCTCCAATCACATAGCTGTTAAATGCGCAGAAACTTGCAAACCGCTCTCCATTCTCATTCATTTGTCCCAAAGCATTGCACCCCATAATGTCTTCATACCCTGTATTGTCCTGTCCTATCTTGGCATTGGCGTCTCCCATTATAATGTTCACATCTTTTCTTGGCAATGTGTCAACTATTTCCTGAAGCTGGTTGTAGAAGTCGTCCTTGTCCTCATCGGTTGCTTCATTTGTTGGGGCGTATATCTGCACAATGTTCATGTTGATGTTCTTGTTCTTTGTAGTAAATGATGCCAATATAATTCTCCTTCCGTAGGGTTCCCATCCCCTCAGTGACCTCTGGGCGTGCTTGCTCAAGATGATCGCTACTCCTTCTGTATGCTTTTTGTCCTCCCTTCCAGAATACAAAATCTTTTCCCCAGAATTAAGTTGTTTCAGTCCGGACTGTATCCAGCGGGTCTCGCTAACTCCAAGTATGTGCAGTCTGTATCGCCTCATCTCCATTGTAACCTGGGCACTCTTTCCTGCTTCATACATGGAGCGGACATTCCACGACGCAATCCGGAGTGACTTGTTTGATGAAGGAGCAGTCAGGCCAGTGGAGTCCTTTCGGCTTTGTCCATTGTCCTTCATTGAATCTACAGGTGCAGATGCTCCCCCTTCTCCCAAGATAAAAGACTGATTTAAAGTATTTGCTTGTGTTTCTGTAACTGGTTTATTTTTACAGGGTGGGTAGTTGGCCCACCGCCAACTGGCTCTTCTCGGGAGACCAGGACCTTTGCACCTTTAGTCGCCTCTTACGACACGCAGTATCACGTCAGATGTATTCTTTGCTGTCCCTCTTCTGCAAGAGGGCCCCGCATCTGCACGGGCGACTATATTTTATGCACAATCACTATTCAATTCATCAACAATGTGCTATATTATTCCAATCATACTATGGCAATAGATCTATCATACAGGACACTCGTGGTCGAGTGCCAGCTGGGGTTTCCTTAGTCTTCCTATGAGGCTGTAGTTCTCTCTCTATCCCCGATCTCTATTATGCTTGAACAAATAAAATATATTACCATTGCTCACGCCTACTGGGAGGCGCGAACATCAAAATAGCGCAGCGTGGGCTTTCAAAGGTCAGCCCACTCAGACCTTTCTTTCTAGAGCTCAGTCAGTCCGTTAGCAAGGACTTCTTGTCTTCAAAGCACACAGTTCAGGTACTGGTCGACCGGAGATACTTCACGACACGATGCTTCTGCTCGCCTGTATTCCCTAAATCTGAACGTTACACGATGTCTTATACTATCTAACTACCCAGCGTGCTAGTCCGCTGGCCCAATTAGTTCAGCTATCTCATAGGTCGAAACCTCCCACCATTTTAATTGTAGTAATACGTCTGCACTATTCTACCAGCCAGTTAACGTGCAAAAACTTGTCTAGTCATACTTAACAATGTCAACTGTCCCCACCTTGTTTCACCCCTACTCCATTACTTATTAATCACGAACATTAAAGCCGACAAGCGTGACTCTAGCAGTTTAACTTTACATTTATTTACTCACCAACTATAATTTGGCGAGGACCGTTCAAGGCCACCAGCCAATTTCTCATGGCCCTGGTAAAACAACAACAACTCACTCTCTGCGTGAGTTTTAACAATATCCGAATCATGACATATCCCCCACCCCAGTTAAAATTTGCAATTTTAACGATATAAATGATTATCGTTAGGGGAAGGCATGAGTCGAGAAATTGCTCGAAAGGTGAACTTAACTAGGTAATAAGACTAGTACTAAAGTTAAAAAAAAACCTACAGGACGGGTATCATTGATGGACAAAACTTCATGAAAATCTTAAGGCTCCGTCCAAAAGTATATATCTCTCTGAGGATTAAATCTTACCTCTAAATACGTAGACATTAACAATCATAACTCTAAAATTTTAGAGTACAACACTGATCCTGTGCGAATGTCATCAGGAATGCATACATACAATGAATAATACTCAAGAAAAGATAACTATAGTAGCATCGATGGCATTAGTGGATCTGGACTCCTGGTCTGCCATGATCTTCTCGTCCTCGACCCTGGGCAACAACGTCTGGTGTGGCCAAAATACGGGTCGACGTCAGTAAAATAGCTGTTGGAACAAAGGAAAGCACAGGGGTAGGTGAAAAGTGTTCACAATGGGTGAACAATATGTGATACCATCCCTCGGTCTCTGAATGAGGTGCTAATCAGTATCCAACGCCAATACATATGACAGACTAAAATACAACAAGATTAAGGTAACCGTGATAATAGGTCGGCATGGACATTATCTCCACCAGGAATGGCCTTTATAATGAAGCGGTATTCCTGAAGGGCCAGACTCCATCTGGTCAAACGAGCGTTCTTGGCTCGGTTCGATTTTAAAAATAACAACGGTTTATGGTCTGTCTCGATGACGAATTCCGTCATAAGTAGGTAGGGGGAAAACGCGTCTACGGCGTATACAATCGCCAGGCATTCTCGCTCTATAATAGCGTATCTCTGCTCTCTCGGAAGTAATTTCCGGCTAGCGTACATACAAGGGCGCAATAAGCCATCTCTTTCCTGAAGCAAAACAGCTCCAATTCCTTGGTCCGACGCGTCAGTTCGGACGGTGAAGGTGCGCCTAATATTCGGTAGGATAAGCAGCGGCGAACTGGAGAACAGTTGCTGCACTGTCGCGAGCGCGGTGGCGCACTGCGTATTCCAGGTAATTTTGTTGGGTCTGTCTTTTCTTGTAAGATCGGATAACGGGGCCGTAAGGGCCGAAAAATTAGGAACGAATTTCCGATAATAGCTTAAGAAGCCTAACAGGCTACGAACCTGCTTCTTAGTATGAGGAGCCTGGAGTTTTAAAATCTTACTTATCTTACTGTCGTCCGGTGTTTGGACGCCTTTGGCGATAGTATGTCCCAGAAAGTTAATCTGCGTATAACCCAGGAAGACTTTGCTAGGCTTAGCTGTAAGCCCGGCATCTCGAAGTTTACTAAGCACTTGACGAAGTGCTTCTAAGTGGCCTTTCCAATCCGTATGGAAAGCGCCAATGTCGTCAAAGTAGCTTAGGACGCATGGTGTCTGCTGCAATAGGATGTTCATCATCCTCGCAAATGTCGCTGGTGCCGTTACGAGACCGAATGGCATGAATCTCCATTGCATGAGACCCATAGGGGTCTGAAACGCTGTGTACAGTTTACTGGCCTCTTCCATTGGGATTTGCCAGTAGCCTTTAGCCAAATCTATTTTCGAAAACACGGACGACTCGGCCAATCGCGCAAATAGATCTTCCTGATTCGGGATAGGTTCAGCATCGTAAATGGTTAGAGCGTTAAGCTTCCTGTAATCGATACAAAATCTAACGGAACCGTCTGTTTTCTTTACTAGTACAATCGGCGAGCAGTAAGGGCTCGTCGAGCGCTCAATGACTCCTAAGCTGAGCATCTTTTCCACCTCGGACTGTATGGTGTCGTGCGCTTGCAGCGGGCGCGGGTAGGGTTTGACAAACACGGGTACGTCCGACTGCAACCGGATGACGTGTTGAACTAAGGATGTTTTACCCGGCAAATCAGTGAATACTGGCGAAAACTCCCGAACAAGATTCATGATGTCCTGTGTCTTACTTTGATCCAGCTCTGGATTGATATTAACGGAAGTCGCGTCCTCTGTGGCTTGCAAGGATAGGAGCGATCTAGTCATAGATAATGGCTCCCGGTCGTTGTCATCGATAGTGACCATCGCTGCGTTTGCTTGGGCCACAACATGGCATGAATGATCGTGATGAGTTTGATCATCGGTAAGATACTTTTTCAACATATTAATATGGTACACCTTATCGTTACCACGTATGGTAATGAGATAATTAACTCTCGAGAGTCGCTTTTTAACTAGAAAGGGGCCTTTCCAAGTGAGGAGTAGCTTGTTATTCGTTTCTGGTAACAGCACCAATGCCCGATCTCCGACTGACAGGGTTCTTAACCGACTACCCCGATCGCGATATCCTATAAATGACCTGGTCCGTACGCATGCAAATTGTCGAGCCAGGTCGCATGCATTAACTATTCTATGTCGGAGATCGACTATGTACTGATACGCGGATCGCGTATCAGGAACGTCGGTATCAGAACCGGCGTATAAATCGCGTAAAATGGCCATCGGGCCACGTGGTTTTCGACCGTATAAAAGTTCAAACGGGGAAAAACCCGTTGTCGCATTTGGGAGTTCCCTATATGCGAACAAGATGGCCGGAAGTCGACGGTCCCAGTCACCAGGTCTATCGGCGGAAACGCGTGCCAGCATAGTTTTCATGGTGGCATTCCAGCGCTCGCAACAGCCATTGGACTGTGGATGGTATGGCGACGTAAGTTTCTGCCTAATGCCCGTGAGTTCCAATACTTTCCTGAAAAGGTCAGAGGTGAATTGCGGACCTCTATCGGATAATAATTCGGACGGGAATCCGACACGTGTGAATATGGTCACCAATGCCTCGGCGACGTGATCGGCCGATATTTCCTTTAAAGGGACAGCCTCAGGCCAACGGGTGGCATAATCGATTACTGATAGAATAAACCGATGGCCTCTATCCGACTTCGGTAATGGCCCGACGATGTCGACGGCAACCCGCTGAAATGGAGTGGAAACCGGCGGCATCTCTTGTATAGGCGCCCGCGAAGTTTTTCCTTTGGGGGTTCTTTTCTGGCATGTATCGCAAAGCGACACATAGCTATTTATGTCCCCGTAAACCCCGGGCCAAAAAAACAGACAGGACTCTCGATTTTGTTCTCGCTTTGCCTTGGTGGCCCGCTAATGGCGTGTCGTGCGCGAGGCGGGTGATGTCTCGGCGAAATGATCTCGGTATGACCAATTGCAAAATAGTTTCGCGCTTTCCCCGAAAAACGCGATATAGGAGGTCGTCTTTAAGGCAGAACCTGGATGTATCCGGGTTGTCCGGATCAATCTTAGCAAAGAGGGGCTTTAGTGATGGATCTGTGCGCTGTTCGTTACGAAAAATCTCGGGGGTTACATCCAAATCGACGACAGGCGATCGTAATGTGTCGTCACTCTGGCGACGCGATTGTTGTCTTGTCGTGACACACGCAATGTCGTTATCATCCCAAATCCCGAGTTCGCAATCGGAGATGTCCTTTAAGTGGGGAATATTCCCAATGATTAGGTCGGCGACCGGATTTGGTAGCACGCAGGCCGTGACAACACCAGTTATAAACGGTGTGTCAACATATATTTCCGCCAAACGAAAATGTTCAACTGAACCACCAAAAGTAATGCATGTCGCATCGCGATCCAGGAGTTGTGCAGGACGGACCAGCGATTCACGTACACCGACGGTCGTACAGCCTGAATCTCGCAATACGGATGCTCGTATGGCGTTTACTCGTCCCTCATACAATGTCAGCGCGCCTCGCTCGTGGAGGGCGGACATCACTGGAATAACTTTATCTACGGTTTCGGCATTCCTAGTTCTGTAACCGCGGTTTTCGGTGAATGCTACAGAGCATGCATTTGCCGCATCTAATCTAACTCTGCATTGTCGCGCAATGTGGCCTCCGGCGCCACATCTATAACAGTAGACTGGATTATCATCCCTTCGAGGTGTACCTCGATAAGAAGGAAATGTGGGCGCTTGATAGTAGTTGTTACGCGGTCCTCCGGTAGGGAAAGGACGTGTATATCGGGGTTCCCAGTCCCGAGAAAATTTATGGGGATTCGGTTGCCTCCTGCTAACCGGCGGCTCGGACCGTGGACGAACCTGCGGCGACTGTCGAAAGGGCTGTCTTGATTGTCTCGACGGTACCGGTGTCTTAGTAGCAGCGCCGGCGTAACACGGTTCGCTTACTTTAGCTTTAGCTAACGATCGATTAGGGTGAGCTGCAGCATACCGTTCCGCTATCGATGTTATCTCGACGGTAGTTTTGGGGGCTTGTTCCTTAAAATGCGCCACCAGGTCCGTGTGGCAGGACATATATATTTGGTCTTTAATTATCAAATCATATAGTTTCTTATAGTTTCCCTCTTCCACACCGGCCAACTCAGTCCAACGGCTGAGTAGGTGGCGGAGGCGGTCCACGTAAGTAGAGAAATTCTCAGATGCCTCCGGCTGGCAATCGCGGAAACGCTTATGAAATCCATCTTCCGTATGTTGGAAACGCTTTAATAGCGCGGTCTTTAGAATGTCATAGTCCCTAGCGTCATCAATAGTGAGGCTATGGAAAACTTCCAACGCTCTCCCTGTCAAAAGATTGGCGAGGCATGACGTGTACTCACTACGCTGCCATCCCGCGCAAACGGCATGGAGTTCGAAGCGGTGTAGGTAGGAATCAACACGATCAACCTTATCATTAAAGGTTGGCAATTTAGGCTTCGTTTTATTATTGGAAGTAACTTCCGGAGCCCCGGTAGGTTGGGCTTGCTTCGCTTCTAACTGTTTCAAAGCGAGCTCGTACTCTCTTTGAGCCTGTCTTTCCGCGCGTTCCGCGGCTCTATCTTCTCGTTCCGCGGCTTTTTCTTCTCGTAATCTCTCCGCGGCCTTTTCTTCTCGTTCTTCTTTCAGTTTCTGGTCTACCCAAGAAGCACGCTGAGCTTCCGGTATGCCAAATGATTGGGCCAGTTCCAAATATTTCTGTAGTTCGGCCATGATATCGGTCGATAATACGATATAATAATGTCCTAATCGAGGACAGCTCCTGAAAAATCTCCAACTTTATTCTCCCTTGAAGCAATTTATCAATTGCACTCTGCGGGTGCTCGTTCCTGCAGTATGAACGAAATTAACGAAATCAACAACAAACTGTACGTCTTAGTCAACCAAGTAGTGGTTGAGCTATCTCAGCGATCACTTAACTCCACTTATTTCTCCTAATCCTCAAGCAGTCAGTCTACTGCTTCCGTGATTGGTCGTTACTAACGATACCAATGTAATATTCCCAGTGTATTTTCCGTACACTCCTAGCAGCGTTCCCTCTGCTATAAATCGGAATAAATCAATATTCACGATATGAACTTCCTTGGCTATACCAGCCTAACAACTCTAATATCCAGATTATCTCTCAACGTGCCGTAGACACGTGATTTATCCCAGGCAATAATATAGCAAGTATGAATACAAAATATAATAATGCAACACTATAATGGAAAAGAATTACATGGAGAGTAAGACGAGACTAACAGAAAGAACAAACGACAACAGACCTGACTAACCTGAAACTATCTACAAAAAGGTAAGAAAAAGAACAGGAGAGACGTCTTCCTAAAATACCAGGAAGATAGAACGCTAACAATCTATACGAATAACAGGTCCCTACAGAACTATTCAAGGCAAAGCGTATCTCCTATCCGTTTTAAACGCCATCTAGATCTGCTAGTCTGGCAAAAAGAGGTATGCTGAGTCTCGATCCCTTCCAACCTCCCGCCTATCTAATCTAACACAAAAGAAAAAAATAATGCCTGTCAAAAGTAGGGGAGCTGGAACGACGAACCCCTCAAACGAAGACAAATACAGATGGTTCACTTAACTGGGCAAAATGGACTGGCTCTTTCCTTTGGTCCACAGCGCTGGTCTTGTCTTTTCCTGATGCTAGCTGTGAGTCCCTCGTAGTGGTCCCAGGATCAATGACGAGAGGACATGCCAGACATGTGGGGGAGAAACAAAAAAAAAATCAGCAGTATACAAAACTATAAACTACAAAAATTACATAAATAACAGTGGAGTCTTAGAGTGGTAGACCTGCAGCTGTTGACTGGGTCCTCTTCCGATGATAGTAGTGTTCTCTAGATGTCAGAAGGTGACGGGTCCTCTTCAGATGTCAGTGGGGTCCCCTCCAGATGTCACGAGCAGAGTTAGGGTCTTGGGGATGTTACGACTGCACGAGAGGCAGCTAACTCACACTCGGACACAACCACACAAGAAAAGTACTAAATAACTAGAGCGTATATATGTCAGGCCGGTCAGGCCATAGTTTACATAAATATTAATAACAAAACAAAAGACAATAGAGGTATATATTCAAACCAAAAAAACTCTAATTAATAACTTAACCAATGATATTCATGTAACTATGGAGGTACTGCAATCAATAGCAAATAGGTATATTATACGAAACTAGATATCAATTTAAAGTGACAGTTGAGTCGCCACTGGCCAGTCGCCAGGCAAACTCTCCATAAATCATATGGGCTTAAATGTTAGGAGAGCCCAGTACGTTCAAAGCCTACAGAAGCACTCTTCGGCTTGTAGGTAATTTAAGCAGTTGCCAAAAGACTATATTTTATGCACAATCACTATTCAATTCATCAACAATGTGCTATATTATTCCAATCATACTATGGCAATAGATCTATCATACAGGACACTCGTGGTCGAGTGCCAGCTGGGGTTTCCTTAGTCTTCCTATGAGGCTGTAGTTCTCTCTCTATCCCCGATCTCTATTATGCTTGAACAAATAAAATATATTACCATTGCTCACGCCTACTGGGAGGCGCGAACATCAAAATAGCGCAGCGTGGGCTTTCAAAGGTCAGCCCACTCAGACCTTTCTTTCTAGAGCTCAGTCAGTCCGTTAGCAAGGACTTCTTGTCTTCAAAGCACACAGTTCAGGTACTGATCGACCGGAGATACTTCACGACACGATGCTTCTGCTCGCCTGTATTCCCTAAATCTGAACGTTACACGATGTCTTATACTATCTAACTACCCAGCGTGCTAGTCCGCTGGCCCAATTAGTTCAGCTATCTCATAGGTCGAAACCTCCCACCATTTTAATTGTAGTAATACGTCTGCACTATTCTACCAGCCAGTTAACGTGCAAAAACTTGTCTAGTCATACTTAACAATGTCAACTGTCCCCACCTTGTTTCACCCCTACTCCATTACTTATTAATCACGAACATTAAAGCCGACAAGCGTGACTCTAGCAGTTTAACTTTACATTTATTTACTCACCAACTATAATTTGGCGAGGACCGTTCAAGGCCACCAGCCACTTTCTCATGGCCCTGGTAAACAACAACAACTCACTCTCTGCGTGAGTTTTAACAATATCCGAATCATGACAAAACGTTTAGTGAGGTTCAAACGCCAACAATTGGCCGTGGCCAGCGGTGCATAACCCGGCAAACGATTTTAGCCAGGTTCAAGCGCCGACATTCCGCCAGCTGTATGTTAACGAGGTTATAACACGGAATTACAACATCGCTTTTCTCCACTACTAAGCAGAATTTTTTCGTTTTTTCAAGTGCACCCGATGCGTCTCGTGCTACAGATTCCATTTTTTTTAAAAAGTGAATTTGCCCAAAAATGGACTTAACGAGGTTCCAACAGCCAACCGACGATATGACTTAATAGGCCCATTGCATTTGTCATTTGTGATATGGTCATTGTTTCCTAAGTCTGTACTAAGTGAAAATTTCTTTAAAATCAATTGTTATATAGAATCTATGTTAAACTACATTCAAAGCCCCATCGAATAATCTTCAGTCTCACGGCGCACAAAAACTGGATACTTATGTTGGCCCCGGTAATAGGCTGCTAGCGCCCGCAGTCCTTGGGCCGTGACGGTGACCGGGGTTACTCATCAGTCAGTGAGCGCCGTAGAATGGATGTTGCAAAACAGGATTTTTTAAGTACTTTAACTGGGAGTTATTACACTACCAACGTTTGCTCCAGCGATTAATTGTTAGTGGGTAACAGCAGGCACATTCCGTTAGTGTAAGATATTGAAAGAAAAATATTTAAATATTGATTGGTTTAGTTGTAATACATAGTTAAAATTGACCCTATTTCAACGCTGACACTGTTGTTAGATATGACATAATAAAGATCCATAATTCGGTAACGGCCGGTGGGTTCCTATTCCAATTTACAACATATGAAATATTTACATGTACATTCTTTCTCACCAAGTGGTTTTTTCTCCGCAGCTTTTATAATGCGTGCAGGTCAATCAGGGCAGCTACTTGTTGTCACGTAGCATATTATGTCGCCCTTAGCTTGCACTTGCTGTCTCCACGCAAGAATGTTCGCGCATTTCTTTTATTTCGAACAGCTTATTTATTACGCTAAATACAGTTTCAAACTGCCTCACAATTTGGTTCATTGTTGTGTGCAGGGGTCGATCTCTGAATTTTTATTTGGTAGCACTTTAGGCCAGGGTTTGACTGTGCGGCTCAGTGACAGAGCTGCTTGCAATAGATGGATTTTCATGATAAATTCTAGTTTATGAAAGTCATCATTGATGCTACATACTCTTTTTTTTTTTCAAGTTTGGCATAGCCTGGTGGCTACTCGCACTGCCTTGCTCACCCAGCAACCAAGCCCAAATGTTATATAGTATAGTATAGAATCTTATATAGTATATAGTAAGCAGTGGTGTTCTACAATGTGCTGTTCTGTTATTGTTTTGTTGGGCAACATCCTGCAGGCACTATGTAATTGTTTATCAGAGTTTGAAATCCAGAGAGTGATTCTGTGTTGATGAGTTTGGTGTATGGCTCTGTGAACTTTACTGAAAGAGTTGCTGAGATAGTCCAGTGTCATTTGCAGTGTACATGCCTCCTCGATGATGGATAGATTGCATGTATGCGTTTTGGCCTGAGTGACAGTCTCTTCATTGACGTGTTTGTAAACTGCGGGGCTAAGATTCTTATGGCAGTGGTTACCAATAAATGACCTGCTGCTATAATAAGCCTGTGGTGAGATTCTATGTGTTTTGGGAATTCTATCGAAACAGGAAGCAAGAGGGTCAGAGTTCGGGGTGAACCCAGAGAATGTGCTAAGAGATAGTGCATCTTCTGTCTGCTTCAATTCTTGTGTGTATTTTGTTTTGTCGGCATCCGTGTCACTGAAAATTATGCCAGTTGCATTTATATACGGTATGTCCTGGCTGGTTGTTTCAGTGTGAGGTTTGTTTTGGTCAGTTATGTCTATTTTAGAGAGACTTTTGCTTGCAGACCCTGCAGTGTTGTTTTTCTTTTTTGGCTGCTGAGGTAGACAACTGGGTTGCAAATTGCTTTAGTGGGACACAGCCGTGAGCAATTTGCTGCCTGTTTGAGCAGACAGTACATAGGCTACTGTTTTGTTACACTTGGGGTTGTATTCACTCCAAATGTTTAAAATGCTTTCAATAGTAGGTCGGAGAATCAAGTGAAACTGTTCTTTGTTGATGTTTAGCATCCTGAACTATCTTGTAACATTCTGGACAGATATATTTGGAATGTTTATCAATATAGCCTGCCCTGATATCTAGACGGCGGACATGAAAAATGTCGTTAGCAATTGATGAACACAAAAAAATGGTTTTTGGTTCGTTTTTTAATTTTTTTTTGTGATGTTAAGTCTTCCAAACACACGGCACAGACTGTCCAGAGCAGAAATATGCTTATCTCGTGTATGGTTCATGTTATTATTATGTTCAAGCAGTTTATTACATCATAAGAAAGTCAGCAATTTGGCCGATATATAATAACAGTAGGTGAGCATGTCACATATATATTGATACAGCGTTCCAACCAAAGCTGCGGAGTTAATGAAATTAGCGCAGACACATCAGAAATATTTCTGATCACACAGGTGAAAACTGCAAACTGATTTCGCTGGGCGTTTTTGTGTAATTAACAATTGTTTATCTGTGATTGGGCACGGAAAAGTACAAAATATAGGTAATAAACATGCCTGCATAGAATAAAGACAAAAGCACATAGAAAGCTGGGATTTGCGCAGACTGTAAGGGAAAGAGTGTTGCTGGAGTCTTCATAGCAAGACATCAAGATGAGTCCACTGGGACTGTTGCAAAGTTGATATCAAAAGAGTCGAATTTTAACATGAAAGCGTCTCCCGTTTATTGTTGCCCGCGGAGTGAATCTGACTGCATTGACCCCGGTGAACATTCCAGCGCACGAGATTTATGACCACTAGCCGGTGACAACTAAAAGGGGCGATTTTGAGCATTTTTGTACACTGTGTTCTAGACTCCTAAGCCGATACATAATTAAATAGCAAACTTTCAAAAAGTCATTGTCACTACAACAGTTGTGCCAGAATAAAAGAGTTTGTTTTTGCTTCTATTGGAAAGCAAGTCAAACCAGTTATACACAGTTTTATTGAATGGTGAAAATATATTTCTTTACTGATCCATTCAGTGAAACATTAATATCACTGTTCTAAATGTCCGTCATGTTCTTGTTAACTAGTAAAGTCACATGTTTCAAGGCTTCACTTTCAGCTTTTTTTGCAATGTGAGATTTATAAAATGCAAAAGGGTGTTCTCAATTGTTGATTTCTTTTTTTATTGTTGTTTCTTGAAATTTTCTGTATAAAACCACATGGACAGCATTTTTTATTAGACTGTTTCTCTGAATATGAAATAATGAATTGGTGAGTAAATTTTGTTTTCTTTCCAGCTGGTGCACCAGTTATTACCACCCCTGTCACTAATGTAACAACTGGGACAAACCAACCAGTGACCTTACAATGTCAGGTAACACCACTGAACTCACTAAGTGACCTTTACTGGACCAAGGATGGTGAGAGATTGAACACAGCCAACACAGGCAAATATAGTGGAGGCAATAGAAACACTCCCAGTCTGACCATCTCTTCAGTGGGCAGTAGTGACAGTGGGTCATATGTGTGTGTGGCAGTCAACCAATTTGGTACAACACCAAGTAATACCATTACTGTGGATGTCACCTGTAAGTTGAAGCATTGTTTGGCTACAAAATTAGATTTTCAGATACGGTAATGAGAATTTTTTTTAACGGGTGATGAGAAGAAAAGATGCATGCCACTGTAAAATAGCAAAAGTTGTATTTGGTCTTTTAATGTTTTTTTTTTTTTTTAACTCCATACCTAAATCTATAATGAGAGTTTCAAAAACAATGCAGAGAATTCTGAGGTAAACAAAAAATCTAAAATCATGCAGTTTTCACCTAAATTCCTTAAAAAGTAATTCAGTTTAGCATGGAAGGAGAGATATTTAGGTATATCCTTTATCATGCTCAGCAAAGGACAATTTTCTTAATTGAACTCTACTTCTCTTATGTCACAATTTTTATGCAACATTCCTACCTTTTCCTTTCCTTGATTTCGCTGACCTTGTAGTAAAGTATTGCATGTTCACTGAAGGAAATATCCAGTTTACACATTGTCTCTAAGGGTGACAGATGGCCAGATGTGCACAGGCTAGACTGATGGAGTAAACATGACAGTTGCATTTGGATATTAAAAGGAAAATAATGAAAATAGCTTTACCATGCATGCAAAGAAACGACCAGGGTTTGAAAAATCTAAAGTAATTACATAAAAATGATGGTGCATGGTAGTATGTAGTTTCTCCTGAGCAACACATGTCCCATTCAGTAGATAGTAAGTGAAGAATGCATTTTAAGTTAACAAATTTGTTATAATACTTCTTACCACATGGAAACTCTGATCTCAATTGATTTTGAAATGAGTGCTTGTTTTTAACAAGATTTGGTATAGATTTGAATCCTTACCAAAGACTGTGACTTTCAACAGACCAGCCACGCCTCGCAGTACCTACAACAAATGTCACCAGCAACCCAGGAGGTAGTGTTGTCCTGACATGTGTAGTTGATGCTAATCCTGCCATCAGCAATTTGTATTGGACTAAATCAGGCCAGGGGACCATCAGCTCTATCAACAACCCCAACAAATATTTGGGGGGAACCATCAATAATAGATCTCTCCAGATTTCCGACTTGGATGCTTCAGATGCTGGCAATTACTTTTGTGTGGCCACAAATTCAGTTGGTACAAGTACCAGCAGTGCTGTCGTGGTGACTGTTTCAGGTAGGTGTCATGTAATGAACTGAAGACTTCCTGAATTTATTACCTTTGCAAGTGATATATATGTGACTTAATAGGCCCATTGGATTTGTCATTTATGATAATTAGCCTATGGTTATTGTTCCCTAAATCTATACTAAGTCAAAATTTCTTAAAACCAATTGTTACATAATAATTATGTTCAATTACATTCAAAGCCCTATCGAATAATCTTCATTCTAGACTCCTAAGCTGATACATAATGGAATAGTAAACTTTCAAAAAGCCATTGTCACGACACCAGTTGTGCCAGAATAAAAGAGTTTTTTTTTGCTTCTATTGGAAAGTATTTCAAACATGTTGAATATAGTATATATTTCTTCACTGATCTACTCAGTGAAACACTAATATCACTGTTCTAAATGTCCGTCAAGTTCTTGTTAACTAGTAAAGTCATGTGTTTCAAGACTTCACTTTCAGTTTTTTTGGAATGAAATTCATAAAATGCAAAACAATGTTCTTTTTTAATAATTTTTTTTGTTGTTGTTTCTAGAAACTTTTCTGTATAAAACTTCATGGTCAACATTTTTGATGAGACTATTTCTCCGAATACAAAATAATGAATAGGTGATTAAATTTTGTTTTCTTTCCAGCTGGTGCACCAGTTATTACCACCCCTGTCACTAATGTAACAACTGGGACAAACCAACCAGTGACCTTACAATGTCAAGTGACACCATTGAACTCATTGAGTGACCTTTACTGGACCAAGAATGGTGAGAGATTGAACACAGCCAACATAGGCAAATACAGTGGAGGCAATAGAAACATTCCCAGTCTGACCATCTCTTCAGTCAACAGTAGTGACAGTGGGTCATATGTGTGTGTGGCAGTCAACCAATTTGGTACAACACCAAGTAACACCATTACTGTGGATGTCACCTGTGAGTTGAAGTGTTGTTTGGATACAACATTATATTTTCATATAATGGGACTTTTTTTCAGGGGCTGATGCAAAGAATAGATGCATGCCATGGTAAGATAGCAAAAGTTAAATTCAGACTTTGAATGTTTTTCTTTAAACTCTATATATAAATCTATAAAAGGGAATTTCAAAAACTATGCCGAGAATACTGAGATAACCACAAAACCTAGAAACATGCAGTTCTCACCTAAGTTCCTTAAAACTAATTCAGTAAAGCATGGAAGGAGAGAATTTTAGGTATATCCTTGTACCACGCTCATCAAAGGACAATTTTCTTAATTGAACTCTACTTAGATCACAGTTTTTATGCAACATTCCTACCTTTTCCTGTTAATGTTTTTTTTTTAACGACCTTGTAGTAAAGTACAGCATGTTCACTGAAGGAAATATCCAGCTGGTGACAGATGGCCAGATGTGCACAGGCTAGACTGATCTGAGTAAACATGACAGTTGCATTCTGATATTTTAAAAACAAAACAAAAAACCAATAACTTTACCATGCATCCAAAGAAACGACCAGGGTTTGAAAAATCTAAAGTAATTACATAAAAATGATGATACATGGTAGTATGTAGTTTCTCCTGAGCAAGGCATGTATCCCATTCAGTAGACAGTAAGTGAAGAGTGCATTTTAAGTAAACAAATTTGTGAAAATACTTACCACCACAGTGAAGCTTTGATTTCAACTGATTTTGAAATGAGTGCTTGTGTTTAATAAGATTTGGTACAGATTTGAATCCTTACCAAAGACCGTGGTTTTCAACAGACCAGCCACGCCTCACAGTGCCGACAACAACAGTCACCAGCAACCCAGGAGGTAGTGTTTTCCTGACATGTGTAGTTGATGCTAATCCTGCCATCAGCAATTTGTATTGGACTAAATCAGGCCAGGGGACCATCAGCTCTATCAACAACCCCAGCAAATATTCGGGGGGAACCATCAATAATAGATCTCTCCGGATTTCCAACTTGGATGCTTCAGATGCTGGCAGTTACTTTTGTGTGGCCACAAATTCAGTTGGTACAAGTACCAGCAGTGTTGTTGTGGTGACTGTTTCAGGTAGGTGTCATGTAGTGAACTGAAGACTTCTTGAATTTATTAACTTTGCCAGTGATATCTATATGACTTAATAGGCCCATTGCATTTGTCATTTATGATTATGTGGTCATTGTTCCCTAAGACTACTAAGTCAAAATTTCTTAAAATCGTTATATATGTTGAACTACATTCATGGCCCCATCAAATAATCTTCATTCTAGACTCCTAAGCCGATACATAATCGAATAGCAAACTTTCAAAAAGTCATTGTCACTACACCAGTTGTGTCAGAATAAAAGAGGTGTTTTTTTTTGCTTCTATTGGAAAGTAATTCAAACCAGTTGTATACAGTTTTATGGAGCGGTGACGATATACTTCTTTACTGATCTATTCAGTGAAACACTAATATCACTGTTCCAAATGTCCGTCATGATCTTGTTAACTAGTAGAGTCATGTGTTTCAATACTACACTTTTAGTACTTTTGCAATGTGAGATTTATAAAATCCAAAACAATGTTCTCAATTGTTGATTTCTTTTTGTTATTGTTGTTTCTTGAAACCTTTCTGTATAAAACTTCATGGTCAACATTTTTGATGAGACTATTTCTCCGAATACAAAATAATGAATAGGTGAGTAAATTTTGTTTTCTTTCCAGCTGGTGCACCAGTTATTACCACCCCTGTCACTAATGTAACAACTGGGACAAATCAACCAGTGACCTTACAGTGTCAAGTGACACCACTGAACTCACTAAGTGATCTTTACTGGATCAAGGATGGCGAGAGGTTGAACACAGCCAACACAGGCAAATACAGTGGAGGCAATAGAAACATTCCCAGTCTGACCATCTCTTCAGTCAACAGTAGTGACAGTGGGTCATATGTGTGTGTGGCAGTCAACCAATTTGGTACTACACCAAGTAACGACATTACTGTGGATGTCACCTGTAAGCATTTCCTGTTAATGAAAATTTTTTTTTTGGGGGGGGGGGGGGGGGGGGGGGGGGGGGAGGGGATCATATTTAAAAAAATAGTTTCATGCTATTGTAATAAAGCAGTTGTTAACTTCAGATTTTTAAACTTTTTTTTTAAGCTGTACGTCTATAAAAGTAATTATCATAACTTATGGCAAGAACTCCGAGATAACCATGAAACCTAGAAACATGCAGGCTTGACCTAAATTCCTGAAAAATAATGCAGTTTACAATGGAGGAATAAAATGGTGGATACATGTTTGTAGTATGCTCAGCAAGGACAATTTTCAGAGTTAAGTCAGTCCTGTTCATGTTTTTGCTGTGCGTGACAGTGAAACTGAGTGTTCATGAAAGGAACTGTCCAGTGCCCTCATTGTGTCTAAGATGTACAGATGTGCACAGGCTTTCATGACAGGAGTAAACATGACAGTTTTTCTGAGGTTTAAAAAAAATACAAATAACTTTACCATGCAACCGTAGAAGCGGGCAGGTGTCAAACTGGTGGACTTAACCCTTTGAACACAATTGCCCTGTACACCGGTCAAATTCTACGGCGATATATTCACTATTGCCCTGTACACCGGTCAAATTCTAAGGTGATATATACACTATTGACCTGTACAGCGGTCAGCAGGGTGACACCGCATATTTGGGCTCTTACGTCATCAAAAGTTGCGTTTGGCCACCATTTTTTATTCCCAGTTGTAAATAAAGAGAAACTAGAAGCCGGCGCGTAGTTTAGAGAGGTTTTTTGTGAAATTTTCGTGATGAATACACAGAATGCAAAGTTTTTTTATGTATCAAACGGGGCTCAACATGCTGGACCGACTGGCATACCAAAGCCCAATACTAGAGATAGAAGATAAGAAGAACATTTTATAATACTCACATTTGCTCCCTATCCATCAATGTTGTGTTTGTTGTGTGTTTCCATCATTATATTACTATCTATGAAAATGGCAATTTTGGGCTGGGGGACCAGGGACAGGGGTTCATAAGGACAGGGGGACCAGTGTTCAAAGGGTTAATATATAACAGTGATGACACAGGAAAATAAGAAGTTTCTCCCAAGCTACACTGGTTAAGCCAGCTGGTTTCGAGTCAGGAATGCATTTTAATTTTTTTTTTTAATGGTTTAATTACATACGGTACTATCATGTGCAAGTTTTGATTTGAACTGATTTTGAAATGAATGCTTATGTTGAACAAAATGGGGTACATATTTGGATCCTCAACCAAGACTGTGATTTTCAACAGACCAGCCACGCCTTACAGTACCTACAACAAATGTCACCAGCAGCCCAGGAGGTAGTGTTTTCCTGACATGTGTGGTTGATGCCAATCCTGCCATCAGCAATTTGTATTGGACTAAATCAGGCCAGGGCACCATCAGCTCTATCAACAACCCCAACAAATATTCAGGGGGAACCATCAATAATAGAGCTCTTCAGATTTCCAATATGGATGCTTCAGATGCTGGCAGTTACTTTTGTGTGGCCACAAATTCACTTGGTACAAGTACCAGCAGTGCTGTCATGGTAACTATTTCAGGTAGGTGTCATATACTGCACTGAAGACTTCTTGAGTCTTTGTTAATGTCATTAATGTGACTAAATAGGCCTGCTGTGTTTGTCGCTGTTCCAAATCTCCATTTATGTTCTTATTAAACAATAAAGTCATGTGTTTCAATGATTCACTGTTTGTTTGTTGTTTTTCTTTGTAATATGAGAATTTGAAATACAATACAATGTTCTTCAATAATCATTTTTTTTTCGTGTTTCTGGAAATTTTTCAGTATCTTTATGATGACCCGGTTTTGATGAGACTATTTCTCTGAATAAAAGATGGAGAACTGGTGCCTAAATTTTGTTCTTTTTTTTTTCCAGCTGGTGCACCAGTTATTACGACCCCTGTCACTAACGTAACAACTGGGACAAACCAATCAGTGACCTTACAGTGTCAGGTAACACCACTGAACTCCCTGAGTGACCTGTACTGGACCAAGGATGGTGAGAGGTTGAACACAGCCAACGCAGGCAAATACAGTGGAGGAAATAGAAACACTCCCAGTCTGACCATCTTTTCAGTGGGCAGTAGTGACAGTGGGTCATATGTGTGTGCGGCAGTCAACCAATTTGGTACAGCATCAAGTAACACCATTACTGTGGATGTCACCTGTAAGTCCAAGCATTGATTGGATGAACATTACAATTCCACTCAGATAATGAGATTTTTTTTTTTTTTATTGCTAGTGTGAAATAAAGATACTTACTATTGTAATAAAGCAATAGTTAAATTTATGTGTTTTATTTTTGCTTGTGTATTTTTAATATAAAGCGAGTTTTAAGAAGTATACTAAGAAGGCTGAGATTCCCACAAAAACTAGAAACACAGTTTTCACCTAACTTTTTAAAAAGTAATACACTTTACAATGGAGGAATAAAATAGTAGATATAATTTATGTTTGTACTATGCTCAGCAAAGACAATTCTCAGAGGCTCCTATGACAATAGAAAACATGACACTTTTATTGAGGTTTAAAAAAATACCAATTACTTTACCATGCAACCAAAGAAAAGGGCATTTTTCAGATCTCTCATCTAAATACATAATAATGAAATGGTGATATATGATAATAATAAGTTTCTCCCAAGCTGTACTGGTTAATCCAGTGATACAGAATGAGTCAGGACTGCCGTGCAGAGGCAGAGCGACAGATGTGCTCATTTTATAGTTTTATCAGTTACATGGCACTGCCTTTGCATAGCAGAGTAATATGCTTTGAATTTTTAAAGAATGGTTAAATTACATACTACCCTGTGCAAGGTTAGATTCGAAGTGATTTTGAAATGAATGCTCACATTGTAAAACATTTTAATCTTTAACAAAGACCGTAATTTTCAACAGACCAACCACGCCTTACGGTACCCACAACAACACTCACAAGCACCCAAGGAGGTAGTGTTGTCCTGACATGTGTAGTTGATGCTAACCCTGCCATCAGCAATTTGTACTGGACTAAATCAGGCCAGGGCACCATCAGCTCTATCAACAACCCCAACAAATATTCTGGGGGGACTATCAATAATAAAGCTCTTCAGATTTCCAATTTGGAGGCTTCAGATGCTGGCAATTACTTTTGTGTGGCCACAAATTCACTTGGTACAAGTACCAGCAGTGCTGTTGTGGTAACTGTTTCATGTGAGTGTCCAAATTCATGTTTTCTGCTTGTAATCAAGAAAGGAATTAACCTGCATTCATCAAGTTGCAATTTTAACACATGTATTAACCCAATGCTTTTTGCCCTCTGATTAGAGCAATTATTCTATCCTGTTATTTATTTAGACATATCCAAGAATAATATAAAGCATGACAGTGAACTGTTTTCCATGCAGTTATACTTCTCCATAAATTAGAATCTCATTTTTTTGGGGGGGGGATACGAATATGTGTAAGAGAATTCAATGGAAATCACCTGTTTTATAAGTTTCCATTTGTTCTCAATTTGCAGTGTTCAAGAATATTTAGAAACTTTATTATATTTTTTTGAATAGATCTTTCTCTTTTCTTGACCACCATCCATCAATCTTTGTTTTTACATCCTCATGTCTATAGACTACACCATTCATGATTTAGCAATATTCATGTGATTGGGAAAAGTATGGCCACAGTGCCCAGATTTTACCATAATCTCCTAACAAGTTTAATTTCGTCCTGCAATAATGGTGATTTTCACCAATGTTTTCTTTTTCTTGTTCCATCTGTGGAGATTTCCATGAATATTTGTCATTCTTTTACCATGTAAGCCACAGAACAGTTATGAACAGACCAAAACAAAAGTTTAACAATCGATATGTTTAGGCTTGGGTTTCCAATTTTCTGCAGGTTTTTGCTCATGTGATTTCCCAAACAAAGGTAACATTAAGGAACATGTATGTGGTAGAGGGATGCTGTGTAGGTTCACTAGAGTACGCAAAGTGTCCATGCTTATGATACATGTTTTACATAAACACAACATTTTCCCATAATTATAATGCCCTGATGTTCTTTGTGTGTCATTGGATCATGCTGCAATAAAGGGTGCTTTCTGAACATTTCTCTTACAGTTCAGTGGTTAAAAAATATGTAAGATGGGTAGAGTTGAATAATTTTTATGTATTCAAATTATATCTCTCCTGGATGTTTCTATATAATAATATCATCCCTTTTCATTCTTTCCAGCTGGACTACCAGTTGTGTCCACTCCTAACATTAATGTTACAGCTGTGACCAATCAGCCAGTGACATTAATATGTCGAGTGACACCACTAAACTCACTGAGTGACCTGTACTGGACCAAGGATGGTGCGAGGTTGAACACAGCCAATGCAGGCAAATACAGTGGAGGCAATAGAAACACTCCCAGTCTGACCATCTTTTCAGTGGGCAGTAGTGAGAGTGGGTCATATGTGTGTGTAGCAGTCAATCAATTTGGTACAACACCAAGTAATGACATTACTGTGAACATCAGCTGTAAGTTCAAACCAGTGTTGTGTATAATGTAGTCTTACATGTTTATAAATCTATTTTCTGCTATTAAGTTGTGCCTATCAATAAAAGAGTGATCCAACTCCATTTAAGTTATTTTTGATAAAACTGAATCTGAAGTTTTTTTTGTCTTTTTTATTCTCTGACTTGAAGCTAAGAGTGAGGACACAAAATAATTAGTTGATTTCACCATGGGGGGAGTTAGACCACTATTCCTTTGAAGATTGGAAAGTTCTGAACACTTTGATAGGGTTATTTCAGTTTCCAACAAAAATGGATTTAAACAAGTCTTTTATATGGGCACACTTAGGAAATAGAAATTGACCCCCACCGCTCTTGGGTCTATATTGTACAGATTTAGTTGCAAGAGAAAGTTAAAGTTAAAACTATTCAAGATGGCCAAATATTTAAATTTGAAATTGCTACCAGTGTGTTCATATTAAAAAGATATCAAAGTAGATTTAATGATAATTGTAGAATAAATTACTTGGTTTGCTTGTCATAGAGCTGCTAAATTTGGCACAGGTAGGAAACCTCCTAACAGACCAGGAAGTCTAAACCAAGTTAGATAGTTTGTCTTTGTTTGCTTATCTGTTCTTTGGTGATGAGTTTTGTCAATTTTTTTGGTTTGGGGTTACATTTGACGCCTTACTTCCTTTATTGCTTAGTTTCACCAAATGTGACCGTGTCTCTGGATCCTGATACGGTAACAGAAGGGACCGCAAGTGTCACCATCACTTGCAGTGTACTTGCCAGCCCTGTGGTCCAATCTTTATACTGGACAAAAGATGGAGTTGAGATCAATGTAGCTCAGCAGCAGAACAAGTATCAAGGAGGTGTAATCAGCAGACCAAGCCTGACAATTCTCAATGTTAGCCGCAGTGATGCAGGGACTTACGCATGTTTTGCCTCTAACAGTGCAGGGTCAGGCTTTAGCAGTAATGTTGATCTGAAAGTCATGTGTAAGTTAACCTTTTCACATTACATTTTACTACCGATCGATACACTGGTCATGCATGAGGTGCTGACACTCTCACACCTGTTTGCGGCACTCTGCACCACCCGGGATAACAGGCAGTTTCGTAGCACATGCTTTTTTGTTGTTTTTTATGTTTGTTCTCGGAAAAAGCTTTCCAGTGATCCCAAACATCAACTCTAACTTTATCAGAAGAATTTATATGAGTTTTCAAAAACATCCCAAATTAGTGTGCCTACAGGGAATAGCCATTATAAAGAAGGAACGGACATTGGGCATGCTGGAGCAGTGGGTCTCATGATGTGAAAAGGTTAAGAATACTCAAAAGGAAACCAGGGCACATAATGTTGAAATTAAACACTAGCAGTTTATCATTCACCAGTAATGCAGTGGCTTCTCTAATCTCAAGATGATTGGGGGAATATGTGTTTAAATTTTCCAGAATGTGCAGCATTGTCACTGACATGCTATCTAACAACAACAGGTGGATCCACATGCATATTAAAAAAAGTGAAAGTAAAACGAATATAGATGTTAACCTTGTTTAAGCTTTCACTCTGTACATGGGGAAGTGAAAATTCTAAACCTGCATAGAAATATAGAAATTGCAGGTTAATCAATGTTCTGAGATTTTTGTTTACTGCCTAACTTTTTCTTGATCTTATTCATTTGATCAGTAGTCAGAGTTGGGTTCATTGGTTTTTCATAAATTACGCAATCGGCGGCCCGTGGAATCACTATCAGAATAAATTTACTGATTATTTCACCCATGCACCTTGTACAACTGGATCCATCTGAGGACTTTTTTTGTGTATCAAGACTTAATTAAAGTCATTCGCAGGAATTTACATATTATCTTACATACAGACCTTATATCAATCAGGAATCCAAAGAGCTTTCAAGAAAGGTACCTTTTAAGTTTCAAAACAATTTCGTAGAGCAAGAGGAATAAAAGGCTGCAAATTTCCAGAATAAAGCTTTAATATGTAGATCAGCAGTGCTGTGATCAGGGTAAAGATCAAACACGTGTGTAACTGCTGAAAAGATATTTTAACCCTTTCATTGCGCTGTAGAAGTACACTGTTTGTCCCGAAATCAATAGTGCTAATGCACAATGGACGATAGTGAGATCAGCATAAGGAGGGGGGAAAAATTGTTGCAGTGAAGGGGTTAATAAGTAACAATTGCTTGCACTTTCCACAAGCATCTCTTTTTTTTTCCATTCTTATACTGGCTTTTTTAGCAGATTCTTGTTTATTTCGTTTTTGTTTCTATTTTTTTTTCTGAATGTTTCTGTTTTAGATTCGCCAACTGTAACTGTCAGTGAAACCCAAGTTACTGGTAGTAAATCAGCATCAGTGACTTTGGCCTGTGCTGTAGAGGCATTCCCACCAATCTCAGGTCTGTACTGGACCAAAAATGGTATACAGATCAACACAGCTCAGAACCCAGGCAAATATTCAGGTGGCACAACATCTACCCCCAGCCTGACCATCAGCAACTTGAATGAGACAACTGATCCAGCCGATTACCAGTGTGTTGCTGAAAACTTGCAAGGATCCACAACTAGTGATAGAGTGACATTGAGAGTTACCTGTGAGTACTTGAAAATTGGGAAAATCCTCATCATTTCTTCACCAGTCTGTTTTATTTTTCTCCAGATAATCTGTTCATTCTAGATGACAAAAGATGAAAGTAGAACTGGTCTTGCTTAAAATGTTGTTGTTGTTGTTATCCGTATTAAAAGTATTGATTACTTTGCATATTATGTCACATGAAAATTTTAACTTTATGAAAATATTTATTTCTGTTTATCAGACTGGCTGAATCCATTTTACACTTTTAATTACAATTGATTTCTTCAAGTTTTCCAATTTGCATACCGATATTATTTGTGACCACTCACTAAAATGGTTTTACTTTGATTTCAGAGTTGCTGTTCACACTAAAGAGATAAAAAAAATCCAATTTTTCTAAGTGTTGGTTGTGATTTATTTACAGAATGACGGTTGAATGAAAACTGAAAATTGATTGAGAATGCAAAGAACTGACAGCAATGTTAATTTAATGTCACTTTTTTTTTCAGTCGATCCTGCAACCAACGTTGACAGTGATGTCCAAGTAAAGGAAGGAGATGACTTTATAATCACTTGTGTTATATCAATGTTCCCTGAAGTGACTTCTGTTACCTGGTTTAAGGTATTGAAAAGTGAAATATTTGGATATTTATTCAGAATTACAGCTGTGACTGTTTTTCCTGCTGTCTTTAATCACAGTACTTATATATCCTGGCACCAGGGCAGATTTCATACTTGCGGGATGGTATCTTTACAACCTTCCCAAAAAGAAACATAGTATTATTTTTCACCATTATTAGAGTAAACACAAACTGTTACACATAACCATTTTCCAGGAAGTGAAAGCTAAAACAAGTTAAATCAGTTCTATGAATATCAAAACCTTTCTTTGTTCAAAATTAATTTGCACACCTTTTCCTTCATTCCAACATCTGGTCAGAATGTCAGCAAGGGATATGCTTCATATTTGTCAACCTATGTGTGAACTAAATTAATTGATAATTTTACAAGTTATAAGATCTTATTTATTATATCACATCTGACAGGGAAACAGACAGATTGTCATAGCTGACAGCTCAGCTAAGTATTCGGATGGAACTGTTGAGAATCCCTCGTTGACGGTACGCAGCGCCAGTAAAGATGATGCTGGTCAATACAGGTGTCGAGGTAGAAATGATGTTGACACTGTCAGTGGCACCGCGCAGATCACAGTGACATGTAAGAAGACCATAAATAGATGAAATCATCTTGTATAAAGTATCTGATTACTTAGTACTATTAGTTATGCCTTTTCTTTATTTTGTGTGAGGGTGTGCTTCCATTCCTACATCAAAGACTTTGCCAAATTGATAAACACAGAGAGATTAGCAGAAACTCAGAGATATATTATTGGAAACGTGTTCAAAATTTTATGAAATTCATATCATTATAATCATGTCTAGTGTTTATGTTATCTGTCTCTTCACAGTTTTTGTGTTTTTTGATGGCTTGTGTTCAGGTTTATTGGAGATGTGTACTTTTCTCATTTTTAAATAACTGCCACAAACACGTGAGCACAGGACAGTTCATTTTTTTTTTTTATCTACATTTCTGGTTAGGGTCTTAAAACAAAGGCTGTCTGAAACCTAATGGTGTGGTATCATCTCTCTTGGTTCTGTTAGTATCCAGGAAGGACAACATTGTTGCAAATCTGAACTAATTGATAATTGTATAAAAGTAGTATAGAAACTGAAGCAGGCCACAGTATGGATAATATCAATGTGACTCATAAGATAAGATAAGATAAGATAAGATAAATTTTATTCGTCCTTGTACAAGGAAATTTGTTTTGATCATTGAATACATAACAATACAGTTACAGAAGCAGAAAGTATGATACATAGCGCGCACACACACATATATACACACACACTGATAAATTAACTAAATTAACAAAATTAACAGTGCACACAATATGCTTCCCTAACTAAAACACATTGACCTGACACGCAGGACATAATTCAACTGCGCACAGATTACGATCAAGATGACGACATTATTGTAACATCCTAGTTGATGATGGAATAAACGATTTAAAGTAGCGCTCAGTTTTAGTTTTCTTTGACAACAGCCTTAAACTTCTTACAGATCTTATATATTCCTTGTTCAGGGGATGTTGGGGGTCATTTATAATGATATTAGCTTTTTTAATACAAGCACCAGTGTACAGCTCATCAAAATATGGCAGGTCACAGATACAAATTTTGGATGCTTTTTTAATTAAATTATTGATCTTATTTTTATCTTTTTGTAAGATGTTTCCTCCCCAACAGACAACTCCATACATCAAAACGCTCTGAATAGCCATGGTGTAAAATATTTTCAGAATGCTTTTGCTAACTTTTAAAAAGCAGAGCTTTCTGAGGAAATACATGCGCTGGTTGGCTTTCTTGTATACATATGTTACATGCGCATGCCAGTTAAGCAATGAATCAATAGTAATGCCAAGATATTTGGCCTCTGTGACAATTTCAACCTCTTCATTGTTGATAGTAAGAGGGCAAACAGGATCGTTGTTATTTTTCCTAAAGTCAAAAACAAGCTCTTTTGTTTTCTTAACATTCAGTAGAAGATAGTTGTTATTACACCAACAATGAAAGGATTGTACAATGTTAGAATATTCGTGGTCAGAGTTAGGTAAAAGGCCTAAAATAGCAGAGTCGTCGGCAAATTTAAGAAGGTAAACGTTGTTGTGTGTCACAGTGAAATCATTTGTATACAATGTATACAAGGCAGGTGACAGCACGCAGCCTTGTGGCGCTCCTGTGTTTGTTGTGAGTAATTTGGAAAAATGAAGAAGCCTTGAAAATTTCAGATTATTTGTGTGTCATATATCCCATTAATGTCAATTTATCGCTTCATTTTCCTGAGTGATTGTATACTGGATCACTAACAGACCAGATTTCATTCAGTGACTTGCTCTTATAATACAGATGCTCCCAAGGTTTCTGTGCCCCAGAATGAGATTGTACAAAGAGCTGGTCGGACAGCAACAATACAATGCACCATAGATGCCATTCCATCAGTTGACAGTGTGGTGTGGCGTAGCCATGCCATTGGTGCTTCCAGCATCAGTGCATCTGACATTCAGATTGGTGCAACTTACCGGTCAGTCTTGTTGTCTCTGTTAATTTTAAATGAACAAGCATGAGCAATATCAAAACAGACACATAGCTTAGCTGGAAACTGTTAACCTTCGTCCCATGTTGAGTGAACTCGTCCACGTAACGTTCCGTGCGGGGATAGTCAGCGGATCGTTCGCGTGTTGCCGATAACCTCGGCGATTGGGTCAATCGGGTTGTTGTGAACATGTGTATCGCGTATACTTCAGGACGCAATAACAACAATAATGGTGGATAAATCGTAAGGGACCCCTGTGATATTTGGATAAAGTACTTGTGATGATATGCAGTAGGTTTTGTTGTGAAATGGAAGGCCTAAATCAAGAATTTTCTGCATTTACATGCCGTTTAACACGCGTTTTATCATTTTCCCAAGACCTCTGCGCTTTTTCTGTCCCTAAGTCAGGCCATTCAGATGAACAAATTATTTTTTAAGCCATTCGCTTCATTTACTAACCACATGTATCGTGTCTTTGCCTTCTCCCTCCTCTACTATGTAAAGCTTCCACGTACTATGGTGTTAGTTTTAGCGAGAGATTTGATTTCCAATTCCAGGTCCTAGAGCACAGTCATACATGTACTGAAAAGCGGTTTAACCAAAGGAACACAATATCTCTCTAATTACCACATCAAATAAAGACAACGACCGACAACAAAGTCAATCATTTTCTCCTAGTTTTCCCTGATGAAAAACCTACTGACAGACGCCCTTATGCAGCATGCCCTAATATTACATCCGAATTCATAATTACAGATGTAGAACGGCGTCTCAAATACGCACATGGCCCCTTTCTTCTCATTTCACATGTAGACGACAACCAGCATCAAAGTAAAAGTTTCCCCAAGATTTTCCCCAGTTTGAACTTCAGACCGTCAGTACTATTACACGAGTATGACGAATAGTTGCGAATAGTTGCATCGTAATAAACGTAATCGGACGATACCATTTTGTTAGATATAGTAGGGGTGACAGGATAGATAAACACGTGAAAATAGTGTGGAAAAAAAACAACAACAACGACAGCCTTGGCCACCGAATAAACAAACCGTGAGGCGCACCGTTGCTATACAAAAATGTGGCCTCCCGCAGGACCCGCGGTTAAGCGTGTCGGACAAAATAATGGCCTCCCGTGTTGCGCGGGGAGGCCAATATAGTGGCCTCCCGCAGGACTAGGGTTAATTTTAATGTCATGAAACTGTAAGAGATACATAATCGTCTGTCTTTGAAAATCAGTGCACAATGTAGGTGATGGAATGCCTCTAAATAAAAGAGTAGCTTGTCCTGAAGGATGGATTTGTTTTGTGCTGTCTGTATATTCCCTGTCTAACAAAATGAAGCCATAATGTCCAACTTTTCAATGACAAAGGAGGTCTTTTTGTGTGTGAAAATATGAATATTATGACATATTATATATGAAAATATGACATATTA
This sequence comes from Onchidella celtica, assembly GCA_963931925.1. Classification (NCBI taxonomy): domain Eukaryota; kingdom Metazoa; phylum Mollusca; class Gastropoda; order Systellommatophora; family Onchidiidae; genus Onchidella; species Onchidella celtica. The sequence continues at coordinate 35,943,998 of OZ007581.1, forward strand.
TTACACCAGGTCAACTGGTGTTGTAACAGCACAATACTGCCCAGCTTATATGAATAGTTTGATTCTATTTTGTGTTTGCGGAAATATTTCAAAGAGTTAAAACCAACAATTTTAGGGACTTTCTGTGGCAAGGCTGTATAATACTTATTATAGGGAGTTGTTTTTTTTTGGTCAGTCGTGGTTGATTTGAAAATATTTTGGCACCTAGAATGAGCTGTAAGCAAGTGGACTTTCACAGAGATGTCTTCTTTAACCTTTTAACATTGCAGGGATCACGGCTCTTGCATGCCCACTATAATATGTTCTTTCTTTAGAGTGGCTATTACCTATGTATGCGTTGACTTGATTTTTTTTTTTTTTTTTTAATTCGTTTGAAAACCTCTGATAAAGCGAGATTTATATTTGGTATTATTGGAAAGCTTATTCAGAGAAAAGTAATGGCAATTTTATGTTTACAAACACACCCAAAAAAAAACAACAACAACAGTGTGTGCTATGAAACCACGTGTTATCTCAGGTGGTGCGGGGTGCAGCGAACAGGTGTGCCAGTGGTGGCACTTTGCAGGTGACTGGTGTATCGATGGGTTGTAAAACAGCCTGCCCCCAACAGTTGCAGGGTGATGTTAAAAGGTAAAAGGAGACCTCTAACATGCTGGCAATAATGTAACAAGTATAGTAATCTGAATTTTTGTTGTTGGTATTTCATTGTATCTAGAGGAGGCAGCACAACTCGGCCTAGTCTGACCATCTCAAGGCTGCAGCCTGAAGATGCTGGTACATATTACTGTGTACCGAGGAACAGTGAAGGTCAGACAGTCAGTGATCCTGTGAATCTGAGAGTTCAGTGTGAGTATCTACGCTCAGACTACTTTGCCAGGGCTCAACCCAGTCAGCATCCCTATGTCAGTACGATGTTGATTTGAATAGGGTTTCTGTATGGTTGGTGGGATTATTGTAATGGGGGATTTGCTACATCAAACCTAAGTCAGCACAATGTCATAAGCAGTAGATCTGTTCAGGAATGGTACCATGCCTATGTGCATGTTTGACATCAATCCTAAAACGGCAGATTGATGGAGGGTTCCTGGATGAGAAGTTGCTATGGACTTAAGTGGGTTCATGGAATTTTGTGGGTTTTAGTTTTTGCCACAGCTTGCTCCATGTCATGGAACATGCATTTAAATATGATAAACGTGTCTGTACGAAGGGTGCTAATGAGCTGCATGGTTCAAATGGAAAAAAATCGTTTTTGAATTACTCACTTGCAGCCATGCTTTTTACTGCCATGCAAAGGCAGAGCAACATAACTGACAGCATGGGCGTTTTTCTACTTTATTTGTCTCTATGAATTTGTCTCACATAATTATAATTCTTTTACGTCAAAGGCAGACAGATTCATCTGGTACCAAAATAGTAGATTCTAGTGTGGCAAACTCATAGATGAAAGCATTTGTTTATGTAGACTGGCTATACCACACGAGGTTTTTGTGCTTTTCTCAAAACTATGAAATGAGCCCATATATCGCTTTGGTTTTGCATGGCAATATTCATATATAAAGTTGCTCCAGCAGTATCTAGACTTCATTGCCACAAAACTAGGCACTGCTAATATAAAACAAAAACAAACAACTTTGTCGCTGCATAAAATAAGCTTCTGTGTCTGGCATGTAGAAAGTGATTCAAGTAAGGCAACTTGAGTTATGGCAAGATTGTATCCCATTTGATTGAATGTGCAACTAGACTTAATTTGGAATTTGATGTTTGGTTGGAATTCAAGGTGCAAAGAACTACATTTTGTGACATTTATCAGGTTAGAATTAAATGACATTCATCTGCCAAAGCATTATTTAGCTCCTGAGATTGTTAAATGGGTGTTTTTTGTTTAGAAATGTCAAATTATGAGATTCTCAGTTGTTACTTATATTCATTTGTGAAGTCATTGTTTGCAATACATATGTGCATAATTATGTAAATAGTGAGATCTGTGTGTTTCTGAATTTCCACTTCCCTAAAGTTTTGATTGTAAAACTTAATGATGTTTGATGTATTTTGTTTGTATTTAATGAAGCATTTATTCACAATGAATGTGGGGCAAAAGACAAAAAAAAAGGTGAAGCTAGAAGAAAAATTAAAAAAAAAAAAATTTAGGGCGGAGAAGGAGTAAAACCTACCAGCTCAGCGAAGTGTGGCAAAGTCAAGTAATTTGGGCACATATGGGATTTTTGAAGTTTTCAGAACCTAGCAGTGCAAACTAGAGATCTATTACAACAGTGTTAGCAGTGACTTCAGTTGTGTGTAAGTGTTTTACCATGTCATTACAGACTGAAATTGGATTGAATCATTATAATCATAATACGGTAAAAAGTAATATGTGATAAATAGGAAATAATCTCTCCTGGTTCAAGAAGCAAATCTTGGACACAGTATATTGTAATTTTCATTTTGCACCAGAATTTTTATCATGGTCAGTCGAGGAGATCATGGCAATTGGAACTAAATCATTTCCACAGACAAACCTACAAACATGCAGCTGTCATCCACTCCTACTGAACTACAGCCAGGAGAAAGATTTCAGTTGGTATGCAGAGCAGATGCCTACCCACCCGTCAGTTCCTATGCCTGGTATCGGGGAAATTCTAAAGTTGCCAGCACGTCTACTTATACAAAGACTGAAGCAAGTGTGTCAGATTATGAAGAATTCAGGTAATTTTGAAAAGGCTGGGGATTGTTTAGATTTCTCATCATTCTTCCAATTTGAACATTCTGGTATTTTTTTTTACCGTCTCAACATCTCAGCTCCAGGTACTGTTTCGTACTTGGAACAGAACAGTACACAGTACAGTTTTCCCCATATACAACTATAATTATGTTTACTTATTGCATGAGGGTTGCAAGCTTTGTTTTTTTAACATTCTTTGCATATAAAGCAATGGATTCCAAAAGTCATGATGTTGAGCCTGTTTTGTCTTTGTAATTCTGCATGCTGTGAAAGAGTTCAGACCCCAAACACATGCTGGCACTTTCAAGTGAGTTGAGGACTTAACTCCATGAGGAATTCATCGACTCCTATCCAAGAACAAGCAGTGGTTTATATAAGTCTGATTTATTTTTATCTGTATAAAAAGACTGGATGTATTTTTTATAAAATACTTATTGTTCATGTTTTAATTCAATTTCTCATTCAAATCTGCTCTTTCATCTGAGCATCCTGGATGTTTTGCTATATTGCTGTTGGTTCTTAAATTTTCACAACAGTGCACCAACTTTGAGCCTACTACGTGACTGTCTTGATGCTATTACAGGTTGTTACTTCTGCTGTTACTAGCAAATATGTTTAATTTCTTCCCCTCAAACAGGTGTGTTGTAACAAACAATTTTGGCACAGCAGCAGCAACCATCAAGCCCAATATCCTACGTAAGTTAAGTAGTTAGGGTTAACCTTTTCTCATCACCTGGCACCTTTCCAGCGTGGGCTGTTTTACAGTAGATGCCCATGAGTTGCCCATGAGGTGTGGGCACTCGAACACCTGTTTGCAGCACCCCACACCACCTGGGATAATACGTAGTTTGGAAGCATATACGGTGTTTGTTTTTTGTGTTTGTAAACATATGATTGTCATTATTCTTCTCTGAAAAAGCTTTCCAATGATACCAAACATCATATTCAGGCTTCATCAGAAGATTCTATACGAATTATCTAAAGCATCCCGAAATAGTGCATTCTTAGGTAGCAGCATCTAAAAAAGAAGAATGTACAGTGGGCATGCGGTGGTCGTGATCCCTGTGATGTGAGAAGATTTAAGTCTGGAGATTTAGTAAAAAATAATTTGGTATTTTGTCAACTGTGGTAACTCACTACTTTATAAACTTTATAAAGTCAAAATATGGCAAAAAGAAAAAGTTGTATTATATAGCAAGTATCTATAATGTCACCTGTCACCTGTCGGCTTCATCGTCATCGATGTTAGCTGCTACAGTGGATGTCACGACAAAATCTCCTCCACCCAATCCTGTCCTTAGCTTTCCTAGTTAGTTCACTTATTTCCAGCTGGCTGACTTTCTTGATGTTATCGTGATATGTAATGGGTGGTCTTCCTTGTTTTCTCTTTGTTTCTGTCTTTCCTTGAAGGATTGATATCATAAGGGCCGTGCTTTTGTTTCGGGCCGCGTGGCCGATGTATGCAAGTCTTCTTTTATTTATTTCAGGTGTTATTCTTCTGGTGGTGCCAAGCTGTTCTAAGATGCTTGTATTTGTTCTCCTTTCTGTCCAACTTATTCTGAGTAGCCTTCTGTAAAGCCACATTTCAGCTGCCTCCAATCTTGTTATGTCTGCCTTTTTGAATGTCCAGGCTTCACAACCATATAGTAGGACTGGCCAGATCAAGCACTTAAGTATGTTCACTTTGAGGTCCGTTGGTGTGCCTCTATCCTTCCAAATGTTGTTTAGTTGAACCATTTTGTGTTTTGCCATTCCTATCCTTGTTTTTATGTCCTTTGAGCAGCTTCCATCTTGCGATTTATGTGATCCTAGGTATTTGAAATCAGTCACTTTTTCTAGTGCTGTTTTGTTTACTAGTATCTCCTGGTGTTCATGGTGCCCTGTTCCAGTATGCATGACTTTCGTTTTCTTAGCATTTAGGTGTAGGCCTGCTGTCTTGCCCGCTTCATCCACTCTGTGCAACACTCTTTTCATGCTGGTGATGTTATCTGACATAAGAGCTGTGTCATCAGCGTAGCGAAGGTTTGTGATGTTTCGGCCTCCGATCTTTATTCCCATATCTTCTATGTCTGCGTTTCTCATGATCTGCTCAGTATAAATATTGAAAAGATGAGGTGAAAGTATGCAACCCTGTCTGACTCCTTTCTCGATGTTGAAATATGGACAGTTCTCATTGTTCCATCTAATCGTTGCCTTTTGTTCGTGGTATAGTGCAGCGATGAGGGTCACAAGGTGTTTCGGGAATCCCATCTTAATCATTATATCGAACAGGTGATGGTGCCTAACGCTGTCGAACGCTTTGCTGTAGTCTATGAACGTGATGAAGGCTTCGTTTCCATTGCTTCTTATCTGTTCAATCATTATTTGTAGTATGAAGAGCATGTCAGCGGTTCCTCTGTTGGTCCTGTAACCAGCTTGACATTCTGATAGTTCCTCTTCTACCTTAGATTTCATTCTGTTGAGTATGATGATGAGCAGGATTTTGCTGGTGTGACTGATGAGGGCGATGGTTCTATAATTTCCACAGTCTTTGACATTGCCGCTTTTGTATAGCATGACGAATTCTTGTAGCTTCCAGTCTGTTGGCCATTCATTTGTCTGCCAAATTTTGCAGATCATTTGGTGGAGTGCTTTTATTCCTGATTCGCTGGTATGTTTCAGGAGTTCACCTGGTATGTTGTCTAATCCAGGGGATTTTCCATTCTTTATTTGTTTTATTGCAGCCTGTACTTCCTCCAAGAGAGGTTCTGGTTCTTTATCTATCTGTTGTGAGTCTGGTTGTTGGAGGTCCCTCGGGTCTGGTCTGATGTTGTCCGCAAACGATATTGCCGTATTCGTGCCATCTTGAGAGCACATCTTTTGTGTTTGTCAGTGTTGTGCCTTCTTTGTTGTTCAGACTCAAGTTCTGTGGTTGGAAATCCCTCTTTTTTACTTTTCTTATTTGTTCAAACATTTCTTTTGACTTTCTTTGTGTATTACATTCTGTTATGTTTGCACACTCTCTTTCTAACCATGCATTCTTGTCTCTTCTGATCTTTGTTTGGATTTCCTTCTTCAGTGCATGATATTCATCTTGTTTACTAAGTTTTCTGGCTTTGCTCTTTCTTTTTGCAAGCTCTATCACTTCTTCACTGATGTATGGTTTGGGAGTTTTCCTCGTTCTTTTCCCGAGTTTCGATTCAGCTGTTTCGCTCCAAATTCTTTTCATGTCTTTCCACAGTGTATCTGGGTGTCTTTCTTCAGCTGACCACTCCTTGAGTAATGCTGAGAAACGGTTTTCTGTTTCGATCTGAAAAGCATTGCTGATTTCAGGGTCTTTCAGTTTGTCCGTGTCAAATCTAGTGGTGGGTTTTGGCTTGCTCTTCCTATAGGCTTTCAATCTCAGCTTTGCTGTCACTAAAATGTGGTCAGTGTCACAGTCTGCCCCTGGCCTTGTCTTTGAGTTGAGCACAGTTGTTTTCCAGTTTTTGTCAATCAGGATGTAATCAATCTGGTTTCGGAGATTGCCTCCAGGGTTTATCCATGTGTATCTTCTTCGCATCGGGTGTTTAAAGAGAGTGTTAGTGATGTTCATTTCATTTGCATGGCAGAAAGATGCTAACATGTCTCCTCGGTCGTTTCGTTCTCCTAATCCATAGGGTCCTATCCCACATTCCAGATCCTCACCCTCTCCCACTTTGGCATTGAAATCTCCCATGATTATGCATATTTCTCTGCTTGGGATTTTGTCTGTTACTGATTGTAGGACATTATAGAACAGCTCTATTTCTTCTTCTGTGCTCGCAGATGTGGGGGCGTATACTTGTATGATGTTCAGGGGCACGGGTTGGGTGTCAAGTTTCACAGTGACAATTCTATCACTTATAGCGTCATGGCTGCTAATGTTGTCTCGTAAGCGTCTGTCCAGTATAATTGCAACACCATTCATGCCGCGTTTGTTTCCGCTGTATACGATGGTGTGATCTTCTGTCTTGAATAGGCCCTGTTTGTCCCATCGTACTTCACTCAGTCCAGTGATGTTCATGCTGAGTTCCTTCAGCTCCTCTAACAGGAGTGTAAGTTTTCCCATTTGTTTCATGGTCCTAACATTCCAGGTGCCGATGTTGATGACGCTTTTGCTTTTTCTTTTCTTTGAATAGGAGTATCTACACCTCTGTTTCTTGCACTCACCGTCAGATACGCCAGTATCGTCATCACGGGTGCCTTCTGCAGTTGTGGATTCTCCCTCCCCAGTCGTTTTTGAGTCCCGACCCTCCCTGGGGGACTCAGAGGACACAGAACTATAACTTTCTTTCCTTTTGTGTGACATTTCATTGTAGTTTTTGGCAAGAAATTCTTCCAGTGGTCTGCCATTGCTTTCTGAAAGCGCAGTGCACATACTGTGCATTGGTCCCGGCCATTGTTTCAAAAACGGAATCCTCTGCCCGCAACCACGAGAGACAAAAGCCGTGCCCAAAGATCCTTCGGTCGCCTTCCGTCTTCATCCATCCCCTGCTGCCAGGATTTCACCAGAGCCCTGTTAGCCAGCGACGTTTCGGGGTGACCCGGGATGGCCTTCACGGCTAGCGTAGCGCCTAAGTGACACAAGGTCACACCGTACTTCGCCCGAACCCAGCAATCCCCTACTTTGTCCTGTTTCCACCTCCCGGGACGAGGACCCAGGGTTGGGCTTATGTAGTAATATTTAAAATACAGTGGAATTTGGTTATAACGAAAGGTCATGTTCCACCAAAAGTGTCTCGTTATATCCAGGTTTCGCTATTCCAGGAAAGAGTACAAAAGGCAAGGCAAGGGATTAAAATACATCACTAATTTTAATGGTTACCTCCCTTGTTAACATGTCCTGTACATCAATGTACATAATAATATCAGACTGATGGCAGATCTCCGCCTTCAGGTCGGTACTGGTTTTTAAAATTTGTTTTGTTTGTTTTTTTTTTGTGCTGACGGTAGCCATGTTTCGATCAAATTACAAGAGTGTCAGATGCAATAGTTAGGGATAGATGAGAAAATTTGTTTCCGGTTTCTCATGCTGCATCATTCAAAGAATGGGAACAGACTGGCCAGGTGTTTGTAACACAGGGAGTGTAGGTAAAGAGCATATGCCTCGTGGCGATTAGTGACAATCAGTGACCGTCCTGCATCTAATAATTATCGCACATCACAGGTAGTTGAATGTGTCTGATGAAACTACACGGTCATAGCTTATATCGTCGCCCGCATGATAAAACCTCACAAAGTCGATTTTTGGCGAAAATCGTTTCTTCGCGAAAATCTATTGTTCAGACCCTTCTCCATCCCCTCACAAAATATTAGAACCAAATTCCATTCCTAAGTGTGAAAATTTTAATAACAAAGTTTCGGCCGCAAACCTCCTTATCCGTCACGGCCACAGAATGCGCACGATCAAACCTCACTAACTCTTTAGCAGGTATCATCATGCGGGTTAAGCGTTTGGCCCGCCTACCTGTCCGCATGATAAAAACTCCTAAATCCCTAGCGCCGCCCCCGAGGACAGTCTGACAAAAGACTGTCGGTGCTTGTGGGTCAGTCATTAGCTGGTTGTGCCCAATAGCCTACTAATCCTTTGGTCATTGTCACCGGCCTGTGTCCGCAGATGTTTAATAGCAAATCCCCCCCCCCCCCCACTCCTTTCTTCTATTTGACTGTTACTGCTCCATCGCAAAAAATTTCTTTTTGCATGAATCACATATTAAATCATTTCAAAAGGATAAAAGACAGTTAATGATATTGTGCTGTTTTATTTCGCTATATACCACGGATATTCTTCTTCTTATTTATATTATTATTATTATCATTTTAAATCTTGAGAGTTATTTCTTTTGCCGACAAATTGTATGCAGTTGGTGGGATGACAATTACAGATTCTATAGACAACAAGTGTGCGCTTCTTCCCTTATGTCTGTCTCGGGGTCCAGATGGACTTCAAAGAAGTAGACAATAATCATATTTTAATCCCCTTACACAATGTCGCGTCAAGCCACTTTGAAGTTCGCCGACGATGGCAAATGTAGATAGGTAAACATTCTCACGTTCTTTCGTTTCACATTTACAACTCCTGTCGATGTGACATGACGACTTCATATCAAAGGAGGTCCTTCATACTCGAAGAGCTTTCCTCCCCCCCCCCCCACCCCCCCCCCACCACCACTCCCCAAACCACTGTACATTCTTAACCATTGGCTTCAATCTCCTCTCCCTTCTTGTAAGAGCGTATGGCCACTTAAATACTAACTGTCCATGATAGACCCTTGATATTTTGAAGTTTCCAATGGCAATTTGCACGGACAATTTGGCTGTTTCACTACAAACATAGCCGGACTTTGATTTTGTATATTCATACAACTTATTTTGTCGAAAGAAATGTAAACAAAACCAAAATCAAATAATCTGTCATCGCAAAACCAAAACTCTTGAGAATGCTGTCGCTGGAAGGTGCCACTGCTGGAGCACCAGCGGAACTATGCCGGCTGAAAGACGGGAACCTCCATCTCTACCAACATTAAAGAGACGGAGATCAGCTAGTGTAGCAGAAATGAAAGCAAGCCTTAGCTTATCGAAATTACCTTGTTCACCTTCAAAGACACAAAGAGGAGAAGACATTTTGAGAGAAACTGAGGTTACAATTTCTCAATCAAATGAATGATCCACCACTGCCATACCAAAACTCTGAGAACGCTGTGGCAAGGATAGTCCAAAGGGAAATGCCAGCGCTGGACCACCAGTCCTATGGAACGAGTCTGAAATGATTCCACTATCAATGGCCTGTCAACAGTGATGAAGAATTAACTGACTATCCTTTCATTAAGTGTCGTTTGAGTACGCTTTACATGCTCTGAAGACATACAAATGTTGCAAAGTGATGAGGCTCATCAAGAGAATGTGAATGTACTGTAAAGATGCCCCTGACAACCAGCAAGAAGTGAGTATCACTGTCGCTGTACAGTAAGAGGGACAGGAAAGTCTATGCTCTGACACTGAACCAGTGTGGAAACGGCAAACTGATCAAGAGAATGACATAATCAGCTCATGAGATGTAGTGTGTGAAACAAATAATGAATAGATCGGTGTGAAATCCTTCTAACTCAGCTTAAAAGGTCATTCCAGTGAAACAAAAGATTACCTTCAACCAAGCAAAATGACTGTCATGGCCTGAAAATGGCAAAGAGGACACTGGAAAGAAGCTTACCAAAGAATCAAAGACTTACAAGCTGCAGGCAGTTCCAGAGCGATGCGCAAGGAGAGAAATAAGCATGCATACTTAACAGACTCTTGACAGGAAGTCACAGATGAAGATCCGGAGCAACTCATCGATTACTTCTGGGAACTGTCATGGAAGACCAAAACAATGGCCGCCACATCTTCTTGCAATTCTGAAACATCTGACTGGAGGAGGAGGACGCTGCTGTATCATCTGAATTTGAAAGCCATACGGAAACAAGTGTGTGCCGTTATGGTAGTAAACACATAGGAAGATGGTCAGTGAGGAACTGGACACTGAGATCTGCAAGCACTTTGCACCACGACGGAGCTAAAGAAAGCTAAGACTTTCGCATAGAGGGATTCCTGCAGTTGTTGTCAACGATGCCTTCCCACCATGTCATAGGTTCATCAAAAAGCAGTGCCTGGAATGTCAGTTTAGAATTATGGCTGAGGTCTATCGAATTTATGTGGAACGCCGCAGAGAGATCGACCAACAGGCTGTGAGCCAAAGACTTTTTGAAAACATACTTTCAAGTCCCAGGTTTTGGCCATATTCAAACACCGCTAAGTCAGTGCGAAACGTGTGTGTCCTACGACGAGGTAACATGGAAGGCTCATAAAAGCAGATGATGCACAGACTTCTAAAACCCAGGAGAAACTACTTGCTGTGCATGGGGATGTTGTATTGACAACAGTGGATTTGGAGGCAAAGCTCCTCGCTCCAGGTCTAAATGCACTGGCCTCATGTTACAAAAACAAACTTGTATATCCACGATTTATCAATCTACAATCTGGCCAATAAAGATGACATGGAATGCTTCTTGTGACATGAGGTGGAAGGAGAGTTAATGCCAAGTGAATTCGCATCTTGTGTGTCTGTTAACTTGAAGCTACAAAAAGTACATCCAGTATATCGACGGCTGTGCTGTTCTCAGCTTTTCAAGACTAAGAGCTACAGTCATGGAGCAGAAGTATTTAGAGAAGAGTCACACTATAGCGGGATGTGACTGCGTGCATTCAGCGGTACATTTCCACCACACGAAGAGAGAGAGAGAGACAGACAGAGAGAGAGAGAGAGAGAAGTAGGAAGTCATGGAGAACGAAGACAGGGGTTGGGTGAAGGAAGAGAGAGAAAAATAATGTGAGGGCGAAAAAACGAAAGAGAGAGAAAGAGAGAAAAGTAGGAAGAAGGGCGGACGGGTGAGAAAGAGAGAGAGAGGGGGGGAGAGGGAGATGGGAGAAGATAGAGAAAGCAAGGGGGGTGGGTTGTGTCACAGGACGAGGGGATAACGGCTCAAATAAGGCAGGGCCCAGAGATGAGACCACGGTGAGAGGAAGAATATCAAGGGGGGGGGGGACGGAAGGAGGGAGGAAAAAAGGGGAAAGAGGAAAGAATGTGCCTGAAATGCTGAAAGGGAAAATCTGCACCTTTTTTTCTTTTTTAAAGTTTTTTTTTTATTGATAAACCCTCTTTTTGATTCCCACAATATAAATAATTGCTCATGTATGTTTTTTAATGTTTTTATGTGTCCGTATTCCAAGTCTTTAATGTCTTTTAGTTTACTTCATTGCGGTTACCCGTCTTCCACTTTCTCCAAAATAATATTTCTCCACTTTTCCTAAAATCACCTTAATCCCTCCTGCCGCTATACAACTTCATCCATGTCTGGTACACACCTGATTTGCCCTCGAAAACTAGTCTTCACAATGGCAAAACGAAGACACGCCTGGATAAAGAGGTTTGCTGGCCAGTGAGAGAGGGGAAATGCGCACAATAAAACCGCCTTAAGGATAAGGAGGTTTTATCGTGCGGATTTCGGGTCATCAAACCTGCTAAACATCTAAAACATAATTGTAATCAAAATCATCAGGGTAAAACATTAGGCAGTGTATTAGTAAGGGCAAAGGTATACTAGTGAGAAATTTTCAAGAATCTGCGACCTGTGGTTTGGAAATAAATCAGTTTTTTCCTTCTCCTGTAAAATTTCCCAAACCGGCTTTGTGAGGTTTTATCATGCGGACGACGATATGGCCTGCCCCACAGTTTGCCTCAGTGAGTGATGAGCCATCACTTTGAACTGACTGCAGGTAGTGTGCTGTGACAGCAAGTGGTCAATATGGAGAGAAAGCATACTAGGCCTACACGAGGGATGGCCAGGTGGGGCCACAACTTGCAAGGCGGGCTTGGTGGGCGTGTAGTAAGAAACAAAGAATAAAACATGTTGTTATTGTCTGGTTCCCAACACGTTTTTCTGCGGCCACACCTACCATTTGCCATACACACTTGAAGTTAATTCTCTCACCATAGCAGATGCGTTATTCAAGTAGCTCATAAAGCAAAATAAACGGGGATTTAAATTGGTCTAACTGTCGGCAAGGTCTCATTATTATTAGTGCCGTTAAACATGATGGTCCACTGTACTTGGAGATGGTTAGTTTTTGTAAAAAGGACTCTCATGTTCTAAACGAGCAGCATTCCAATTAAGCTTTAATGATAATAACCATTTCTGAAAGAGATTTGTAAACACAGTTTACGTATTGTGTCACATTATTTCAGTTGGCCCACGGATGGTTGGAAGTGGTTCAGAAACTATATACAGACAACTGGGAACCTCTGCTGTGTTGCAATGTTTAGTTTTGGCCAACCCAGAACCAGACACATTTGTGTGGTACAAAGAAGATATTCTCATTGATGGAGCGAACTCACAACAACTAACTGTGAAAGTTGATGTAGAGGAGGGTAAGAAGATGCCTACTTGCTCTAGAATTGTTGATGTTGTTTGTCATTATATATCAAAGTTATATATCTACTTTCATGCTGGAATAATGAAACTTTAAGTTTTATGTCTTTAGAAATTTGCATCAGCAGATCCTACTAAGTTTTGTTCATCTGATGAATACATTCAGCCAATAGGCCTCAAGATATGCTCAGAGAAGCTATGTTAGTTTTTTTTGTTGTGCCAAATAGTGGATCTATCACTGCAGTTTGTCTTTTATGACGTAAAGTATAATAACATGAGCAGGGTAGTATTACCATGGCAAGTTCAGAAAGATATATTTTTCCTTCCCTCATAATACAATGCAAAGTAACTATGAATGTTGAGTGCAAATGATTATTAATAATGTATCCCTATTAAATTTCTGAATGTCAGAAACTGTGGAGTACTTAATGTAACATGCAAATGTCTTTGGTTGGCACAAGAAAATGAACGGTAGCGTTACTCGCAATGGAACGAAAATTAAATTTAAAACAATCTCAGTTTCATGTTTGAAACAGAACTGGCCTGTGTGCATTGATAATGTGCATGTAGATAGTAAATTTTGCTAACAAAGAAATCACTCTGTCAACATCTCATTCAAATTTTGTATGTATTTTTCACTTTTATATTTCTAGTTCTGTTGTGATTTGTTTCTAAATGAATTTCTGTATCAGATTTTGGGAACTATAGCTGTAATGCCAGTAGCATACTTGGGGAGCTAGATCCTGCCAGGACTTTTTCAGTTGTAGAAGGAGAACCTCCAGGTAAATAGTCTAATTAAAATGTCATCTTTGGTTGATTATTGTCATAAATACATGTGTACTTCAGAGAAATGTTAACAAATATTTTCTGCATTAATCCTTTCCACTGTGATTGGCACGTCAACATGATTTTGAGTTCCCAAATGTTCGCACAAACACAGGTGGGTCAAATGGACTGCAGCATTGAAGGCATATTTCCAGGTTCCAGGTCATGGTCCTCTTAGAAACGCAATTAACATCTTATTGCTCACCATATCTCCTCTGAAATCAAAGGCATTGTGACAATAATATGTTAACCTGTGAACCACTGGTCGGAATCACAAAAACTAAGCTTTCAAAGGCTCTACCCACACTATGTAAAGGTGTAGCATTGTCATGTGAACTGGTGTTCAACAAATGTGCAATATTGTCTCATTTTCTCCTAAGCTGATCATCATCTAAAGTTGTCTGTGTCTAGGAACCAATCAGAAGCAAGCTCTGAAATTACCTTTGATCCAAATGTCCATTAGTTCATTAATAATTATGTGCTAATCTGGATGAAATCATTCGTTTTTTTTGTCATTTTGGGGGAGTGGCTGTTTATTATGCTTTGTTCTCAAGAAAAGCTAACAGCTTGATATCATAAGCCAGATCATTGGATAGAGACTTAGAAATAATGGTTTCATCATTTAATTCAAAATTCAGTGTGATAAGGCATAATAAAAATTTGTTCATGCCATCCAAAACAAACTATATGCACAGTGATAGAGTGTACATCAGCAGGGCATTAACCCAGATAAGATTCCCTGTGAATCAGACCACCAATCTAGTCAGTGGGCTTTACCTCTGGTGCCCAGCCTAGGAATTAAAAGGGGCGGGGGGGGGGCATATATAAAAACATGAAAAGAGGTCTGATATTGACAGCACTCTATGTTGTAGTATGTAGTAATGTCAAAAGATGCACCCAATGTTGACAAAGCTGTATGTTAAATGCTATAGAAAGAGATGTTTAATGTGGTCTAGACAGTATGTTTTAGGTCCGTGGAAAGTGATAACTTAGTGTTTGCAGGATTGTAATAATTTGTATTAACCCTTTCACTGCCGCCTACGGCCTAGGCCGTACGAATTTCCTCTGTAATAGCGTCATGCCGCCTACGGCCTCGGCCGTACGAATTTACTCGCTAATAGCGTCATGCCGCGTACGGCCTAGGCCGTAGCACGGGTGCCTTGATGTAAACAGGAACTGTCGCTACGTGGTAACGGAAATGATCCGGGCAGAATGATTTTCTGAAAGCTGATTGGCTGAGCTTCAAAATAAGCCTTGATTTATTTAATTTGGCCGACGGGTTCATTTTTTGTGCGTGATTGAAGGCAGCTAGGCCTTTCACTCAACAAAATGGTGTCTGACGACGAAAGTTCGGACAATGATGTCTTTTTACAGCTGTTTGAATCCTCTGATGAGGAAGATGGTGATGGTAATTTTGAAGGTTTTGCTGAACTAGTAAATGTAGATCCAGCTAGATCTAGACATATTCCTTTACTGGAATTTAGTCCTGTTGACGATGTAGAGTTACGAGATGATCGCGAAGAAGGGTGGCGAAGGGGTGATGACGTCGTTCTGCATGTTCATGAAGATGTTGCTGGTGGTGACAGGGCACCAGTATCTTTGATTTTATTATTTTTATCCATTTATGTATTGAATACATCATTTTGTATGGTGTTATTTCCATCTAAATTCTATTGTAATGTAAAGGAAAAAAAAAAGTAATGATGATGATGATGATGATGATGCCGCTGTCGCCGCCGCCAACTCCACCACAGCTATGACCAAATCTCTCATGTATGTGGATACTCTATCCAATTTTCTCAAAGTTTCCTTTTTACAGAGTTATAAAATTCTTAGAAATAAGTGAGCTATGAATTTTTTCTGTTATATCATTTTTTATTTTTGCGTGCAAAAATTGTCGTCGTTCTGTATGTTCATGAGGATGGTGCTGGGGGTGACTGGGCATCGGTATCTTTGTTTTTGTAAATTTTATCAATTTCTGTATTGGAAACATCATTTTAGATGATATTATTTCATGGAAACCCTATTGTAATGTTAGGAAATGACTAAAAACTAATGAAGATGATGATGATGCCGCTGCCACCACCACCACAGCTATGACACAATCTCTCATATATGTGGATTCTCTATCCAATTTCCTCAAAGTTTACTTTTTACAGAGTTATAACATTCTTATAAATAAGTGAGTTATGAATTTTTTTCTATTATCACCCATTTTAGTTTTTTTCCCCAAATTAATTTGGCACTGAGGGAATAATCAAGGAAAATTTATTTGGCACTGAAGGAATAGTCAAGGAAAATTAATGCGGCAGTGAAAGGGTTAATAAATGATATGGAAAGAGGATGGCCAGTCTTGATAGGGCTGTAAGTTTTTGAATTGTGGAAAGAAATTAATGAAGGATTATTGTGGGGAAATATCATGATATGCTAAATGCTATGAAAAATGTGAATTTGTGCATATGGAAAAGAGTCAGGGAAGAGTCATTCATAACACCTGTATTAAACTGTGATATTATTTTGTAATTGATGTCTGTAGACATGATACACAGTATTTTCTTCTGGCATTATTTCATTGCAGCTGTTTGCATTTCTATTCAGTTACCAGTCTTATTTTCTATAAAACTGATTCGTGACAAAGGAACTTCACATCCAAGTCCATACAGCACTGGACGTAAACAACTGTTGGACTGAAAAATGTAACATATACATTCATCTGATGCCAACTTTATGTTAGAGATCAGAATATAAAAATATATGCAAGTTTATGGGGTTGTCATTATGTATTTAAGTAATAGAATTCTCCCAATCTACCTCTGAGCTAGGCTGGCCTTAGGAGCTGCAGGGTCCAATATTTATAATCATTGCCATTCTCTGTAAAACCTGTAATGTGGTGTTAGGTGTCTTTTTTCATGTGTTGTTGTGTGTACCTGACAAGAACAGATTACCCAAATGTGGGCCCCTTTAGACACACATTCATTACAATTGTTGCTCTTCTTTGTAAAACCTTTAATGTCGTGTGAGGTGCATGTTGCAATGTTGTTTTTGTGCGGACGATACATGACAAGACTAGATTAACCTAGCACTGGATCCCCTCAGGTGCTAGGTCCAATTGGGGGCAGTTGGTGTTGTTAGTTCAAAACAGGCCCTTCTATGAATAATACTGTGAGAATAACATATAACTATCCTTCGTTAATTTTAATCATTTCTTTTCACAGGCACTGCAGCATCAACTGGTGATTTAGACCTTGATATAGCAATCATTGTCCTCATCGTCATCATTTGTATCATTGGTTTGATCATCATCTTTTTGATTGTTATGTTTTGTTACTTTCAAGGTAAGTTTCATCCTCCTTAAAATGTATACCATCCAGTGTTTCTGTACATTTAGTGTTTGTGCAAGATTTGTTTAATATAATTCGGCAAGTTTACCTATATTAATTTATTGTAATGAAACATAGGTAGAATTAAATACTGTTTCCTGTACAACAACAACAACAACAAAAAAAAGAATGCAAGGTCTTGGGGAAACAAAATTAACAAGATAAAGAGAGAATTAAAGTTATGTTCCTTTGTTTCTCAAAGTATATCAACAGAACAAAACTTTGAATATTGGAGAAAAGCTTGCATTGTCACAAGTCTACGCATTGCCAAAGTTGATTTGTTTTTACATTATGCGGACATAACAAATCAAGTGTATGTTTTAATGAGTCTCTTTGAGACCATGGCTCTGTTTATAAGCCCTTGAGAAACTGCAATGTAGATTTAGTAGCATCCATGAGGAAAGATTGTGGCTGGTGGCAGGAAGAAAAAAGATCATAAATGAAACTTAATTCTTGGAAAATACAATGTCTCAAAGAAAGATTTTATTTGAAAAAACATTGACATAGCCTTTGATGACATTACTCAAAATTCACTCAGTGAGTAACCAGTGCTATTGCTAACTGCTATGTGAATGATGTGAATAAATCATAAAAGGAAAGAAAATTGTTAGATAATGAATAATACCAAGACAAAGTGTGGGATGTAGGAGGTCCTTATTAACTGGGGATTTGATTGAAGTCTCTGTGAGTGTCACAGTGGGAGATTTGTCAGTGTCATACATAGACTTGGAACTCGTGTATTTATCCATCGGATATTTTACATCTGCCAAATTTCAGCCATAGAATTATCATATATCATATATTGTTGAGTGCTGCTATTCAGAGCGATAGAATCAATGTTTTATGGTAAAAAAAAAGAATAAGAAAGCTTTGAATGGCTTATAAAATTTGAATGCAGAGCATTGGTTGAGTGTCTGGAGTCGTCTGATGACAATAGTAATAACGTATGTGATTTTTGGGATACTGATGAAAACAGAAAATTAAGTATTTTAATGTATGTAGGGTATAAAAAAGCAAATAAAGCACTGATGTCATTACAGTTTTAGATAAAGTTTGTGTTAATTTGCATTAAGAATTTTTCCCATTTTGTTTATAATGTCTTCCAGGATTACCAGCTACTTGCTTCAAAGCCAAAACTTACAGCAGAGTGGGTCCAACACCTCCACCTACACCAATCTTGTAAGTTTAACCCTCAATTTCTACCATTTCAAAAATATGATTTTACTTGAGTCCACTGATTTGAATAGAAATTGAGTGAAACTAAAACAAAGACCAAAAAAAAATAATGTTACAATGTGTGTCCTAGTTATATCATTTCACAGAGCTCTTACAATATTCATATTCTCAGTTCTGAGTTTGTTCATTCATTGTCTGGTGTTTCATATATAATTATGCACACACCTTTTCTTTCAGTCTTCAAATTTTTTAATCTTTCTTAATTTTCCTTGTTAAGTTCATTTGTTGTATATTTGTTAGCTTGTAGTGTTATCCCACCTTCACACTAGGATCTGCTTTCGTTAACTTTCATACCACTCATGAACAGATGAGGGTAACATTTATCCCTCACCCAACAGTGATTTCACCTTACTCTCGTAAGTTTGGTGAAAACACTTATCAGGCGAGCTATAAAACATTAACCTCATCCATTCGTGAGTAGTTTGAAAATTAACAAAGGCATCAGGGATCTCTGGTGTGAATACAGGGCTATAGGTTGCAATTTCTGTACCATTCAAAAACACCAGTGGTTTATGTGCTCTTTCAGTTAATGTTGGGGTGATGATATTTTGGATCTGTTATTTTACCATGCAAGTATTTCTTAATATACAAGACACACCACATGGTGGACAACACTGGAAGAAAGTGAAAGATTTTCTGTTCAGAAATACCACTGGCGTATAAAACTGCACATCTTAATTCATTTGTTGGTGTCAATTATACATGCAGTTAGGACAGAAACAAATCGGTACTCAAAGAATGCCATCTTCCTTAGTGTCAAACCAACACATCTTATTAAATGTTCATGCATTTGTAATGCACATTTTCACATACTGGCAGCTGTATCCCATCTGTCAGTTGTGTTTGGCAAACAAGCTATGTTTATGACAGGCCATGTCAGTACTGTATATTTCTATCCATCAGACTTCAATTTTGAAATATTTACTGGAGGCATCAAATGCGATAAAAGGTTGGCTCACAAAAGTTTTAAATCCAGGAAATGGATTACATGATGGAAAATGCAATACTTAAAATGCCTAATGTTGCTTAAAATAAAGCATTGCTGTGGTGATGTACTAAATGTTTGTCTTTCCTCTGCGTTTTATTGTGTCATTTCTGTATTATTTCTTACTCAAGGCTTTGCTACTTACAGTGTTTTCTTTGTGCATATTTTGACTAAACATGTACAAGCTAAATGGTGTTTCGCAAAATCTGAGTTGGCTGGATAGACATGACCAATAGCGAGACATATGCATCTGAAAACCAGAATGTGGAGTATTATGGTTACTATTCTTGTCTTTCAGTCCACCTACACCTGCAACCCCAATAGTTCCTCAACCAGGAGACTGGGCCATTATGTGAGTAGTCAAGTTAAAGTTGTTGAAACCATGCCATGAGTGGTAAGAATCTCCTCAGGTGGAGCGAGGCAAATGACGATCTTCAGAGGAAGAGTGGATTCTTTCATTAGATATTTCGGCCTTTAACTTCCTGACAGAACAGAAAATTTCACAGAAATAGAATCTAAGTTTGGGGACAAGACATTATTATGACCTTGGCACCTTCCTGAAAAGTTAACGGTCACTTTCATTAAAGTCTAAAAAAATCCGTTGCAATTATTATGGAACATCTACCCAGCCAGCATCCATATGTCCAGCACAGATCTGCATACGATTTTTGTCAGGTTGGTGGGATTAACTTAGAGAGAGATTTGCTATACCAAACCAAGATGTCGTAACCAACACACCTATGTCAGAATGCCATTCCTGTGAGCAAACTATTCAATCTACATAGTCTTGCTGAATCAGGGTTACTAGCTGGGTATGTCCCACAGTTAAACAAACTTATTTATGAAGTCTGCAAATCATCTGGATGAGAATTTTATAATATATTCAAAGTTACCCTGAAGAAAAATGAAGTGACCTTTTACAATATTCTTCTCTGAACTTAACCCTCGTCCTGCAGGAGGCCAATATATTGACTTCCTCGTGCAACATGCGAGGTCAATATTGTGGCCTACATATTGCAAACCAGGTCCTGCTGGAGGCCAATTTATTGTATAGCAATGCTGCTCCTCATGTTTTGTTTATACGGTTGCTGCGACTATCGTTTTTTTTCACGTTTGTTTTCCACACTATTTTCACATGTTTATCTATCCTGTCAACCCTACTATGTCTGACAATATGGTAGACCTATGGTCCAATTACATTTATTACGATGCAACTATTCGTAAGTATTCGTCATACTCATGTAATAGTACTGACAGTCTGAAGATAGAACTGATGAAAATCTTGGGGAAACTTTTACTTTGATGCTGGTTGTTGTTTACATGTGAAATGAGAAGAAATGGGCCATGTGCGTATTTGAGAAATCGTTCTATGTCTGTAATTATGAATTCCAATGTAATACTAGGGCATGCTGCATAAGGGCGTCTTGTCTGTAGGTTTTTCATCAGGGAAAACTGGGAGAAAATGACTGACTTTGTTGTTGGTCGTTGTCTTTATTTGATGTGGTAATTAGAGAGACATTGTGTTGCTTTGATGAATCCGCTTTTCAGTACACGTATGTACTCTATGAGCTAGAAATCAAATCTCTTGCTAAAACTAACATCATAGTACGTGGAAGCTTTACATAGTGGAGGGGGGAGAAGCAAATGTCACGATACATATATATGGTTAGTAAATTAAGCGTCTGGCTTGGAAAATAATTTGTTCATCACCTGAGTGGCCTGATTTAGGGACAAAAAAAGCACAGAGCTCTTGGAAAAAGGATAAAATGCATATTAAACGGCATGTAAATGCAGAAAATTCTTGATTTTGGGCCTCCCATTTAACAATAGAACTTACTGCATATCATAACAAGTACTTTAATCCAAATATCATAGGGGTCACTTACAATTTACCCATCACTATTGTTGTTATTGCATCCTAAAGTAAACACAATGCACGTGTTCAAAAGGACCCGATTGACCAGACCGCCGAGGTTATCGGCAACACGCAAATGATCGGCTGCCTGGCCACTGGCTATCCCCACATGGGGCGTTACGTGGACGAATTCACTCAAGATGGGATGAGGGTTAATGTATATATGACAAAAAAGAAAGTCAGACATTAAAGTTCATGTGTTTGTGATATCAGAACTGTGCCTGACAACACCTCCCCCTCCTCCTCCCCTCCCCCCTCCCTTAAAAAAAACAACTAGATCCAGTTTTGTAGTTTTTCTTGATGTGCCATGTGAAGTTTGTCAAAGAATAATGTATTACAGCCTGTGTTATTGTGATTTTACAGCTCTGTGCCTGACAGATATGAGGCTAAGCCTTACTCTGTTTCACTCAACTCCTCATAAATACAGGTAAGGCTTCATGGAAATTATTGCTTTTGACCTCTGACAATGTATCGGTAAAGAAAAATTTGAAGCAAAACCTTTCGCAACTTCAGAGTAGCAGTGTCATAACACCTGAGCAAATAATCGTGATAATTGTACCATTTGTCCAGATTTTTTGTGAGAGACAGTTCACTTCTTCATGGAGATGCTTTTCCAGTAGCTGAAAGATGGTGAAAATTAGATGTCTATCTGAATCTGATCAAGGTGTGATTTTGCATTTTTGTGCTTTACTGTATACCAAAATATTTGCCTGCTCAATCCAGCTCAATTTTTGTTTTTATTACTCAATCGGTAGCCATTGGACAGCTCTCTTTTTTTAATGAATTCATTTATGAATATTTATTCCTACAATGAAATTTCAGCCTTGGTTCATAAAATGATTGAGTTTTCAATATATCTGCCATTTTAATGCAACAGATCAAAATAAAATCATCACGACAGTAACCTTCATGGCATAAAAAAGCACTTACCAGTGTAGAGATTCATAAGGGTTTCAAAATAATGTACTCTTAATATCTAATTAAATTTTAATGCACTAATTAGTGAGGTCTCAGCATTTTCAGTCAGTTCACCGGTTATATGACAAAACAAATGGTATCAGGTTAATCCCTACTTGGAGCAGGGAAGGATGATGACAAACCCAGCAGTGTGCTATATAAAGATGATAAAATCAATATTATTGATTTACTCTTATCAGTATTGAATAGTTTCAGATTGACTTAGGTATAATCTATATGTATATAACAGGTTTCAAGAGACAGTGATGGCAATGAAGAAAGCAGGGAAAAGACGACTGGTGACCAAAATTAAATGTGGTCATTCCTTAAGTACTGTTCTGGAGACGAGATTGACAAATTTTCTTTTGTGCCAACATTGACATACAGATGCAAAGTTACTATTCCTTTTATCGTGGAGAGTGGGAGAATGCGGCATGAACCTCTCTTTTTACATTCAAAACACGTGATCATTAAATAATTTCTTCACCCTTTACTGTGAGGAACATATGTCATCAGTGTCATGTGCCAGTGTACAACCCAAGTGATTTCCAGAGGTGTTTCAGAGCACAAGAAATCATAGCAATGATGCCTGTATGACCTGGGATGATAACCAAGGATAACCACATTTAACCCTTTTGCTGCCAAGCCTAAATGCCCTTCTTTCCACCAGACTACCAGAATAATGGATTATTGGGTAGAAAGAAAGCTGGAAGTATAAAACAGGGGTGTGAAACTTGATGAAACAGAGTCAGCCAATATATTGGACTCGCTTCAGTTTTAGCATGAAGCTGATATATTGGCGGTCTTCCATAAATGTGGCAGTAAAAGAGTTCAGGAGTGTTTGGGCCACAATGGTACTATTTTTAGAGGAAAATAGTTAGTCTGTGGACAAAAGCCCATAATAGTGTGAAGATAATAATAGTTTGAGGAACATATTATACAGTAAAAGTGATGTCGCGTTGATGAATGTTTACTTGTTCCTTGACAAGATCTCTCAGTTTGGATTATGTTTTGCATTGTTTGGTTGAATTTAGATTTGGTGTTTGTAATTTCAATTCAAGAGAGGCAAAGTTTTATGATAAAGATAATTGTCGCTCATTGTAATCTTGAAGATGATCTGAAATTATTGTCATTAAAGGGTACTACAAGGATATCACTCCCTCTGAGGTAAATACAGGAGTTGAACATGTTTTACCTGACATTTAAAATAGAAAGTCACTTCACAGTTCAATGTCACAATCTATTTTTTAATTTAGAGTTAATCATTTACATTATTCTTATAGATCAGTATATTTTCATTATATTCTGTGCACAAAACCCTTAATGTCATTATGAGGCATTTTATTGTTTTGATCTTTTAAATACATTTGTGTCTTAACAAATAGTGATTTATACATTTTTATGACAGACAGATAAATTGTGATCACACCCCTGATATTTACCATTATTATTTATGATAAATACCTCAACATGGAGTTTGTGTAATGTTCAATTGTGTTTTGATAGACAATTGTCTTCCTTATCCTCCATACCTGTACAGATCATTTCTTATTTTTACGACATAAACTGATTGTTGGATTTGATGTAATTAACGATTTGAATATTTCCTATCGTTATTAATGTAAATGAAGTTTTTTTATCATGTCCATCATTATTTTTGTCACTGTGATACATACTGCAAGACAAGGGTGAACAGGATCTTATGTCCCACTTAAGATCAAGTATTACAAAAGCAAATGCATTTGGTGAATGCATGAACTTCTTAAATGTTCTGAACTTTCAGAGATAAGTTGAGAGATATTGTCAGTTGAGAGATCGTCACTGTTTCCTTAAGAGTGTAGTAACTTAAAAATTCAAAAACTTCATTTTTATTATATATTCAATTGCTTTCAAAGCCGTGTCGGTTGATCTTGTTTACACACTCCCAGGCTAAAAAATAACCGAATAGCAAATTTTCAAAATTCATCATCTCTAGACCTGCTGTGCTAAAATAAAAGTTTTTTGCTACTCCTGTAAAGTAGCCAAACAGATTTACAGTTTTAGGGAACAATGACGAGGTAAGGTATGGTAACCCTGAACAGATACAAGATGAAATGCCAAAAGAAACAAACTGTTAAATAAGATTGAAGAAGAGGCTGGCTGCTTCTGATCTATTTCACGCAAAATGAAATATACACATATGAAATTAAATCTCATCACTTTATTACACTATTTTTCAGTAAGCAGATATTGTACCATTGTTCATTGAAGTATAATCTACATTAAGTTCATCTTTGAAAAATTGACTCGTATCATCAAGATATTCAAATCCTTATTAATTTTTAATGAGCCTTTGTGATGAAAATTGGCTACACTGCCAGAAATATTTTAGTAAGGGGCATAGAAGTAGACGTACAGAATTGTAGCTTAACAATCTGTTATAGGAGAGAGATGAAGAGAGCATTCCACTACTGTTGATAATATGATTACTGCTGATGTAAATTGTCAGCTTGACAGGTTTTGGCACCGTCGATTTTTTATGTTTGATGGTATACATCCTGTGATCCTTAAGTGCCAAAATGTGAACTTTCCACATGCCATAGTCTTATGTGATTTTATTGAATATTCGTTATAATTTTGGAGACTTATACAAATAAAAGTTCTACTGTGATTTTCACCTCATTTCTAATTACATTTTTTTTTTATTGGCAAAATGTGATTGATATATGTGTAGCCGTCCAACAAAATGAGGTACGTTTCAGCACTACCCAAGTCGAGAAAGTCATTAAGAGGCATCGTTGGGTCAGTTTTATCGATTCTGCATTTTCTCTATTTTTGAAAAGTTTAACCTCTTTACTATTCCTTTTCCAAATATTAATCCTGTTTGAGAAGGTAAATCCCTCAAAACTGATTTTGAATTGAATCACCACCAATAAATTTGATGAAAAGCTGAAACTTTAAAAGCGTTTTTCTCAAAACTGTGGTTCTGTCACTTCCTGTCTTTGAGGGGCCATATATATCTTCTCAGCTAAAATGACAGTAATATTTTTTTTTACCAAATGAAAGGACTTTGAAAAACCTGTTTGGTGATACCAATATCTCCATAGCACCAAAATCTACAAGGAGCCTCATGTTGCCGGGTGAATACACATATCCTTTTTTTTTTCTTGTGGATTGACAATTTGGGTCATGCTGCCAATTTGGGTTTGTGGTTGTGCTATGAATTTTCAGAGAGCATTTGTAACAGGCCTGGTTATTTGGCCATGACACTTTCAGAAACTGGCAACAGTTTTGTCATAAAAAAGAAATTTATCATGTGTATTTTGGCAACATGGCCCAATTTAATTGACATTAAAAGAAAAAGATATTTTATGATGCTATTGTAACAGTTGATGCAAATTTCAGCACGTTATAATGGGGAGAGTCAGATGAACTGATCGTCTACCCCTTAAAAACGAAACTGTCTCGAACTGTTGTAGAAATAAATAACAGGATCCGATGAACAATTAATACTAACGTTTAATAACTGTAAACAAAAGCTGATATCCACAAGTTACTTACACCTATCAGGGAAGGCACTTACACTTCTACTACAACTGAATTTACACACCTACGATTTGCACCTTACGATTTTCACCCACGATTTTCAACCCTCCCACTCGCCTGGCCCTCCTTATATATATTCTGTCCAGGAACGTTCAGGAAGCGGCTTAACCGCCCCATAAGCACGAGACAGACCTAGATCGTTCGGGACACACATAAGCCACCCAATCGTACACAGACACGTCACAGCATTACATCACTCAAGGTCGACCTAGCGTAATCTCGGATATCGCCGTCCCTTCTTAGTGTGTAAACACAGTGGAGATCCGGCCCGGCCCGTGTACCTCCCCGCCCTTCACGTCTCGCAGCCGGATGATCTAACACACAATAAAAATAGTAATCGCAGCCACAGTGAACTCCCATCTCATTTTTTTCATGTCCCGTCTACCAGGCGTCCCTTTTTCGGGCCGGAAGTTTTAACGTCTGACCATAATTTTACTCCCGTCTACCACTAAGCTGGTCTACAAATTTTCAACATGGAATCATCGACAAACGAAGCACTGATTGCAGCTGTGCAAAAAAGGCCAGCACTCTATGATAAAACATGCGACCTGTACTCCAATCGAATTTATCTGACCAAACAGTGGAAGGAAATAGGAGAAGAGGTGGGAATCGATGGTAAGTCATTTTATTTATTGATTCAGTCTTCATTGCCTATTTGCTTTCTTCCTCCCCCCCCTCTCTCTCTTTCTCTCTTTCTCTCTCTCTCTCTCTCTCTCTCTCTGTCTGTCTGTCTGTCTGTCTGTCTGTCTCTCTCTCTATGTCTCTCTCTCTCTCTTTCTCTCTTTCTCTCTCTGTCAGTCTGTCTGTCTCTCTCTCTCTATGTCTCTCTCTCTCTCTTTCTCTCTCTCTCTCTCTGTCAGTCTGTCTGTCTGTCTGCCTGTCTGTCTCTCTCTCTATGTCTGTCTGTCTCTCTCTCTCTCTCTCCCCCCCCCCCCCTCCAGTGCATATATGTGTTTGTGTATGCAGGCGAATTCAGATTATATCGTGATCTATGTTGACTCTGCCTTAAATTATAAAGACAATGTTAAGCCTAGGCATACATCACACATGTGCATGCTTTCTGTGTGGCTATTCTTGAGAGCTTTACACTAAATGGTCTTGTTGCCAAGGCACAGCACCCACAGTATTGAAATAGTTCATCAATTTCTCTCGAATTTCCGTGCTGTTCTTTGTGGCTCTGTGTCCATTTGCTTGAATGCTGTCGTAAGTTGGCTGGCGATGCCTAGCTTGTTCTTCTGTCTCAGAGGCTTTGATGACTTGTCTGTGTGGTTCTTCATTAAGGATAAAATTGTGCAACACTGTTAGTGCCTTCACAATAGTTGTCACTGTGTTTGGTTGTTCGCCAATCTGACGGAAGAGTATCCTCCACATCTGGGCCAGTCGTCCGAACGAGCATTCTACTCTGTTTCTAGCTCTTGAAAGTCTATAGTTAAATGTTTCCTTTTCAGCAGAAAGTTGTCGGTGAGGGAAAGGCTTCATGATGTTCTCCCGTAAAGGAAACGCATCATCTGCGACTAACATGAAAGGCAGCTCGATCTCTATATTTGTAATGGGACTACCTTTGGGGATGGACAACTTGTTTGATAACATTTTTCTCCATAGCGCCGAACGACTTAATACTCCACCGTCGCTATTCCCCTCCACAGGCACCAACGTCAACAATAACAAATTTTCCATTGGCACCCGTGACTGCAAGCAGCACGATAGAGAAATAATGTTTATAGTTGAAATACTTCGAACCTGATTTATTTGATTTTCGTATGCGGATGTGCTTCCCGTCGATCGCGCCTATGCAGTTAGGAAACTGGAATTTGCTGAAAAATTCAGTCGCAATCTTCAGCCACTGCTCTTTATCAGGTTTTGGCATCACTTGGGGCTGTAGAATATTCCAGATGACTATGCAAGTTTCGAGTGTGATAGCTCTCACTGTAGAAACGCCAGCCCGAAAATGAAATGATAGCGATGTGTGGTTTTCTGTAGTAGCAAGATACCTGTGGACAAAATGAAACAAATTACACAATAATATTGCTTTTTTCTTACTTTTTCTATTAACTTTGTTTCTCCCCAGATGCTTCTGCAAGGAAAAAATGGTCAGGACTCCGAGATTATTTCCTGAAAGTTCACAAACAACAGACAACAACAAAATCAGGATCTGCTGGGGGAAGTAACCAACGAAAATGGTATCTGTACAACTCCATGCTGTTTCTTCTACCATATGTCACCGACCAAAAGACATGCTCCAACCTATCAGATGAGTCCGATGACGAAGTGGATGGCTTCTCACAGATGTCTTCGAGTTTCAGATTTTCTACCCCTGGTGCATCTCATTCTGGAGTGAATTCTTCAACACCGACAATGGGTGTTTCTCAAGAAGGGGATGACTTGGACGTACACGAAAGTAGGCCTAGCAGCAGGAACAATAGAGACGGTTTGGCAGACACTAGTGCCCAACTCAACACAGCAAACACAGCAGCCACTTAGTCCAGAAAAAGAAGATATAAGTTTCCACAAGAGCGACAACAGCAAAACTCTGGACGGTGACATTCTGAATGCAATACAGTCGATGGGATCTACGCCAATTGAAAAAAACGAAGATGAGGAGGAACTTTTTCTGAAAAGCTTAGCACCCAAATTAAGATCGTTAGATCCACTGTCAAGGCTACAGTGCCAAGCAGATATGCAGATGTTGCTGCTGAAATATATGAAACAGCAGGCAACAAATGCACCACAAGACCTCCATCGGCCTAGATCAACGACCATTCCATCTACTTCAGGGCAACCCATACAGTCCACACACCAAGGTCCTTACTCACCTACAAATTATACTGTGCATCAACAACCTGGAGAGGCAACAGCCGCAGGACGAGATCCTTATTCACCAACACGAAATTATACTACCCTGGGGACATCCTTTTGTGATGACAGCAATGGATATGAACATTATCAATCGTACTAAACAGGACTGACCCCAATCATGACGTGCAGTTACCAATTTTAGATATAATTCACCCTGAAATTTTGTCTCAACAGTATTGATTGCATAAAATTAGTAATGTTGACCATGTTTGTTAAAACACACGATACAGTGTCTACAAAATAATTAAGTGATCAGTCTTGTTAATTTTTTTATCCACTTATTTCCAAAAGGATTGTGCTAAGTATGTGCACAGTACTTATATTGTTTCTTTTTATTTTTGTTATCGTGTGCTCAATTCGTTATTTTACATATATATTGAGCTTTCTTGTTAAAAATAAATCAAGGAAGATTTATACTGGGATGTGTTCGTTCTGAATTTGTGTTTGGCACATGAATTTACTCTGATGACCCGAATAACAACTGCACCCTCCACCCCACGCCTTTGGTTCATCAACTTATTGAAACTGAAAATTTCTCCAATTTACCGAAGGGGGAGGGAGTTGTCTAAACAATCGGGGATTGTGTGTGTGTGGGGCGGGGGGGGGGTGGAGAGATTATTAGGGACAGAGTAAAATAAAATTCGTTTACAACTTACCTCAGCGTGATAACCAGTCGTTCTCTTGCCGACAATGGTTTCCTGAAGTTCGTGGTTGTTTTCTCTATGAGAGGTCCAATCATTTCCAGAAGGATTTGAAACGTGCTTGGCTTCATGCGGATATATGACACACATTTTTCTTCATCACTTAAAACATTTTCAATAAGGTGATGATATTCACCAAACATAGGTCTTTCTTTAAAAATCTTATGAACCCAGTATCGCCTTTTCGATAGAGGCTGCCTTCTTTTTAGCCACAACATTAGCAACAACTGGAGCTTTGCATTCTCCATTTTGTTTTGCAACACGAAGGATTGAAACGGGCCGGGAGGTAGTCGGGCTGGGCCGGAAGAGAACTTTTGTAGTCCCGTCTACCTCCCGGCCCGGCCCTTCTACCTCCCGGCCCGTAAGATGGGCCGGATGTCCACTGTGTCTACACCCTTAGACCTTCTAGATTTTCTACAGTGAAACAAACAAGCCACATCAAAGAGAAATACCGGCCTTGCTGGCGAGAGGGGGGAGGAAGATCGCCGAGTGAGACTCGCCAAGCGGGGGGGTGAGAAAATATCGATCGTTCAACTAGTGGGACAATGTATTCCTAAGTTTATCTCATTTTCCTCTTTTCATTATCAAAAAAGGAATGCTTGAGACTTTTTTTCAACCATATTGAACAGCAGACATTACTATACTTTTTTTTTCTTTCTGTATTTGTAGTGCCATAATATACTGCATGTAGTTGTCCCCCTTTGTGGAAGTTAAGACCACTTTAGCCTTGAAGAATTTTGTTACTGTGACGGCAAGTGTCACAACATCTGATGCCACCAGCAAAGTGAAGACTGTTGTAATTAGGATAATACCCAGAGTGCCAACAAACTGAGCAGATGTTCGATCATCAATTGTGGATATTTTCTTTCTTTTCTCTGATGATGTGCTCTGGAATATAGACAGCACAAAAACCTCAGGAATGAGCCCTTTACAATTGGTGCAAAAATTTAAGGAATGACTTCTTTACAATTAGTGCAAAAATTTAAGGAATGCGTTCTTTACCATCAGTGGAAACATTTAAGGAATGAGTTCTTTACAATCAGTGCAAAAAATTAAGGAATGAGTTCTTTAGAATTATTACAAAAGCTGAAGAAGTATAATCTTTATTATCAAGAGTTAATAATAATTATGCTTCTCCTGTAATGACCACATGCTAACACATAGGCAAGACATCAACATCTTAATGTCGTAAGTACAAAATAATATTTACATTACATCAATTGACAACTCACTGGCCTATCAGGAAACACTACAGGTGTATTTGCACAGCTGCAGTTGACAACTCCGCCCCTTTCCCCCTCATCATAAAAATTGTGCTGAAGTGTATTTGCATATGAAGTAACTATAATAGGCTGCCCATTCCAGACTCTATATCGCAAACCCCATTGGTGCTTATATAATGTTTCTCCAGCTCAGGTCCTATATTTCAAACCCCACGGGTGATAATATATAATGCTTTCCCAGCTCAGCCTCTACACTGCAGTAATAATCATAATAATGCACACCACACAGCGCACACTTAAGATAGGCTCTGGGTGCTTTACAATTTAGAAATTAATAATCATGGCCATAAGAAAACCCACAAAAACTGCAATTAAATAAAACAGATTAATTAAAACATTATATTAAATAATCATGGCAAAAAAGACAAGTCGCCAGTAACACAGAAAACAGATTTAATAAAGTATAATTCTAGTTTTCAAGTTGAAATTAAATTTAAAGTATTATTTTAGTTTTCAATTTAGATTTATAATTTTATAATTTACTATTTTTACATCAGCAACAATAGTACGGAATTACTTGCCTGTTTATCAACTAGCAGGCTATTCTGAATGTTTCTTACAAGATCATTCACGTGGTCATTACTGATGTTTTGGACCATGTTCTCGTTACACATACAGGAACAATAGTCACTGCTCACGGCCACTGTGCTCTCCCGGACTGGCTGGGTAGTTACTTCTTTGGTCTCTGCCTCGCGGGCAGTTGTTATTGGGTCGGTCGTTTCTGTTGTTGTCTCAGCTTGTGTAGTAGTGACTTCTTCCTTTGATTGTATTAACAGGCATTAAATTGTATCTATCTGTCTGTCTGTCGAGTCTGTCCGTCTGTCTGTTTCTCTCCATCCGTCCGTCCATCTATCTATCTATCTAACGAGGGTGTCGTGATGAAACCTCTCAAGTGGTCAACTTTTCGAAAATCGTTTTTTTAGTCCTATAGATTGTTTATACCATGCTACATGTTGTGTTAAAATTATATTTGCAAAAGACCTATAGCAATGGGTGAAATTTGCAGAAAACGAAACCTCGCAAGTGTGCCATCCGTAAATTCTGCCGTGATGAAATCTCGCAAGTCTTGAACCCTAGTTGAGAGGGCTCAACACGGCAGTTCTCGGCTGCCCAGGTACACTTGCGTGGTTGTCACACAACAAAACACTGGATTTAACTGAAACCTGATTAAAGTAATTTTTTAATGTAACTTACATTGTGTGTGTCTTGCACTTAGAAATTTGCTCTTTGTACAAGTTAAGTTTGTTCCATTATTTTTACCAATTCGCACACTGAAACAAACATCGCAATAGACCTATTCGCTCCCCATTTTAGTCCAGTGAAAAAAAAAAAATTATCAAAGACCAACTTCTAAAAGTGGGAATATCTTGTGGGCCTATTCCTGTTACCAGGACTGGTCAGCCTACTTTAAAAATGACGCCTATGATTTAATCCATCCCTTTGATGAGCCGACAATCAGTCTGCACGGATGTCTACAATATTGTTTGATACGGCAGTGGCGTCTCGCCATGGCGACAGTTAATAATTTTCTCAAGAGTGTCACGCCATCAATAAGGGGAACATCTTGTGCACCAGTCCCTCTCACGAGTACTGGTCACGCGATTTCAAAAATGGCCATCTGTGACTTAATCCATCCCTTTGATGTGCCGACAAACCAAAACTAAACATAAATTATTATTGCTCACCGATTGGTCACTCGGGTGATAAACAAGCACTACAACTGTACTTAACTGCCGCCATTGTACTACATTCAAATTTGAGTTGATAATCTTGTCAAACAAATTGCTTGTATGCTCGAGGTAGGCGAAATCGTCAGTAATGTGTGCTTGAACAATACTAGCGATTTGGACATGACATGGTCTGCTTTCAACAATTCTTCCTGGATATGCCCATCACCTGTTCCATCAGAAAATGACGTAGGAAAAGAACAGGAACTGAACATGGTGCCTCGCGCATCCAGCAATTTTCTGGAGGCATCTTCAGGCCCAACATCACTGCCCGATCCAGATTTTGGAGCACCAGTGAGTGAGGCCTTCGTATCAAACTCCCAGCCTTCTAAGCCACAGTCTGAACTGACTGTTCCACCAGCCGATCCAACCATTGGAGCTACACTGAGTGAGGCCTTCGTATCACCAGTGTTTCAAACTCTGCAGGATTTCCAACCTTCTATGCCACAGTCTAAACTGACTGTTCCACCAGCTGATCCAGCAATTGAAGCTGCAGTGAGTGAGGCCTTCGTATCACCAGTGCTTCACACTCTGCAGGATTCCCAGCCTTCTATGCCACAGTCTAAACTGACTGTTCCATCTGCCGATCCAACCATCGGAGCTACACTGAGTGAGGCCTTCGTATTACCAGTGTTTCAAACTCTGCAGGATTCCCAGCCTTCTATGCCACAGTCTAAACTGACTGTTCCACCAGCCGATCCAACCATTGGAGCTACACTGAGTGAGGCCTCCGTATCACCAGTGTTTCAAACTAAGACAGGCAAGACGTAGACACTAATAGACATATATCTCGGGTGTACATTATAGTGACAGGGACTGGATGTGACGTTCCGGAGAAAGGATGGTAACCCCTTCCCCCCGTCCCGTGATGGACCTTATCTCGCCCTCCCTCTCTCTCCCTCCCCCACTCGCTTTGTCTCTGCACAAGCCCCTCTCGTGGACGGGAAATCGATCGGTGATTAATCGGTGAACAATGTTCCAAGCACTAAAGTCCACACAATTTTTGTTTTGGACACTTTTTAAATTTCCATCCATGACTTCTCATATAATTTTACCTGCTTGTATTTTGAATTTCGTACTAGTATTTTGTATACATCTTCTGTCCACTTTGGGAAATTTGCTTTGGTGTCATTGCAGCCCAGTCACAACTGGAACAGACACGGCGTCGCCACATTGTAAACCGGCTGTACACCTATCTACCAATTTACATTTTTTTTGCCATTAACAGTCTCTGAACTTTTCACTTAACACTTTTAGCTCCATTATAGTTACAGGCTGTTTAGTACGAATACTGTAACCCATTATTTTCCATCATCACCATTTGACATGACTCACACGAAATCAAGAGATGAGAGACAAACGTTTTTATCTTTTTTTTTTTTTTTAATGAAATTCGGGGTTTTCAGGCTTTTCTTTGTAAGACGCCATTTTTCCTCAATCAAGACAAGAAGTCTCAAATCATGTAACTTCTAAATGACCCGTTACAAGAGTTTGCGAGAACCTGTCTTGTTCATCATAGTTGCTATGTATTAGTCAGTCCTGCTTGGTGTAGAGGAAACGGTTGATCGTTGTGTAGACAAAGAATAATTAAAAAAATTTTTTTTAATACACAATCACAGAAACACTCTAACACCTTAGTATAAAACACAACTTACAAAGAAACCTAGGAATGTAAACATTGCAAGTTAAGGCATTTGTAATTTTATGACTTTTGAAGTTAAATTTTTTGTTTTTTTCAAGGGGAATTATCTCTTTTTTTTTTCAAGTTTAATGTCGTCTTCAAGGGGAATTATCCAATTTGAAATTCAATAGCTCCTCCAAGAGGAATTATTCATTTTGAAGTTTAGTCTCCTTCGGGGGAATTACCCTTCACTTTCTTGCAGACTTTCTTGCATTTCTTCCCTCCACAGAAAGAAGGCGGTAACTCGAACCTGTGGAAATTGAGAGTAGAGAAAGTTGAAGATATATCATTACAGTAATGTTCTGCTGCATTCGGGTATTGTAATAACGTTTCCCAGGCTTTTCTCAGAGAACGTTCTTGCAGTTATTGACTCCGCTTCCCACCCCTCGCTCGCCATTGTTTTTATATTACGTCTTCATCAAATACATGATGCGTTTCTTTCATCTAACATAATAAATATCTGTCAAAATATCACATATGCTAGGCTGCAGAAATCTTGGAGTCAACTCTTTAAACGGCTGTAACTTTCGACCCGATGGAGACAATTGAATGAAATGAAAAGTCTTGTCATCTTCAATTAAAGCTCTATTGATCTCATAGATAAAATAGATCTAATTGACCATTTCATGCAAAACAGAGACGGGCAAAAGATTCGGCCCGACAAGCTGAAACATCATACAGTTCTGGAACTGTGTTGTTGTATTGTCCGAGACAGACAGAACATCAAGTTATGTTTTTACTTAACGGGAACAGTCTTTGTATTTTTCATTTTTAAAAGAATGTCTGACCTCACACCTAGTTCACCCATGAGTAACATTTGGGGGGGGGGGGGGGGCTGGAGGGTCCTGAAGGTGATTTGTATTGTTATAGGAAATAGATGTTTTTAACTAGAAAATTTAAATATCGAATTAATTAAATTGCAGAATTTGTTTGTCATATAGTTGCCGCGGAAACGCCGCCGTCTTTGATGTTGACTCCCTAAAAAGTAGCAGCTTCAATATAGAAAGGCTTCCACAAATTTTACTGGAATTTGTTCAAATTTCTCATAGATCTTTTGTAATCTAATAAAAAAAAACATACAGAAGTGAAATTTGATGTTTTCTACACATCGTCTGTGATGCATTTTTGAAAACAGTATGTAACGAAATCTGTTTTCCCCTACCTTCTATGTAAAAAAAAAATAATCGAAAAGATGATCAAATTTCCTTCTCCATGAAGTTTTGAATTTGGTCACACGTGCTATTATATTCTACAAATTGGACCATAAATAAAAAACAAAAACAAACTATTTTTACAAATAAATTGCTGATCAAAAGTAGAATTTGAAGAAAATCGCAGTGGAATTGTTTGTTTGTTGTTGTTTTTTCAATAAACATGTTGCTGAAAAATGTAATGTATGAGTCCAAAAACACCCCTGCTTTGTTTTCTGGGCCTCAACAATGACTTGCAAACTACACAGGTTTATGACAGTACAGAGGAGATGTTAATACGACCTTACGCAGCAACATAACTAATGAACCTCTCGCCTTTCTACTAATGGAGCTTTCGAACCCCTTACAGCTCACACAATTGTCCATAATATAAAAAAAAAATGTAACATAATTAGCACTCTTCTTCTATTACTGGTATACGCCTTCTTGAGATCCCTTGTCTGACTCTATGCAATTGCAGATTACGCACAGGGACATTCTTTTTTGGCATCTTTCACAGATACAAATTCCATGTCCTATTGCCACATTATAAAAACAAAAACGCGAAACAAAAGCACTGTCCAGTCAGCTGACACTGTGTTTTTTTAGGCTAATGGATAGGCCATGATCTAAATCTGCTAAAATACGCAGGGCATGACTTTCACCCCAGCCGATGAGGAGGTTCAATTTATTGCAACGTTTACAGGTCCACAAATCAGTGAAATAGAAGAAAGGTGAAGGTCGGGGTTGACTTGTAAGCCTACTACGTTTTATTATGGCTGTGCCAACAGTTTAGTGATATTTTGTGCTTGTATGCAAGGGAATGGGGTGTCTCAGGCGTGGTACCTTGAACTAGACTGGTGGGCAACATAAAAACAAAGGTCTCGATACCAAGTATTCAATAAAACTCGTGGTTTTGGTAGCGCCCTGAGATGTTATTCAGGGCTAATTTTGCAGCTTAATGGCAGGCTTTTTGTGCTTTATTTTTAGCCCCACCTCACTAAAATGCACTTTTCGGGATTATAAATTGTCAAAATTTGCATATGGTTAGTAAAATAGTATTTATAAATGGATAATATATCCGAAAAGTACAAAATGTCGATATCCATACTTGGAAGCCTAATTTGAATTTTAGGATCTGCTCCCGGACTTAAAATTTGTTCCAAAATTTGTGCGGCCTAGTGCATTTCTTCTGTATATGACCTGTAAACTGATTATTCTATACTTCAGCTGCACACGTTCTAAGTGCAATTGTCCTGTGACAATCAGCTGACTCACCGTTTGGTTGGTTCATACACAAGAGGAGGGCCAGCTACACCCATAATCTTAAAAGCCCCCACATCACATGTCGCAACGCTGGTGAAGTATGGTTTAGTCTGAAAGCCAAATAATAACATTAATGAAAATAATAAGTAGCTCTAATTCCAAGGAAACTGGCTGTTTGAACAACATTTAGCTCTGTAAATAAATTTAAAAAAAAAAGTTTTCTTGAGATAAAGAATTGCAGTGGTTGACAATTCTGATAAATAAGAGACTTCAACCGGGTCCGATCCCCAGCATTTACTTATGTCTTGATTTACTTATTTATCTCAGCACTGTCTTACTTACCTACTTATTCATTTGTTTATTCACATTAAATTTCACTGTTTAAATACTTAAGCGTACACTTCCAAACATATTTGTTTCTGTATATATATATAAATATATATATTCTTTTCTTATTTCATTTAGTCATCTATAATCATTGGCTCATACAAGGAAAGAATACTTTCCAAATATTATTTTTATTCTGAGACCTCCCCCCACCCCCCCCCCCCGGAGA
Source organism: Onchidella celtica (assembly GCA_963931925.1). Classification (NCBI taxonomy): domain Eukaryota; kingdom Metazoa; phylum Mollusca; class Gastropoda; order Systellommatophora; family Onchidiidae; genus Onchidella; species Onchidella celtica. The sequence continues at coordinate 35,980,825 of OZ007581.1, forward strand.
AAAAAACCGATTTGTTTGTAACAGTAAAGATCATCCGTGACTGGGAACTTGTAATAACAAATAACAAACATATGGCCATTGTTTAAAAAAACTACTTAGAATTTTTTTTTTTAAGTCTGTTTATTTTTAACTCCACGGCATCGGGCAACAATTTAGAGATACACTACAGTAAAACGCAATATCAATGAACTGAGTAAATAACATACATACACCCTCGCCTGGCGAGGAGGCAAAACAAGGGAAACCTGAGAGCTCCAGTACAATCCTAAAATTCGTTCTATTACAATTTACCTGACCCGGGATGAGCTCACACTCCGGCCATTCACCAAAGAATATTCCTTTAGCTATTTCAGAATGTTTTGAGTCGCAGCCACTTCTATAATCAAGGTCATCCAAGGTTAGATTTTTTAGAAGGGCAAGGTCATCCGGCGTAGGACTGGTGTAATAAAGGAATAGAAACGAAAGGAATCAGCGAAAATGTACAGTATTATTCTATTCATCAATAGTAAAAGCAGGGTTTCAGGTACACGCTTTAAAAGGGTCAGAGTTACACTTTATTAAATAATATTAATGATTATAGGATGGCGTCATTTTTTTCCCTTTCCTATGGTAGTTACTTTGTTTGTCTGCCCGGTAGATCTTGATGTAGTCTTTTTTTTTTTTCGGGGTCACTCCTCTGATCCGCTGTTCAACGCCCTTTTACTTTACGGAGTGAGACCTCTGACAGTTGATCAACGCCCTTTTGTCTGATTTGATTCCCCTGACCGATTGGTCCCGTGCCCTTTTTTTTCGGGAGAGATTAAACAAAAAACGCTTCTTTGAAATTTTTATTTGCATCTCATGGGGAACATTTAAATTATGTTCTTTATGATCATCTTGAACGGTCAGGCCAACAGACATACAGACAGACATACGATCAGAGACAGAGAGATCACAAGATAAACATAAAAATGGACTCATGGACAGGAAGACAGAAATGCACGCAGAAAGACAGACATACTGACAGGAGGCAGGCAGACAGGCAGATGGACTGGTAGGTACTTCACCTTTGAGGAAAAGGTATAGTCAGATTGTAATTCTTTAAAACAATTTGTCCATCGCTTTCCTCCCCAAGCACGTCGATGAACTGTTGTCCGAAGGGAGATTCCTCGTAATAATATGTTACATTCTGGAAAATGAAGTATAACAACCATCTAAGCCAGAGCTTAGGGCAGTTATGTATATACTTGGAGAACGGAGGAGGAACACCCACAAGAACTAGAAACAGAATTAGAATAAAAAACACCTACTAGAATAAGAAAGCATAAGGAAGAGAACACTAATAATCAAGAATACCTGTGAGAACAAGAAACCAAACGAGAATCAAGAACAAGAAAAACAATAAGAATAATTATTTAAAAAAACAAACAAACCCACAAGGACAAGAGACAAGACATAATCAAGATTACTGTATACTAGAACAAGGTACAGAAGAAGGATCAAGAACACCCACAAGGACAAGAGACAAGACATAATCAAGATTACTGTATACTAGAACAAGGTACAGAAGAAGGATCAAGAACACCCACAAGGACAAGAGACAAGACATAATCAAGATTACTGTATACTAGAACAAGGTACAGAAGAAGGATCAAGAACACCCACAAGGACAAGAGACAAGACATAATCAAGATTACTGTATACTAGAACAAGGTACAGAACAAGGATCAAGAACACCCACAAGGACGAGAGACAAGACATAATCAAGATTACTGTATACTAGAACAAGGTACAGAACAAGGATCAAGAACACCCACAAGGACGAGAGACAAGACATAATCAAGATTACTGTATACTAGAACAAGGTACAGAACAAGGATCAAGAACACCCACAAGGACAAGAGACAAGACATAATCAAGATTACTGTATACTAGAACAAGGTACAGAACAAGGATCAAGAACACCCACAAGGACAAGAGACAAGACATAATCAAGATTACTGTATACTAGAACAAGGTACAGAACAAGGATCAAGAACACCCACAAGGACAAGAGACAAGACATAATCTATTAATCAAGATTACGTACTAGGGGCCGTTCAAATACATTATTACACCTCGGAGGGGGGGGGGGGGGGTCTTTGGCTCCTGTAAGAAAAGTGTAACGAGGGGGGGGGGGGTCACCCAAGTGTAATATTACACTTTTTGCTCCCTAGGAGGTAAAAAGGTTGGGTAACTGAGAGAAAAAAAAATATTTGTCATTTATTTTTTAAACTATTTTTATCTTTAAGGAATGATTGTTCATCTTATTTAACTGACCTAATTGTCCCATACACACCATCAAGGAGACTTAGATCCAGTAATTCAAACCTATTAACAGTTCCTAGAGCTCATTTGAAAAGGTATGGACAGAGAGTCTTCACTTTTACAGGTCCAACAGTATGGAACTCTCTTCCAAATGATATTAAAGAATGTAATACCTTAGAGGCATTCAAAGGGCATATCAAAACGCACCTATTTAGGAAATATTTTCATTAGCATCATGTCCTTGCCAGATATATATGAGTGTATGATTACAAGATGTCTTGACTGTTAATTAAGATGTATGTGATATGTGTAATTGTGTTTCTGTATTATGTAAATATGTCAATGATATGTACAGCGCTTTGGGCTCACTTGGTGGGGAAAGGCGCTATATATAAGAAATCTTTATTATTATTATTATCTATTGATCACCCAATTATTTTTTAAAATTTTCCTATTATGTGCCCATATTCACAGTTGACTTCACTTATAGTGGATTTGCGATATCTCAACATGCATTTTTGTGACAACTGTATTCTTGTCACTATTAATTAAGATTGTTTTTTGACTGTATGTGTCCACCACATTACAGATGATTTTTTCACTGCTGAGTTTTTGTGATATTTGTTTCCAATAAAACGTTAATACATGCTGTATTACATACTGTTCACTGTTATAGACTTATACTAGTGAAGCTAAAAAAAAATAGTACCGAGTATGCAAAATTGTAATAATACAGAATGGGGGGGGGGGGGTCTTTGGCTTCTGTAAGAAAAGTGTAATAAGGGGGGGGGGGTCAAAAAGTCCCCAAAATGGTGTAATAATGTATTTGAACAGCCCCCTAGAACAAGGTACAGAACAAGGATCAAGAACACTCACAAGGACAAGAGACAAGTGTCACAATTAAGGTTGATGACCTTGTACGCCACGAGTATAGAGGGGGTAAACTTAGTAGGGGAGAAGGGGAGTTTTTAATTTGTTGTCTAGCATGAAAAATTACTATCACGAGGAAGGTCGGTGGCCTTGTGCGCCACGAGTCTAGGGGGGTGAGTTTAGCAGGGGAAAACACGGTTTTTAACATTGTTGACGAGCGTGGATAGATACACACGACTCGCTTTAAACTAGTCGCGTGTGCAAAAACCTCGGGAGTATAAGTAGAGGAGAAGCTCGACACACGTGGTTCCCAAAGTTATTCATTCCTAAAGGAAGACGCAGAATTTATCGGTCCGGGCGACAAGTGGAAGGTCGTGCCAGTGGGGACCAGAAGTGTTAGGTGTGTGAGGGATCCATGATGGTCACATGTATTTCCCAATAAGAAGAATTTATCGGTCCGGGCGACAAGTGGAAGGTCGTGCCATGGGGACCAGAAGTTGAGTTCTGATGATAGGCTGGGAACCCATCAGAAGCTCGTGAATCTACGATGGCGGGTGTGAACCGTCGATGTGCTGTGTGTTTGCAGAAGAAGAGCCTTGAGGATGGGATGTCGAGAACCCCTCAAGGAACAAGTAATCTACGACGGCGGGTGTGAACTGTGTGTTCTTATTTGTGAGAAGCCAGGGGCGTCTGTTTCCCCTTTTATCGTCGAAGTTAGAGACTAGAAAGGATCGTGTGAACTCTGGAGACGTGAAACTGCATCAACGAGGAGGGCAGCTGTTGACAGAGACTATTAAGTATACGTAGTTAAGTTTATAGACCTGAGGACTCAGTGGCAGGTCACTCTGTCCCAGTTGTAAACTGGAAGGAAAAGCTGGGAAAATAGAGAAAGATTCAATCCCATATTCAACTGGTGACAAGGACATACCATGTGGTTGACAGGCAATTTCACGCATTGGCAGATGAAAGTAAAATACTGTACAGCTCAGACAGGGTTTAACAAAAGTGGTAGACGTTGATAGAATATTTCGTAGGTAATCACTGAAGCAATAAATAAGAAATTTTGCTGTTTATAAACAGTATAAAAGCTATTCGTATTGCGTTGTCATATGCACTTTCTTCCCAACTGCTCTGCTGTGGCCCATGCGAAAAAAATTAATCATTTTATCCAGTAGTAGGTACATGGACTTTGACTTGATTGGAATACATGCAGTCCAGCTAACTACAATGTGGCTGAATATATGGATTTCACTCTTATCCGAAGAGGGCATTTTGTCTGTGGTACCATGAAAGAAATATTTTCTGACGTGGATCCGCAGCATCTTCGACTTTCTGGTCTGAAGTTGAAATCTACAAATTGATTCTGACATATTACAAAAATTCGTTTTAGATCTTTATCTTTGCAAAACGCTTATTTTAAAAGCTATTGCAAATTAACTATTGCATAAGGGTCTTTTCAAGTTACCTTTGTAATTAGAGAAAATGTAATTGTCGAAACACTAAAATTCAAGATAAAATGAAGAACCAAAAAAGCGTGAAGAACGCGTGAAAGATGCTTTCATCACAATCCATACTCTGTGGTAACGCTATTTCAGCTTCATCTTCCCAATCAGGATAAAACAAAGATTTGACAAGATGAGACCAAACACAAGCTATGCTTCTTGGATGGGTTTTCTCTTCATCGGACTGACAGTGATCAGTTTTTGTACCCCTACTTCCTCAGGTGAGCAGATATACTTGTCTTGAATTAAAAAACAAAAAACGACAGTAACAGAGATGAGATGAAAATGAAACAAGGTAGAATATGGAAATTGGTTAAAATAATACAGACCAAATGAATGCTTCAAGATTTTATTGAAATTTAATCACAGAAATTGGCAGTTGACGTATCTATTTCTTTTTCTTTATTGACTGTCCTACAATGAATTCAATAATTTTTATACTGTTGTAACACATTTTGCAAATTGGAATGTGCGACCTTAATCGGATTGTTTCAGTTGTATTTATTTGTTCATTTTAAACTCGGTCTTTTCAATTCTGACACTGTGTGCCATTGAAAAAGGTCTCCACGAGAATATACCGAGGGCTGGGTGGCAAATTGCCCTTGCAGATGCGGGGCCCTCTTGCAGAAGAGGGACAGCAAAGAATACATCTGACGTGATACTGCGTGTCGTAAGAGGCGACTAAAGGTGCAAAGGTCCTGGTCTCCCGAGAAGAGCCAGTTGGCGGTGGACCAACTACCCACCCTGTAAAAATAAACCAGTTACAGAAACACAAGCAAATACTTTAAATCAGTCTTTTATCTTGGGAGAAGGGGGAGCATCTGCACCTGTAGATTCAATGAAGGACAATGGACAAAGCCGAAAGGACTCCACTGGCCCGACTGCTCCTTCATCAAACAAGTCACTCCGGATTGCGTCGTGGAATGTCCGCTCCATGTATGAAGCAGGAAAGAGTGCCCAGGTTACAATGGAAATGAGGCGATACAGACTGCACATACTTGGAGTTAGCGAGACCCGCTGGATACAGTCCGGACTGAAACAACTTAATTCTGGGGAAAAGATTTTGTATTCTGGAAGGGAGGACAAAAAGCATACAGAAGGAGTAGCGATCATCTTGAGCAAGCACGCCCAGAGGTCACTGAGGGGATGGGAACCCTACGGAAGGAGAATTATATTGGCATCATTTACTACAAAGAACAAGAACATCAACATGAACATTGTGCAGATATACGCCCCAACAAATGAAGCAACCGATGAGGACAAGGACGATTTCTACAACCAGCTTCAGGAAATAGTTGACACATTGCCAAGAAAAGATGTGAACATTATAATGGGAGACGCCAATGCCAAGATAGGACAGGACAATACAGGGTATGAGGACATTATGGGGTGCAATGGTTTGGGACAAATGAATGAGAATGGAGAGCGGTTTGCAAGTTTCTGCGCATTTAACAGCTATGTGATTGGAGGTTCAGTATTCCCACACAAGAGGATCCATAAGGCCACTTGGATTTCACCGGATGGAGTAACTGAAAACCAGATTGACCACTTTTGCATCACCCGACGATTCAGACGCTCACTGGAGGATGTCATAGTACAGAGAGGAGCTGATGTTGGATCTGACCATCACATGCTGCTGGCAAGACTCAAACTCCGCCCCAAGAAACAAGGTACCAGAGCAGGAACAAAGAGGAGAAAGTTTCAAGTGAGCCTTCTGGATGGAGACAAGAAGGAAGAGTTCCAGCTGACACTGAGGAATAGATTCAAACCCCTTGTTGACCTCGAAGAGACAGTACATTTGGAGACTCACTGGGCTAAGGTAAAAGGAGTATTTACATCAACATGTCAGGATGTTCTTGGGGAAAAGAAAGTGGAACACAAGGAATGGATCAGTCAAAAATCACTGGACTTGATAAGGATAAGAAGAGACCTAAAAGAACAGGTAAATGCCAGTCGTACAAGAAGCTCAAGAGTTGGTAACCAGGAAGAGTACCGAGCATCAGCTAAAGAGGTAAAAAAAATCAATTAAAAAAGACAAAGAGGAGCTCATAGGAATGTTAGCAGAGAAAGCAGAGAAGGCAGCAACAGGAGGACACATGAGGATCCTCTACCAGACTACAAAGACTCTTGCTGGAAAATATGGAAAACCTGAAGTTCCTGTCAAGGATTACAACAGGAAGGCTATTTTTGGAAAGGAAGCTCAGGCAAAAAGATGGGTAGAACATTTTAACAGCCTCTTGAACAGACCTCCACCAAGCAACCCACCCGACATTCTACCCGCAAGAAATGATTTACCGATCAGTTGCGACCCTCCGACTAAAGCAGAGATTAATGATGCCATAATGCAGTTAAATCGAGGCAAGGCAGCTGGACCAGATCAGATCCCACCAGAGGCGCTGAAGGCAGATGCTGCTGGGGGCTGCAGAGGGTCTGCACTCACTATTCTCGAGGATTTGGATCGGAGGCAAGTTTCCAAAGGACTGGAAGGAAGGACACCTCGTGAAGCTTCCAAAAAAAGGGGACCTCAGCAATTGTAGTAACTACAGAGGAATCACACTTCTCTCCATCCCAGGAAAGGTTTTCAATCGGATTATTCTCAAGCGAATGCAGAATGCAACAGACCCAAAACTTCGTGAGGAGCAAGCTGGTTTCAGGAGTAATCGATCAACCACCGACCAGATCGCCACGCTGAGAATCATAGTAGAGCAGTCGCTAGAGTGGAACTCCCAACTGATAGTGAACTTCCTTGACTACGAGAAGGCCTTTGATAGCATCGATAGAGAAACACTGTGGAGAATATTGAGACATTATGGAATCCCAGAGAAGATGGTGAACCTTATCAAGAGCATGTACGAGGGGACAAGTTGCAGAGTCGTACACGATGGCGAGCTTACTGACAGCTTTGATATCAAGACTGGTGTTAGGCAGGGTTGTTTGCTGTCCCCATTTCTGTTTGTCCTGGTGATTGATTGGCTTATGAAAGAAACCACCAGTGGAGGAAGAAATGGCATACAATGGACCCCATGGACACAGCTGGACGACCTAGATTTTGCAGATGACTTGGCACTATTGTCGCACACACACGACCAGATGCAAGCAAAGACTACAGCTCTAAACAAAATTTCAGAATCTATCGGATTGAGGATACATCCTGGGAAGTCGAAGGTCCTAAAAATTGTTGCACCCTCAAGCGCACAAGTCAGAGTAGGAGATCAACCACTGGAAGATGTAGAGTCCTTCTGCTATCTTGGTAGTATCATTGACAATAAGGGAGGAACAGAGGCAGAAGTCAAAGCACGAATTGGAAAGGCACAGGCAGCTTTCACGTCCTTAAGCAAGATTTGGAGAAACAAGGATATATCTCTAAAAACAAAGCTGAGGATATTGAACTCGAACGTGAAGTCAGTCCTGTTGTATGGATGTGAGACTTGGAATGCGTCCCAGGCCTGCATAAAGAGAATCCAAGTTTTCATCAACAGATGTTTGAGGAAGCTACTTAAGATCAGATGGACAGACAAGGTCAGCAATGAAATTGTATGGAAAAGAACAAGACAGAGCCCAGTCAGAGAGGAAATCGGTAGCAGGCGATGAAGATGGATCGGCCACACTCTCAGGAGGCCAGGAAACAGCATCACGAAGAAGGTATTGGATTGGAATCCCCAGGGCAAGAGATCAAGAGGAAGGCCGCGCGGAACGTGGAGAAGAGCCAGAGAAAATGATGTGCAACGAAGCGGAAAGACTTGGAATAATGTAAAGAGGCTGGCCCATGATAGAGAGGGATGGAAAGTGTTTGTTGGTGGCCTATACCCTGATCCAGGGTGAGAAAGGCAATGATGATGATGATGGGTGGTAAATAAAATATCTTTTCTTTTCCCACCACAAGCCAAATTGACTCAACAGTAACGTTTATTTAAAAATCTTGAAGAAAAACATAATGTCATAATAATGTAAATATGCACATTCCTTGTAAAATATTGTATTTTCTTGATCGGGTATTTTATCATTGCAACAATCCGATGTTGCTAAGCATTTCTGTATTCCCAAACCATCAGTTTCGTTTTGTGAACGAATGAAATATTAAGTGTCTTGCACCATCTACTACCATATCCCTTTAAAATTGAAACAGAATTTACGTCAAAATGTCCATCGTTTGGAGTGACAGTAATGGTTATTGGTGCTTGAAATATTACAACCATTTTTTTTGTCCCCTTCGGATGCGTAAGAAATCCAATCACATTTGGGTTCCCAAGTTTTTGTTTGTTTCTGTTCCAGCTTCTTCTGACACCCTTCTCCGCTTTGCAGCCATGACTAGCGCAAATTTCACCTATGAGGGTGTCCACTTTTATTTTCGTCCAGTCGAAATGATTATCTTTTCACCGGTACGTTTACGTGATGCAGAGAACTTGGGCAATCTATTTAAATGGAAATGGGGTGGAAAGGGAATGGGTGACACTTTGGAAGGTGAGTGTCTTTGTTTATGGAGTTAAGAAGCTTACATAAATCAGAAATAACAGGAGTTATACGCTTACAATACGAAGAAAAACGATGTAAAAGGTAAGACCTGTATTGGTTCCTTTGGTTACAGTAGCATATTGAATTTTGTTTGCACACTTTAAATTGAATTTTGTATAAAGTATTGTATTTGTATTTGTATTTGTATAACTCTTTAATCCCGTTTGTGAAATTTGCCTTTGTGCCATTGCAGCCCAGTTACAATAGGAGCAGGCACGTCGTCGCCACAGTGTATCATCCGGTCGGCGTTTTTTTGTTTGTTTTTGTTTACACACTTTAAATTGAAGTTTGTTTACACACTTTAACTGTAAATAACGTTCTTAATTAAGTATTGACACAATTAATCAAATGCGGCCTTGTGTTGTAAATAGAGACATCACCTCCGGTAGGGAAGAAGATTTTGTTTTCTTGAGGGCCTCAGTCTCCGGCTCCAGGGCCTGTATTCTTGATTCTTGTTTGTTTCTTGCTCTTGTGAGTGTTCTTGATCCTTGTTCTGTACCTTGTTCTAGTATACAATAATCTTGATTATGTCTTGTCTCTTGTCCTTGTGGGTGTTCTTGATCCTTGTTCTGTACCTTGTTCTAGTATACAGTAATCTTGATTATGTCTTGTCTCTTGTCCTTGTGGGTGTTCTTGATCCTTGTTCTGTACCTTGTTCTAGTATACAATAATCTTGATTATGTCTTGTCTCTTGTCCTTGTGGGTGTTCTTGATCCTTGTTCTGTACCTTGTTCTAGTATACAGTAATCTTGATTATGTCTTGTCTCTTGTCCTTGTGGGTGTTCTTGATCCTTGTTCTGTACCTTGTTCTAGTATGTAATCTTGATTATGTCTTGTCTCTTGTCCTTGTGAGTGTTCTTGATCCTTGTTCTGTACCTTGTTCTAGTACGTAATCTTGATTATGTCTTGTCTCTTGTCCTTGTGAGTGTTCTTGATCCTTGTTCTGTACCTTGTTCTAGTACGTAATCTTGATTATGTCTAGTCTCTTGTCCTTGTGAGTGTTCTTGATCCTTGTTCTGTACCTTGTTCTAGTACGTAATCTTGATTATGTCTTGTGTCACGATCACGTGCGTGAAGATGGCCACGACCACGTGTGTGATGAGTACCTAACTTAGTTACCTTTCAAACCCAGCTAACAAGCCAAGCAAGCAGACCAGCGATCAACGGACACATGGAGTGAGATTTAAATTAAACGAATCGCTCACGGCGCACATTGCTATATACAGTATCAAGGACTTCCACATTCCTCACATATACTTTTTTTACATCATGGTCATAGACGAATATAATACATCAATCATAATTATCAATCATCGTTCCACCTACCAGTCATCACTGGAAAAACACTACTCCCAAGTCTTCCGACTGCTCTCCATATGTTCGCCCTCTGGGGCTTTCTCCTGCGTCCGCTCTTTAGGACGTCTTATTGTGCAGTGATAGTAATACAGCGCTCTCGCCTCATTCAGACCCCCCCCCCCTCTCACAACATGCACGCTTTCCCTTACCCCATGGCCGTGGGTTAACTTTATTCTAACCTTCTCGTAACTACTGATCCTCGCTCACTCGCTCGTGACATCATCCCCCACCCCAAAAAAATTAATGCAATTAATTTCAAATCGCATCAAGATGACTGTCAACGAGTGAGCGTGAGCAATACTTACATAAAAATGACCGACCAATGCCTCTAGCACATAAAATCCCGGAATCAGGGAAAAATATGGGGATCAATATGCCCTGCACTATGCATATATGTATCACATCATCAATAGCTAACTAAACACAATACCTAATACAGAATCACAACCAATCAACATATCAACCATTCTTCATATCATATTTATAATGTCGATATTTTAAAGTCGACGACTCGTTCACACAGATCCTGTCAATGTTCCCGTCCTCCGATGTATAAGCTGGATGAACGATTCTTAGACAAAAACGTTAGTGGCTTGTGGTCTGTCTGGATACAGAATTCTCTACCCATCAGATAACGTCCTAATTTCTGGACGGACCACACAATGGCAAGACACTCCCGCTCTATCACAGAATACTTTCTTTCTCTCAGCAATAACTTCCCACTGACATAACATACAGGATGGAAACATTCGTTCTTCTCCTGTAGAAGACAAGCGCCGACACCAGAGTCCGACGCATCCGTTCTGAGGATAAAATTAGATCGAAAATCGGGTAATATCAGAATGGGTGACGATGATAATGCTGTCACCAAATTATCAAATGCTGTCTGACATTCAGACGTCCACTGGACCTTATCGGGTTGTCCCTTCTTAGTAAGGTCAGTAAGAGAAGACGACAAGGAGGAAAAATTTGGAATGAACTTTCTGTAATAATTCAAAATTCCCACTAAGCTTCTGACTTGTTTCTTTGTTTTAGGGATTTGCAACCCTACTAATTTCTCAATTTTTGTTACTTCAGGTCTCTGAACACCTCTACCCACGATATGTCCTAAGAATACTATCCATCCTTGCGGGTTTAGCAGTTAACCCAAAATGACGTAATCGTTTAAAAATTACTGTTAGTGTCTGAATATGATCAGACCATGTCGACGTATGACATGCTATACCGTCAAAGAATGACACGACATTAGGTATGTCCTTCAATACCAGTCTCATTAATCGTGCAAACGTCGCTGGCGCGTTTACCAACCCAAATGGCATGACCTTAATTTGGAATAATCCAATGGGCGTTTGGAACGCCGTGTATTGTTTAGACTCCTCAGCAAGAGGGATTTCCCAATAACCCTTCGTTAAATCTATCTTGGAAAACCACATGGACCCGGCCAAAGAAGCTATTAGTTCCTCCTGAAATGGAATAGGCTCCCTATCGCCTACCGTAATAGTGTTCAATTTTCGAAAATCGATACAGAACCGCACCGATCCATCAAGTTTTTTCACGAGGACGATGGGTGATGAATACGGCGATGTTGATGGTTCTATCACATCTAACTTCAACATAGACTCAACTTCTTTTATAACTCTCTCTCTGGAAGAAAAAGGCAGTGGATAAGGTCTAAGAGATACTGGCTTATCCGAAGTCAACTTTATATAGTGCTGGATCACCGTAGTGCGACCCGGCAAATCTGTAATAACATCCGGGAATGACGCTAACAGGGTCTTAAGTTCCGTACTGATAGAACTCGTAAGGTCAGGGTTAAATTTTACGTCCCTGTAACCTTGTGTTGGAGTTAACTCCGGCAATTGAATTTGTACCTCTTCCTGCGCCTCGGTGTCGCTTACGTCACTGTCTAACTGGTCTACGACCCCCGTACAAGCAATAGAGAAGACACTCTCCTCTGGTTTCGTCTGTGCACACAGATACTCTGGTCTCTCATAAAATCTCTGTAGCATATTAACATGGAAAACCTTACTTGATCCATCAATGTGGATAGCGTAATCTACCTTTGAAACAACTCGCTCAATAACATAAGGACCTTTCCATGCCATCAGTAACTTATTATGGTCCGTAGGTAATAATAATAGGACCTTGTCTCCTGGCTTAAAAATTCTCAGTTTGGAACCTCTATCTGTATAGTCTTTTGCTCTTTTCGAAGCGATACTAGACGCCTCTTCCGCAATATTCCGAAGAGGAGCCTGGGGTGTACGATCCTTATGCGTCGTCTTTTGGCACGCACTGCACGTCTTACAATATAACCGTACATCTCTGTCGATGGATGGCCAGTAAAAATGCTTAAGAACCCTTTCTTTGGTTCTAGCTATACCCATATGACCCACTAATGGGACATCATGTGCCAAATGCAATACTGTTGCGATTAGCAACGCTGGCACAACGACCTGCTTTAAAATGGAGGACACCGTTACATACTTACGGAACAGAATGCCCGCCTGAATAAAAAAAGGAAGACGACCCGTTCTTATATTTCCTCGTTTACTCCGTTCGCGCCTCCTCAAAACATGGACTCAATGATGGGTCCTCCTTTTGCAATGTCGCCAAGCGCCCTGGTGTGATATCCAGGTTGACCGCTGGCGTTGCCAAAGGTCTAATCTTACTCCTATCATGTACCTGTCGACGTGTCTCGACTGCGGCACAAAAGTCAGTACCTTTTGATTGTGACCATGCCTGCACATTCTCCTCGGAAGGGGAAACTACCCGAGATACATTACCAATGATGAGCTGGGCGCCTGGAAAACAACCAACGACTGCTTCGACTTCCCCGCTAAGGAAAGGCGTATCTATCACTATTTTTGCCATGGGTAATTTCTCAATGGCCCCTGAAAATCGTATGCATGGGACAGTCTCACCCGTAAGCTGCGAATCCCGAATGCAGTCCCTATGCACTCCCACAACGGTAGATCCTGTATCTCGTAAAACCGAGACCGGTTCGTCCCCAACAAACCCCGGATAAACCCTAAGACCACCTCCTGTATGACATGAATTTATAACGGGGATCTTTCTCCCACAAGGTAAAACACCGGAAGATAATAACTTCTCACAACTGGGACACTTAGAATACTGTCCGCCTCCGTTGTCCGATGTAACACACGCAGCCGCATGATGAAATTTATTAGGGGAACATGGAGTGGAGCTACCGTGACTGCCATCCACGTTCGCCGCTATCCTACCTGCAGGACAATTCACGCTGATGTGATCTGCTCTTCCGCAGTTCCAACACTTCGCGGCCCTATAATCGCGTGAAAAATGACCCACGCGTCCGCAAGTCCAACATTCCGCTCCCTGTGTTCCGCTAAACCTGGGTCCCCGTGACCCATCGCGATCGGAACTAAAGTCCCTATGCCGTCGGTCATCGGCAAAGGTCACAAATCGCCCTCGGCCATTACCGCGACCTAGCCCTCCTGCTCGGTCAAACTTCCCGGATCCATATGCAGGTGATTGGTGATACCCCCTACGTTGCCCCTGGGCTTGCCCATTATAGGCACCACGCTGACGCGACCTGTCTTTATGTCCTGTCGGCGACCCCTCAACAACGGCGACGTAACCAGCATCCTGCACGTACGCCCTCGCTACTGGTTTGGACGGATGTGCCGTACGGTATGCTTCCGCCAACTTAGACGCCTCCTGCACCGTCGCGGGTTCGTTTTCTTTCAGAAAAGCCACCAGATCTTTATGGCATGACGCGTATAGCTGGTCACGGATCATTAGGTCTTTTAATTTAGCAAAATCCGCGCCCACATGCGCCAAGTCCATCCAGTTCGTGAAATATTCTGTTAGTCTCGCGACGAAGGCAGCAAAGTCCTCCCTGGTATCCGCACGTGCTCGCCTAAACTGCTCCCGGAAATATTCCTCCGTACGCGCAAATCGGCGAAGCAGCAAAGACTTCAGCTTATCGTAATCATGTACGTCTTCGCGCTGTAGATCTTTAAAGTAGGTTAACGCTCGCCCCTGCAATAAGGAAGCCAGGTACGTGGACCATAATTGTTTATCCTCCCCCCATTGCAGTTGTGCGTTCAGTTCGAACCTGTAAAGGAAGGCGTCTATGTCGTCCTTCCGGTCGTCGAACATAGGGAGCTTAATCCTAACGCCACTTTTATTTTGTCCCTGCCGCTCAACTGTTTCTGTTGGCGCATTCTTCTTGCTTTCCAACTCCGCAATTCTTACTCGCGCGTCTATTTCCCTTAACTTTAACTCCCTTTCCTGCTGCTGAGCATCTTTTTCCTTTAATTTTAACTCCCTTTCCTGCTGCCGCTCTTGAGCCTCATTTTCTCTCTGCCGCTCTTGAGCCTCTTTTTCTCGCTCTCTATCCTTAGCACGCTCGTCGCGCAATTCCGCCTGCTGCTCTTTAATCCAGCCGCGTAGCTCTACGCCTTCAAGACCAAGTTCCGTCCCTAACTTCATTAGTTGCTGGAGCTCCGCCATTTCACGGATTTATATTTATACAATTTGAAATACAATAACTGTTTATGTACTTACTATCCCCGACGTATCCCGAGACCTGAAACTATGCCACTACAATAACAAGCACTATTTCTAAATGCAATTCAGAAACACACCTAACTAAACATTCTACCGCATACTCTCTCTAACTAATTCTATGTTTATAAAATGTCTAGCACTATTAAATAACAAAAGAGAATAGAAAAGACAAGAATGAGGAAATTCAGTAGAAGGACCACAAGGACATCAAAGACAACGAACCAGACTAGGACAAAGCTTCTAAAAAAAACTATAATGGAAAAAAAATGCAATCTAACTACGCCGATTACACTACAAGGTACGAACAAGAACAGAGTCTGAAAAAAAAGAACGTATCTACAGATAGGTAAGAAAGAGGGACAAGAGAATACGTCTTCCTGCAGAACAGAGAAGATATCGACGCTACAACTAAACAATAACAAAGCCCTAAAGACTGTTCACTGTGATGAACGAAGTTCCAAGTTTCCCACACCTTTTTTTCCTTAAAAGGATAAACTAAGTTCACCACAGCAAACCCGCGCCACCGCCCGTATAATCAATTACGACAAAAACAGCAAAACAGAGAAAAAGACAGATTAAAGGAACAGCCCACAATACAGGGCACAAAATTTCAGTTTTACTTAACTTTCAATTCTGACTTTACTTCTCCCCTTATCTCGGAGCTCTGGCTGCTTGTCTCCTTCAGGCTGCACGCACACTCTCTCTGTGAAAATTCAATCACACATTAGTACATATTCATAGTAATACATGCATCAATACATATTCATAAATATACATAAATCATATCATTATGAAATTTCCATTCATCCCACGAACAAAGACAACAGCACAAATTCCTGGCACAACAGAAAAACAACTAGATATGACGAATAGACAATGTCAAAATGACCACAGGTAAACAGAACGAGCCCCCAGTGTCACAAATCCCAGACTGGGAGATGTAATAGTTATAACAAGACAACAATCACGAACGAACGAGT
This sequence comes from Onchidella celtica, assembly GCA_963931925.1. Classification (NCBI taxonomy): domain Eukaryota; kingdom Metazoa; phylum Mollusca; class Gastropoda; order Systellommatophora; family Onchidiidae; genus Onchidella; species Onchidella celtica. The sequence continues at coordinate 35,996,882 of OZ007581.1, forward strand.
ATAACACTTAACAGAACAACCCATCAGACTCACACATTTATTATACATAAAGATAAAGATTAAAGTGCAATTACATACATTATATTATTGAAATGCACTGCCGTCCAACGGCCTTATTCCCACATGCACTCTTCCTCGGGTCCACAACCCGGTAGTTACTTTCTAAAGACACTTCGGTCTCAGCTTCTCCTCTCCCTGTCTTAATAGCACATTAATATTTCACTGGCACCGCAGTCTCCCAATAGCCCCTTCCTATTGCCATAACACATTAGCATTCCAATAGCACATCAACATGGCAATAGCACATTAGCATTTCAATAGCACATCAACATGGCAATAGCACATTAGCATTTCAATAGCACATCAACATGGCAATAGCACATTAACGATCACATATACGTCCCTGTCGTTGGCCAGACTGCCACGACTCATGTGCCTCTACTGTCCTGCATGACAGCTTCCTTCCTGGCCTATGTGTGGCCTCCGGCCCTATGCTGGCCTATCCCCTGTGATCACCGTAGGCGGCCGACCCCGGCACCTACAAGAATAACATTACATTGGTATAATACCATACCACTTCTATTCACTTCACCCCTCATTACAACTCATGAAGCGTACACACAATAGTTCACATTTCACTCACCAAACATCTTACGGTAACACACCTCCACTGTAGTACACAATACTCACTCTCGCTACAAATCCATGAACTCAACTTTCATCTATCGCTCACGGCGCACATTGCTATATACAGTATCAAGGACTTCCACATTCCTCACATATACTTCTTTACATCATGGTCATAGACGAATATAATACATCAATCATAATTATCAATCATCGTTCCACCTACCAGTCATCACTGGAAAAACACTACTCCCAAGTCTTCCGACTGCTCTCCTTATGTTCGCCCTCTGGGGCTTTCTCCTGCGTCCGCTCTTTAGGACGTCTTATTGTGCAGTGATAGTAATACAGCGCTCTCGCCTCATTCAGACCCCCCCCCCCTCTCACAACATGCACGCTTTCCCTTACCCCATGGCCGTGGGTTAACTTTATTCTAACCTTCTCGTAACTACTGATCCTCGCTCACTCGCTCGTGACACAAAAGACAACAGCACGAATTCCTAGTACAAGAGAAAAACAACTATATATGACGAATACACAATGTCAAAATGACCACAGGTAAACTAAACGGACGAGTGTCTCAACGGACGAGCCCCCAGTGTCACAAATCCCAGACTGGGAGATGTAATAATTATAACAGGACAACAATCACGAACGAACACGTATAACACTTAACAGAACAACCCATCAGACTCACACATTTATTAAACATAAAGATAAAGATAACAGTGCAATTACATACATTATATTATTCTAATCAACTGCCGTCCAAAGCCTTCTTTCCCTCAAGCACTCTTCCTCGGGTCCACAACCCGGTAGTTACTTTTAAATACACGTCGGCTTCAGCCTCTCCACTCAATGTCTTAATAACACATTCCTATGGCAATAACACCTGAGCATTCCAAGAGCTCCTCAACATGGCAATAGCACGTTAATAGTTCAATTCACATTAATATCACAATAGCACATTCGTATATCACTATCACATGTAGTACATCTTAGAGCACATTAACAATTATATACATATCCCTGTCTGTGGCCAGACTGCCACGACTCATGCGCCCCTCCTGTCCTGCTCGACAGCTTCACTCCACTGGCCTATGCGTAGCCTGCGGCCCTATGCTGGCCTATCCCCTGTGCTAGTTCGCTTACCGCGGGTGGCGTCTCTGCCCGACCCCGGCACCTACAAGAAGAACATTACATTGGTATAATACCATACCATTTCTAACCACTTCACCCCTCATTACAAACCATGAAGCGTACACACAATAGTCCACCTTTCACTCACCACACATCTTACGGTAACACACCCCCACCGTGCCACACAGCACTCACTCTCGCTACGAATCCATGAACCTAACTTACATCTATCGCTCATGGCGCACATTTCTATACACAGTAATCACTGACTTCCACATTCCTCACATATACTTATTTACATCATGGTCATAGGCGAATATAATACATCAATCATTATAATTATAAATCATAGTTCAACCTACCAGTCATCACTGGAAAACACATCACAATCGCCCGACTGCCTCTGATCCCAGGTCTGTCCCCTGGGACCTCTTAACTTGCAGTGATCTGACTATTCAGATTTTGCCTCTACTACGCCTCAACTTCACTCACAACATGCACGCTTTACGTCAACTAACAGAAGTCAATACAGGTGAGCAGCCTCCCTATCCCGTGAGTCAGTCCTACACTTCCATGCCCCCGTAATCCTTGAATCCCGCTCACTCCACTCGTGACAGCTGCCAGACAAAATAATGCAGACCATGATTTCTTATATTCCCTTGTTAAACTCAGGAAGACCATAATACATACTAAGCCAGGTCAGACACAGCCATATTTCTCGGGTGCATAATTATCATACTGGCAGGAACTGGCTGTGATTGTAGGGGTTACGCATGATAACCTCCTCTCTCACCCCTATCCCCCCCCCCCCCCCAAGCTGGGATGAACATGATTTCGCCCCCTTTCGACACTTTTTTAGTCTTAACTTTGTCTTCTCATATAAATCGGTGCTTCTATTTTGTGTCTGCAGTTTGTATAATTCTTTATTACCGTTTGGGAAATTTGCCTTACTATCATTGCACGTCATCGCCACAGTGTAAACCGGCGTGTACACCTATCTACCAATTTTCATTTTTATTTTCCAGTTTAGCTCCATTGTAGTAAGAAGCTGTTTAGTGCGAACACTGTAACCCACCATTTTCCAACATCACCACTTGACATGACCCACAAGAAATCACAGGGTGAGAAACAGGAGGCTGTTTCTTGTTTTTTGTTTTGTTTTGTTTCTGTTGATGTAAGAACTTCAGGTTTTTGCAAGCTTTTCTCTGTAAGATGGAGTGCTTCTTCAGGTAAGAAAAGAAGTCCCAAATCATGTAAAAAATAAATGACCAGTTACAAAAGTTTGAAAGGTAATTTGGTTTCTCGGGGGCCTCAGCCTAGTGCCGTTCGCCCCAAAGAGTTTGAAAGAACATGTCTTGTCCATCATAGTTGCTATGTATTGGTCAGTCTTGCTTGGTGTACAGGAAACGATTGATGGTTGTATAGACAAAGAATAATAAAATTCACTTTTTTTTTTAATAGGCAATAACACAAACACTCTAACACATTACTATTTAAAATGACCTACAAAGAAACATAGAAATGGAAACACTGCAAGGCATTTCTAATTTCACGACTTCTGAAGTTTACTGGGGGTTTTTTTTTTTTCAAGGAGAATTATCTCTTTTTTCAAGTTCAATGTCTACTTCAAGGGGAATTATCCATTATGAACGTAAACTCAAGAGGAATTATCATTTTTGAAGTTTAATGTCTCCTTCAAGGGGAATTGTCCTTCACTTGCAGACTTTCTTGCAATTCGACCCTCCACAGAAAGAAGGCGGTAACTCGAAACTGTGGAAATTAGTATTAGAGAAAGTTGAACATAAATCACTACAGTAATGTTCTGCTGCATTTGATTATTCTATTATAAAGTTTCATAGCCTTTTCTCAGAGAATCGATCTTGCACTCACTGCCCCCCCCCCCACACCTCCCCTCTCTCACCCCCCTTGTTTTTAGATTAATTCTTTAATCAAATACATGATTTCTTTCATCTAACACATCTGTCATAATATCACATATACCTGGCCGCATTAATTTTGCAGCAAACCCTTTTAATTGGCTGTAACTTTTAACACGATTTAGATAATTAAATGAAATGAAAAGTCTTGTCATCTTTATTTAAAGGTCTATTGATCCATAAATAAAATAGATCTAAATGAGCATTTCAGGCAAAATAGAAACGTTCAAAATACTTGACCCGACAAGTTGAAACATCATGCAGTTCTAGAACCGTGTTGTTGTCTTGGCCGAGGCAGGACATCAACTTCATTGACAAATGAACGAGTTTTATTTAACGGGAACAATCTGTATTTTTCATTTTAAAAAATGTTTGAACTCACCTAATTCGCTCAAGAGTTACAGCCGTTTTGAATGTGTTCCAAGATTTACGTGGCTGACTGCATTTCTTCTGCATTTGAACTGTAAACTGACTATTCTGTACTTCGGCTGCTCAAATTCTAAGTGTAATTATTGTCCTGTGATAATCAGCTGACTCACCGTTTACTGGGTTCAAACAGTACAGGAGGGCCAGCCAGATCCATAATCATAAAAGCCCATACATCACACATCGCAACGGTTACGACGTAAGGTTTAGTCTGAAAATCAAATATTAAGAATAATAAAAATAATAAGTCACCGTAAATTCCAAGGAAACTATCTGTTTCCATAATCTCTGTAAATAAACAAAAAACAAGCTTTCTCTTGAGATAAACAATTGCAGTGACTGACAATTCTGAGATATATAAAAGATTTCAAAAAGGTCAGATTCCCAGCATTCTCTTATATACTTATTTATTTACTCATTCATCTATGCACATCCGTACTTATCTACTTATTTATCTATTTATTCACTTTAAATTTCATTATCTTATTTCTCAAGAACGCACTTCTATGGGCCCATTGCGGATATCGGCCATTTTAGTTGTCAGGACCGAGGCTTAACCATGGCGATGGTAGCATTGATTTTGATTTGTTAGCTGACTTGCACTGCGAGCACTTCAGGCGTCGCGAACCAATCGGCGGCGAGCTAAAAAAAAAACTGACTACAGTAAACAATGACACGTGCGTTCACGCCCATGGGAGACGTTCAGTCCATTCTTTCACTTCCTTTCCTTTGTTTACACGGATGGTAGAGAATCTGACCAGCTTGGATCCATCCTTTCCACCCCTGACATAACATTCAACTGCAATGCAACCAGCAGGCGTTGTAACCGGTTAGACATAATTATCTCGAAGTTACACTCGTCAGCTGATCCACCCGCCATTTTAGGTGTCGGAAGTACAAAACAAAAACACTCTGTGACGTCATTCGCAATGGGCCTATATGTAATTTATCTATTTATCATTTCAATTTTTTATTTTTTCTTCTTTCAATTATGTGCTTATCGTTTATTTAGTTAGCTAATATTATTGCCTCAGACAAGAAGAGGATACTTTCAAAAGAGCATTTCAATCTGAGACCCCCCCCCCCCCCAGCCCCGGAGAAAACACCATTTGTTTGTAACAATGACAGACTACCAGTTTCTGGGAACTTATAATAACACACGTATGGCCTTTTTTTGGTGTTTTTTAATAGCTGCTAGAATTTCCTGATTCTGTTTCTAATCTACTGAAAAATTTAGAGCTGGATAACGGTATAACGCAGTACCAAAGAATTCGGGAAATAACAGACAAGCACCTGGCGTGGCGCCCGTGCAGATGCGGGGCTCTCTTGTAGAAGAGGGACAGCAGAGAATACATCTGACGTGATACTGCGTGTCGTAAGAGGCGACTAAAGGTGCAAAGGTCCTGGTCTCCCGAGAAGAGCCAGTTGGCGGTGGGCCAACTACCCACCCTGTAAAAATAAACCAGTTACAGAAACACAAGCAAATACTTCAAATCAGTCTTTTATCTTGGGAGAAGGGGGAGCATCTGCACCTGTAGATTCAATGAAGGACAATGGACAAAGCCGAAAGGACGCCACTGGCCCGACTGCTCCTTCATCAAGCAAGTCACTCCGGATTGCGTCGTGGAATGTCCGCTCCATGTATGAAGCAGGAAAGAGTGCCCAGGTTACAATGGAGATGAGGCGATACAGACTGCACATACTTGGAGTTAGCGAGACCCGCTGGATACAGTCCGGACTGAAACAACTTAATACTGGGGAAAAGATTTTGTATTCTGGAAGGGAGGACAAAAAGCATACAGAAGGAGTAGCGATCATCTTGAGCAAGCACGCCCAGAGGTCACTGAGGGGATGGGAACCCTACGGAAGGAGAATTATATTGGCATCATTTACTACTAAGAACAAGAACATCAACATGAACATTGTGCAGATATACGCCCCAACAAATGAAGCAACCGATGAGGACAAGGACGACTTCTACAACCAGCTTCAGGAAATAGTTGACACATTGCCAAGAAAAGATGTGAACATTATAATGGGAGACGCCAATGCCAAGATAGGACAGGACAATACAGGGTATGAGGACATTATGGGGTGCAATGGTTTAGGACAAATGAATGAGAATGGAGAGCGGTTTGCAAGTTTCTGCGCATTTAACAGCTGTGTGATTGGAGGTTCAGTATTCCCACACAAGAGGATCCATAAGGCCACTTGGATTTCACCGGATGGAGTAACTGAAAATCAGATTGACCACTTTTGCATCACCCGACGATTCAGACGCTCACTAGAGGATGTCATAGTACAGAGAGGAGCAGATGTTGGATCTGACCATCACATGCTGCTGGCAAGACTCAAACTCCGCCTCAAGAAACAAGGTACCAGAGCAGGAACAAAGAGGAGAAAGTTTCAAGTGAGCCTTGTGGATGGAGACAAGAAGGAAGAGTTCCAGCTGACACTGAGGAATAGATTCAAACCCCTTGTTGACCTTGAAGAGACAGTAGATTTGGAGACTCACTGGGCTAAGGTAAAAGGAGTATTTACATCGACATGTCAGGATGTTATTGGGGAAAAGAAAGTGGAACACAAGGAATGGATCAGTCAAAAATCACTGGACTTGATAAGGATAAGAAGAGACCTAAAAGAACGGGTAAATGCAAGTCGTACAAGAAGCTCAAGAGTTGGTAACCAGGAAGAGTACCGAGCATCAGCTAAAGAGGTCAAAAAATCAATTAAAAAAGACAAAGAGGAGTTCATAGGAATGTTAGCAGAGAAAGCAGAGAAGGCAGCAACAGGAGGACACATGAGGATCCTCTACCAGACTACAAAGACTCTTGCTGGAAAATATGGAAAACCTGAAGTTCCTGTCAAGGATTACAACAGGAAGGCTATTTTTGGAAAGGAAGCTCAGGCAAAAAGATGGATAGAACATTTTAACAGCCTCTTGAACAGACCTCCACCAAGCAACCCACCCGACATTCTACCCGCAAGAAATGATTTACCGATCAGTTGCGATCCTCCGACTAAAGCAGAGATTAATGATGCCATAAAGCAGTTAAATCGAGGCAAGGCAGCTGGACCAGACCAGATCCCACCAGAGGCGCTGAAGGCAGATGCTGCTGGGGCTGCAGAGGGTCTGCACTCACTATTCTCGAGGATTTGGATCGGAGGCAAGTTTCCAAAGGACTGGAAGGAAGGACACCTCGTGAAGCTCCCAAAAAAAGGGGACCTCAGCAATTGTAGTAACTACAGAGGAATCACACTTCTCTCCATCCCAGGAAAGGTTTTCAATCGGATTATTCTCAAGCGAATACAGAATGCAACAGACCAAAAACTTCGCGAGGAGCAAGCTGGTTTCAGGAGTAATCGATCAACCACCGACCAGATCGCCACGCTGAGAATCATAGTAGAGCAGTCGCTAGAGTGGAACTCCCAACTGATAGTGAACTTCCTTGACTACGAGAAGGCCTTTGATAGCATCGATAGAGAAACACTGTGGAGAATATTGAGACATTATGGAATCCCAGAGAAGATGGTGAATCTTATCAAGAGCATGTACGAGGGGACAAGTTGCAGAGTCGTACATGATGGTGAGCTTACTGACAGCTTTGATATCAAGACTGGTGTTAGGCAGGGTTGTTTGCTGTCCCCATTTCTGTTTATCTTGGTGATTGATTGGCTTATGAAAGAAACCACCAGTGGAGGAAGAAATGGCATACAATGGACCCCATGGACACAGCTGGACGATCTAGATTTTGCAGATGACTTGGCACTATTGTCGCACACACACGACCAGATGCAAGCAAAGACTACAGCTCTAAACAAAATTTCAGAATCTATTGGATTGAGGATACATCCCGCGAAGTCGAAGGTCCTAAAAATTGTTGCACCCCTAAGCGAACAAGTCACAGTAGGAGATCAACCACTGGAAGATGTAGAGTCCTTCTGCTATCTTGGTAGTATCATTGACAATAAGGGAGGAACAGAGGCAGAAGTCAAAGCACGAATTGGAAAGGCACAGGCAGCTTTCACATCCTTAAGCAAGATTTGGAGAACCAAGGATATATCTCTAAAAACAAAGCTGAGGATATTCAACTCGAACGTGAAGTCAGTCCTGTTGTATGGATGTGAGACTTGGAATGCGTCCCAGGCCTGCATAAAGAGAATCCAAGTTTTCATCAACAGATGTTTGAGGAAGCTACTTAAGATCAGATGGACAGACAAGGTCAGCAATGAAATTGTATGGAAAAGAACAAGACAGAACCCAGTCAGAGAGGAAATTGGTAGGAGGCGATGGAGATGGATCGGCCACACTCTCAGGAGGCCAGGAAACAGCATCACGAAGAAGGTATTGGACTGGAATCCCCAGGGCAAGAGATCAAGAGGAAGGCCGCGCGGAACGTGGAGAAGAGCCAGAGAAAATGATGTGCAACGAAGCGGAAAGACTTGGAATAATGTAAAGAGGCTGGCCCATGATAGAGAGGGATGGAAGGTGTTTGTTGGTGGCCTATACCCTGATCCAGGGTGAGAAAGGCAATGATGATGATGACCTGGCGTGGAGGTAAAGGAAGTAAAGCTGAGATATCTAGTACAACTGTACAATTTGTCCAGCATCACCCAGTTCAGTTCATTCTCTCACAAAAACCAACCTGATCCCCGTAAAGCTCACACGAGGCCCATTCACCAAAGAAAATTTCTTCAGCTATTTCAAAATGTTTCGAGTCGCAGCCGCTTCTATAATCAAGGTCAGCCAAGGTCAGGCTTTTGAGAAGGGCAAGGTCATCGAGAGTAGGACTGTTATAAGGCAAGAAAGAAAACGAAAGAGATTAGCGAACATGTTATGCATTACTTAATTCATGAAGAGTAAAATCATGGTTTCAGGTACAGGTTTTAAAATTAGCAGTTACATTTTATTAAATAATACTAATTGTTATACCATGCCAGGTTTTGTTCCCCCCCCCCTTTTTTTGGGGGGGGGGGTATTTACTTTATTTGTCTCTGGCCCGTTGTTAAACGTCAATTTACTTCATGGTAGTGAGTCATCTACCAATTGATCAACGCCCTTAAAACGGGGGTGATTCCGCTGATCAAGGCGTCCCGCGTCCTTTTCCAGAGGAAATTAAACCCAAAAAACGTTTCTTTGAAATTGCATGTTATGGAGAAAGATTAAATGATTATGTTCTTTATAACTATCTTGAACGGACAGGCGGGCATATTATAATCTTTATTTCCACTGAAATACATTACAATTGCATGTACTGATACAATATAAATAAACATTGCATCTGTGTGGAAATTGTGGCTGTGATAGGCTAGGAATAGATGGAAGGTTGTCTGTGAAAGATGGGAACTCAAGAGTTGCACAGTAGGACTTGTACAGTTAGGTGTTAGAAATCAATAGCTTTGAAATGATGTTTACATCGCTCCTTCCATGCCTGGTATGATCCAATGATGGCGCTTAAGCTACAGTAGCTGCTTAGGAAGTTTGCCTCTGTTCTGCTTACATCCAACTTCAGCAGCCCAGTTTTAAATTTCTGATGCACAATGCCCAAAGTTCCTACGATCAATACAATAACCTCACACTGATATCCTGTATTATTGATGTCAAGAGACAATGGGAAATACTTGTTGAATTTTTCTTGGTAACATGTGTTTATGTGTGCATCAAATGGAACTGATATTTCAACAAGTTTTGCTTTTTTCTGTTGGTGGTTTATGATGGTGATATCAGGTCTCGTGTGTGTTTGCTGGAAAACGTCTGTATGTGATTGTTGGTCTGTGAGGAAATGACTACGCTTAATCACAGTGTCCCTCATAACAGTCTTTTCTTTGTTAAACCAGGCAATTTTTGCGTGAATAATGTCCACAATTCTGTTGTGCCTGCTCTGGTATATTTTCTGCTGTTTCGTGCAGCCGCTCAGGACGTGGGAGGCGGTTTCTGTCGGGTGATTGCAGATCTTGCAGCTTTTGGTGTATGTCTGAGGGTAGTAGATAGATAAGAGGCTTTCACATTCCAAGAGCTGCAATCTGCCTCGAGACACGAACGATCGTAACTTGTCATTTATTTTGTGGTTTGTCAGGACTGCGGCAGAATGTTTATAGTCTGCTTTAGTGGCCTCTCTCACTATTCTGCCCTGTGAGGATTTGCTGACGAGGTCTTCATGGAATGCTCTGACCTTGAATGTCTTGTAGGCCATGTAAAAGGCCTCAGCGGATCTGAACGATAATGTTGTTTCTTCGTCTGCCTGTATCTGCATAATGAAGTCGTGGCCTTGTTGTAGTAGGCCGATGTTCTCACGATAACACATTTCGTGGAGAATGATCCAGTCTGATTTTGTCCAGTTCACTTTGGAGTTTTTATTGACATTGCCTTTGCAATCAATTGCATAACCAGCAAAGTTCGGATGATCGTTGCTAGTTTCTTCAGCCTTGCGTTTCGACATATGGAGTTTTAAGGACCTTCTTGCTGTTTCTTTGACATACGGGTCGTCGTTATTAAGGAGAGACAGGTAGAAGGACATGTGTTTTGCGTAGTAGAGGACATGGGGATTAAGCAAGCCAATGCCACCCATGGATCTTGGAGTGAAGAAGAATGCTCGTGTTGAAGACGAGTTTAAGCCTAGCCAGGTTCGTGCGGACCAGACTATTTTGTCCTCTAGGTGTTTCAAATTGGCCTCTGTGAAGTGCAGGTTTGGGAAGTAAAAAGTCAATTTTGACATGCACATCACGTTCACTGCCGAAAGTTTGGCTGATGTCGGTAGCACTGATTTGTTAATCTGGTCTATGGTTTTATCAAAGTCACTTATAATGCTATTCACCTGTTGTTGACCACTGGTGTTGGTGATGTTGATGTCATGCCCCAGGTAAGTATATTCCTTCCCTTTGTGGTACATTGGAATAGGAGCATTCTGGATACTAAACTGACGGTTTCCAGTTGTGGATTTTTTGTTCCAGTTATTGCCTGTTCTGTGTCCATGAAGGACAGCGCATTTACGATGTTTCACTTCCATTTGTGCCATCTGCATAAAGTTATGTGTCTTATCAATCATGGTGGCCATTTCATTTGCAGAGGTAGCGCAACAGCATACATCATCAACGTAGCCCTGCACTGGTGTTAAGTTGGAAGCTGTAATGCCATCTGACTCATAGTCTGAATTTATCCACCTTAACCATTTGTCAATTCCCTGTTCGAAGGCTATAATTGACCAGGGGCAGCCCTGGATAACTCCTTTCTCCCTGTGGATTATTCTTGTTATCCCCCCTTTTGCTTTGACTTGGAAAGTCGACCCTTCATAGATATCTTTAGTTATGTCGACGACTGCTTGTGGATATTGCGCTTCTTGGAGTTGGTTAAGCATGAATGCATGATTGATGCTGCCAAATGCATCCTTAATGTCAATGAAACTTATGAACATCTGACTGCTGCTGTGTAAAAAGTTGGTGATTGTCGACTTTAAGCAGTACACATGTTCTTGTAACCCATTTCGAGGTATTGATCCCTTTTGTCTCGTTGAAAGACGCCCAGTTGCGACAATCCATTTCATTAATCGGGATTCAATGATTTTCATGAACAATTTATATGATGTTTGTAAGAGCGAAATAGGCCGCCAGTCGTCGATGTTTTCGGGGTTGCCGTTCTTTTTCAGCACCAATGTTATTATTCCGTGTTTCCACTCTGGTGGTACACGGCGGTTTTCTAGGCATGTGTTAAACATGCGTGTGAGCACAGGTATAAGTTTTCTGCTCTGTTGTTTCACTGTGTCATAGGTGACACCGTCTGCGCCTGGCGACTTTTTTCTAGGCAAGTTTTTAATTGTTGTGGATACCTCTTCTTCTGTAATTGGGTCGAGGGGTAGATCCCTAAAAAAAAAACTGACTACAGTAAACAATGACACGTGCGTTCACGCCCATGGGAGACGTTCAGTCCATTCTTTCACTTCCTTTCCTTTGTTTACACGGATGGTAGAGAATCTGACCAGCTTGGATCCATCCTTTCCACCCCTGACATAACATTCAACTGCAATGCAACCAGCAGGCGTTGTAACCGGTTAGACATAATTATCTCGAAGTTACACTCGTCAGCTGATCCACCCGCCATTTTAGGTGTCGGAAGTACAAAACAAAAACACTCTGTGACGTCATTCGCAATGGGCCTATATGTAATTTATCTATTTATCATTTCAATTTTTTATTTTTTCTTCTTTCAATTATGTGCTTATCGTTTATTTAGTTAGCTAATATTATTGCCTCAGACAAGAAGAGGATACTTTCAAAAGAGCATTTCAATCTGAGACCCCCCCCCCCCCCAGCCCCGGAGAAAACACCATTTGTTTGTAACAATGACAGACTATCAGTTTCTGGGAACTTATAATAACACACATACATACATACATACATACATACATACATGCATACATACATACATACATACATACATACATACATATTTCAAGAACTTTATTGACTATATGATTTTTACATGCAATGAATACATCCATTTACATAAGCACATATTCAACCATCTTCAGCTGTACAACACACCAATATATTCCGTACAATAGACATTACATTTTGTACGTTATTTCAATCAGATTAAATTATACCTTCTTTTCCATACTCTTTGCGAACCTATAATTGCGCTAATGCTGATAAACTTGCACATGCTAGTTGACTGCCTATTGCTGAAACCTAGCATTTTTAACCCTGATGCGGCTTTGTTATGAACAGTCCCCAATGCTCCCACGATAATAACAATGATTCTACAGTGATAGCCCTTGTCATTCATATTATTATGCAGTGATAGATATTTCAAAAACTTTTCATGAAAACATAAATCGATGAATTTGTCAAATGGAACAGCAATTTCTACAATAAAAGCATCTTTGTTCTTTTCATCTAATATGAGTATGTCAGGCTTGTTGGGGATGTTTTCGTCCACCTGAACACATTTGTTGGTTGTCACTACACAAATATCACTGGCTAATTTATTGGAGATGTGTTCATACAAATAATTTACAATTCTGTCATGCCTTTCTGAGTACATTCCTTTAAATTGTTGACATCCATTGAGAATATGTGAGTTTGTGTCATATGGATGGTTGCAAAGGGAACATGATCGAGGGAATGCCTCGGGGTAATATTTATTCATGTTAACATTTGTTTAAGAAGTTGTAATCTCCCCTTCATTGTAAATTTTATGATATTGTCATTCACACTTGAGTTTTTCAGAACAGCACTGGATGATGAATGCATGCATTTCATGACACTGTTAAAAATTTGACCCTGTTGTTCCAAGTTACGCCAATAATCAATATCTTCTTTCATTCTTTGTTGTTTGAAATATTTTGATAGCGTGTGTACATTGGTGGTGGACATTATGTACATTGGTGGTGGACATACATACATACATACATACATACATACATACATACATACATACATATATACATACAAACAGAGACTGACAGACAGACAGGCAGGCAGGCAGGTAGGCAGGCAGGCAGGCAGGCAGGCGGGCAGACAGACCAATATATATTTTTACCTATGAGGGAAAGGTATAGTCAGAAGATAATTCTTCAAAATTATCTGCCCATCGTTATCTTCCTCAAGTACGACGACGAGCCGTTTTTCGCCGACAGATTGCTTGTAATAATATGTTACATTCTGGAAAATGATATGCAACAAACTTTCATTTCTCAAGTCAGTTTATACCTCGAGAACAGAGGAAGAACACCCACAGGAACCAGAAACAGAATAAGAATAAAGAACACCCACAAGAACAAGAAAGAGAACACGAATCAAGAATAACTACGAGAACAAGAAACAAAACGAGAATCAAGGACACTTACAAGAACAAGAAACAGATTAAGAATCCAGAACACCCACAAAGAGAAGAGACAATGAAAGAATCAAGAATAATTACGAGAACAAGGAACAGAACAAGAATCAAGAACGCTGACTAGAGCAAGAAACGAACAAGAATCCATAATACAGGTCCGGGAGCCTGAGGCTGAGGCCCCAAGTAAACAAACATCTTCTTCCCTGCCGGAGTTTATGTCTTTATTTACAACACAAAAGCTCAATTAAATAGGTCAGTACTGTAGAACATTATATGCAGTGAAAGTGGGTAAACAAAATTCACTATGTCACCGTAACCATAACAACCAACAAGCGTCATACATTTTACACTGTTTTTTCCCCATTATAGTATAACTGCTGTTATTTCTGATTCATGTCAGCCTCTTGGCTACATAAACCAAGACACTCGCACCCAGCAATAACGTCCCCCCACCCCCTTATCCTCAATTCCCCCCCCCCCCCCGTCCCATTTCTAATTAAACAGAGTGCCCGATCTCTCTGCATCATGTATAATAAACCTACCGGCGAAAACACATCCATTTCGACTGGACGAAAATTAAAGTAGCCGAAGATTGATTCCCTATGGGTGAAATTTCCGCTGATCGTGGACGCAAACCTGAGAAGGATGTCGGAAGAAGCTGGAACAGAAACAGACAGACATTAGGAACACAAATGTGGCTGGTCATTCTGTTATGCAGCTCCATGGAAAAAAACTTTTTTTTCACACGGATTCCTACAATATTTCAATCACAAATTAATAACCAATGATGTCATTTCAAAAGATGCACATTTGTGTGTGTAAATTCTTTAATTTTAGAAGGAGATGATAGTACATGGTGCGAGGCCTTGAATATTTGATTCGTTCACAGAACCAAACTGACATTCATTGTAAGCCGACGAAAAAAGCAATAACTAAAATTGTTCAGGGACCGAAACAGTGGACGACTGCAATTATTAAATATCCGACAAAATAAATTCTTGTATTTTACCAGGAATTTGCTCAGATGAAAACATTTTATTTTTCGTTCATTTTTTTTTTCGTATATATTGAATCTGATAAAGACAGTGATTCAGTTTTTTGCTTCTCCTGAAAAAAAAAAAAAAATTATATATATTAATTAAAACCCGGCTCTCAATACGTTTTTCGTGTGGCTTACAGTGTCAGAATTCAAAAGACTGAGATTAAATTGAATAAATGAATACAGTTAAACTAAAATACTATCTGAATAATGTGGTAACTTCCAATTTGCAAAATTACAACACTTCTTGTACGTCTGTCGAGCTCGACTAAGACCAAGTAGTCATCAAGAAGGCGGTGGTGGTTGACTGTAAAGTAAATCCTAAGTAGAAAAGTCAATAAAGAAAATGAAGTGGATACGCCAACGGCGAATGTCTGTAATTAAAATTTCACTAAAATCTTGAGGGATTCATTTGCACGTACTGTATTATTTGAACTCATTTCCACCTTCTACCTTATTTCATTTAATTTCCTCTTTGTGGCAGTTATTTTTAAGACAATTAAAATTATCTGCTCACCTGAAGAAGCAGAGATACAAAAACAGATCACTGTCAGTCCGATGAAGAGAAAACTCATCGAAGAAGCAAGGCTTGTGTTTGGTCTCATCTTGTCAAATCTTTGCTTTATCCTATTCAGGAAGAGGATTCTGATAATAATTATAGTGTTACTACAGAGTATGTATTGCGATGAAAGCAACGTCCATGCTTCTTTCACGACTGTTTCGTTCTTCATCTTAGCTTGAATTTCATCAATTGATGAATTAACTGTTTCCAAATATAAATGTAATGGCAGAAGGCATTTGTCAAATAGTTACTCTACAATATTTTAAGAGAAAAGCGTTCTGCATAGATTCAAAATGAATTTTTGTAATATGTCAGAATCAATTTGTTGATTCAACCTCCTCCAAAAAGTCCAAAATATGCTGCCTGTCCAAGTCATAAAATAATTCTTTCATGGATTCACAGGCATAGTGCCCTCTTCGGATATGAATCAAATCCACATATTCAGTTAAAAATGCAGTTTTCTGGACTGCATGTATTCACTTGACCTGAATCGTCCAGGTACCTACTACTGGTTAAGCTGATTAATTTGTTTCACAGAAGTCACAGCAGCACAGTTGAGAAGGAAGTGCAGATAACAACGCAATGTAAACGGCTATATATATTGTTTACAAAAAAAAAAAAAAAAGTTATATTACTTGCTTCAGTGATTACCTACGAATTCTGTCAACGCCTACCATTTGTTTTTAATCCTCTCTACATCTCACGTTGCACAGTATCGTACTTGTATCTGCCGGTTGGTGAGTTTACCTGTCAATCACGAGTAGGTCCTTGCCATTGGTTGAATATGAGATTGAATCTTTCTCTATTTTGCCAGTTGGCACTTACAGTTAGGGACTGGAACAGAGTGACTTGCCATTGAACCCTTAGCCTAGCCAATGAGGTGGGAATAGATAAAATCAGTGTAGAAAAAAATTAGAATATGTTCCTAGATTGAGATATCCTTTTTTGTTGTTGTTTTCCCATCGTGCCTATGCACGTTCATACTAGGACGAACTGAGCTGCAACTGAACCTCAGCCTCGCCAGAGCGATTAGAATAGCGTTAAGTATATGGAGATCAGAATACAGATTTCGGTGTAATGGGTTGTTAGAATATTATTATGGAATAGGTTTTTCCCACCTAGCCCCTGCACGGGCGGACTGACTTGCCATTGAGCCACTAATCACTGGTCAAATCGCCGCGTCGTGGGCAGTGCCGGGTGCTTTAGTGCGATGCATATTAATAGTTAGGTGGCAGTCTGATGCCTACACCAACCTTTGGTCTGTTTCACCCCTAGCTAAAGCGATTGGAATTGATACCTTCAGTGGGGGTGATGATCAGAACACAGAGATTTCACAGTAGCAAGGCCCGATTTTCAGGCCAAGAGCACACAATCATGCTGCTGTTTGCCATCGTGTGTTAGTTTCATGTTTCTGTCTATTCTATAATGAGTCCAAGAGTTGTGTTATGTGCCCATCTCCATAAATAAAATAAAAAAATTCAACGCGACGGTGACTGGACGACACCACCACAAAGCCACATACTATGTTTACCTGGGGTTAGAGGATGGAGATAGACAAAACAAGATTTTGCCACCTCAAGCAGAACGGATCTTTCTGAAATTACCCATGAAAGTAAACCACAAGTGCGGGTCAAAAGGACTATCTTAATATACAAAAACTAGATGAAGTTCCCGGCATTATCCGAGATAAACCTGTGAACCGACCGTTCTCTTTCTTTCTTTTTGGTCTACAAAGCCTCCCATATTGTACAGTCTTACTACAGATCCCATGCGCGTATGAGCTATACTCACTCACTTGTAATAGGGAAATTGTGCGCACGGAAGTGAACGCCTATTAATATCGTTTCTGGCGTCGTGGTCTTCCTACAGGGAGCCAAAACAAAGATCATTGTGTTTTCCATGACAATGTTTACAACTTTTCATTTAAAAATACTCAAAACTTGGATCAACACCATCGGTCGATACAAAAGCGATTGGAATGGATTAGTTGACACTTATAATATTAATTTTATAATTTTTGAATTTGTCACTTAGGCTGTAGAGTCGAGAAAAAAAAGGGCCACAAATGCACCACAAGCAGTTATTCCTGCCACTTTTTTTTTTTTTTTTAATAATACCAGCTAACTTGCAGGGGCCACTACATGTGCAAATATTTGAACTTTATGGATAAGGGGAGTCCCTTATATAAAAAGAAAAAAATGTCACCAGAAACTAAATAAAAGTATTCGACATATTTCTAGGAATTTCTATTTATCTCATCCCCAGACGTGGGTTGCCTTTTCGTAGAGATAATTTAGGGCTAAAACTATTTAAGTGTGATGAGCTTCCCTATATTCTTGCCTGAGACAGTGAACACTACCAGTTGAGCATGATTGTCCATTTCAAATTTCAAAGTTTGGCTCGCGTGCAGTTGGCGATTTCTCCTTTGTATCGACACTTATCAATGGTCACGTATTGATCTGGGTATCAATAATTAAACTGTGGACAATGTTCAAGCCCACACTTTTAGCAAATTAGTCAGTAACTGGTGAAAAGCATCGACAAGTCCTGAAATATTTACAATGGGAATCATTGTTTAACCCATTTCTACAGACATGAAAGTGACGGACACTGAGGAATCAACCAAAACTCTCTGGTTCGACCAAAATCACTCGTCTGGAAAAACGTGCCGTCATTCCTAGTCGTCTCTTGCGACATATTTAACCTTTTGATAAATTTTGTCACATTATATTTAAAAAAATTTTTTAAATAATAATAATATTCAATAATAATGACGATGATTTTTATCAAATATTGATAGGGTCAGAGGATTTGGGGAGTATTCAGTGCCACTAGATATTATACGATTTTGATGAGCATTTGAGTAACCTGATAACTGAAAACGAAGCAATCAAACATCTGACTGTTGTTCGCATCCAATCGTCTGATTCACCGCGCTATGTTCGATTGTCTGAAAACCCAACGGTTTTCAGATAACCATGAACCGATACAGAAATGCGAAACAAGATTTTAAAAAAAAAATAGAAAATCCCAAAATCAAGGCGTTCCATAATGTTTGTAGCATTGTTTACTCTTCAGAACTGGTTCATGTTAACAAAAGAAATGATTAGCAACATCTGTTTTCGCAGACTGCCCCAATATTAGTGTCTTGTGTTTCTTATTGTGATGAAACGTTTCTGCAGGAGAGCACAGGAACAGAAAAAAGATATTGCTACATCACGGGAGTTTTTGTATGGGAGTCATCAACGGTGAGTGCATTGTGTTATTTGTTATAATCATTGCGTTAACCAAAGTTATAACATTTACATGTAAGGAAAAGGCCAGATGTATGCTATTCAGGTAAGCCACCACAGTAAAATATAATACGATGTTGTATTATTGATACAGTTCGTATTTACGTTTATGTTTTACTGCTACATCCACTCGTAACAAAGCGTGTAGGTGAACCTGACATCTGGAGACAAAGGTATAGTTCATTCTCACGTCACCTAGAGCAAGGTATGCAAAAAGGCGAAATGGGTCAGAGAAATCTGATGACCTGTTATCATCTGGCTTGGAAGTTTAGAGTATTTCCCTGTGTAAAAGAATGAAGGATTTTGAAGAACCCTTGAACACGTCATGGAGAAATTCCTATTCCCATCATTTTTGATCGCTCACACATTTTTTTTCCTTGTGACAAATTACATATAGGACTGGATGCTTAACTGTACTACCAAGTAAACTGCATAATTTTTAACAGCATCCTGCCAAAGCCAATGCTATCCACAAATATGTATTATTTTGTTTTGGTTTTCCAGATCAGTGCATGCCCCAAATAATTTATCACTTGAAGCTCAAAAACTCTTGAAAGGACACATTAATTCTTCTCTCCTAGAAATATGGTTAATTTCAACAGATTATGTTTTTTGTGACAGTGGAGTCTGTTACGTCCTTGCCAAGACAGCAGTATAAAACAAACGGACAAAAGATACATGTTTGTCTGGTGAATAGTGACACAAGTGTGGTTGGTTTTCATCTTTGCTTGCACCAGCAAGAACCAGCAGATAAGTGACGAAAGAACTATCATCATTATATATAATCAGACAAAACACCTAGAGACATACTTTTTTTTTTCTTCAAGGAGATTGCTTAACATATCTGACAAGGGAATAGAAATGGAGAAATTGTTTAAGAATTTATCATTTCTGAGTACAGAAATTTAATGACTCATTCAATGGGAGGTATTACCTGCATGGTCCCGGGCACAATTCCTTTTTGCCTGCCCCTTCATAGCAGTAAATCTGCAATTTGAAGCTGTTCAGATAGGAATGAGAGGAGACAAAGTGAAAACATTACATGACGCAACGTACGCCATAGGAGATGAATAATTAAAACAGTAATACTTGACTATGTAAATTACGATTTATATTAAATTCAAGGAAATACAGCAGACGTGGGACATTTAATTCCATCACAAAGCAGATCCATTTCTAGACAATGCACACGTGTTTGCAGTTTGATAGAATCTGTCTTTCAGCAGTTTCCCTCGTTCTCTTCACTATGCTTTCCGATAAAACAGCCATTTTATCTCAATTATTTAACACACACCAGGATGGGAATTATGAAATTCAAGAATAGATAAAAGACACAGTGCATATACCAGTAGATGGGCACCGTCTTAGATAGTCCAGTAGTGCAAACAGTCCCACATAATAGTGTCTGTAATAACGTCATTGTCCTCAAGCCACTTTCCTGTCTCTCTATAATGGATTCCCGCATACACGTCAATTCCTGTCCATGTCCCTAGTTTAACATACATCACAGATCTGTGAACCGTGAAAATATTCCTTCTGTGCTTATTCTGCAACATTCATGGCCAAAAAATAATAATAATAAAAAAGTCGCCCTTAATGGCTGAATGTGGTCGTAAAATGAAGAAGTATACGCTTTGAAATTATCATAAACAATATCAGCACACAAATTTATACAGATCAAAATCGTGTCAGATTGACATTAGCGAACATTTTGCTGATCCATGCATTGGGGTAAAAGTGACAACTAACCCGCTGGCATCTTGCCAGAGTCGGTACAAAAATATAATAATGACTTTTGTTGAGACAGATAATTGCTATCTCTGGACCCTTAGAAGTACATAGCAGCATAGCAATGTTCTTTGTGATTTGGCTGACATGAAAAATCTACTTGGAGTGTTGTTGGCACTCGTTTAATTCTTCTGTGTATTATAACCTGTCAGTTCCAAGTACATGCAACAAACAACATCGAAGTGCAAATTTGGTGATATACTAGGAATTTTAATTTCTGAGTATGAGGGACCCATCCGGTCTGAAGTGGCCCTCATAATTTAAGGACTAATTCCGGCCCTGGTTTCCAGGCTGAGATGGTAGATGACTGTACTGAGTCTTAATGGCTTGCTCTTCTATGAACTGTCCCAATCCCAACTCTACCTTGCCTCCCCCCTCCCCCCCCCCCCCACCACCACCACCATCATCACCTACACTGATCGCCTCGTACCCAATAAAAAGGGGAAGGGGGGAAATGATTTGAGAAAAAAAACAACTCACTCTTTAGTCGCTCAAGGTTATAAAATTGTCAGTGAACACTGCAATGTTTGCGCTAGAACATTTGAATTATAATTTCATGCAGAATATACTCAGAAAGTATGTTCTTATAGCTAGATCTCACTTCCGCCAAATCGAGAAACTATTTTGCTGCTGTAACAACAATTGAAAGCTCCCGTCTTCACCAAAGAGAGTGTGCATATCTGTTTAATATGGTTTGTCCATAATTTTGGGCTGATTGAAACTGTTTAGACCCGTTTGCAAGTTCTCACTCCTCGTGGAAACGTACCAACGGGTATTGGTTACCGCCCGACCTATTTTCCGCTCCATACCAAAGTTGTTTCAAGGAGCCTCCAGTTTCTCGCAGTGCATATCGACCAACAATGAAACCTGTCTATACATTATATGGCCTTTAGCGTCTTTACAGACGGTCTTAGCAGCTAGAATAGTCACTTTCACTTTGACTGACAGCTTCTCTCGTGGCTTATTCTACCAATGTTTGACCCGAGAGTGCGATGGCAGTGATTGCAGGTCAGTCTTTTGGGTTCACTTTGGCGAGTGTTTTCATTCCGCCTCTGTCGTTTTGTCAGGTATGTTTCTTTTGCCTTGAAGTCTATTGCGAGCGTGCCACTGCGCAATTTTTGTCTCCATCTGCTTCGATCACTTGCAAGGTTCTCCCATTCATTGGGGTCGATGTTGAATGCTTTCATCGTGACCTTGCAAGTGTCTTTGAATCGCATATGTGGCCTACCTCTGGGTCGGTTGCCAGTAGCAAGTTCCCCGTAGAGAATTTGTCTGGGGATGCGATCATTTTCCATACGGTGGAGATGTCCAAGCCACCGCAGTCTTTTTTTGCCTAGGAGAGCCTGAGTTGATGGAATGTTGGCTCGGCTCAGAACTTCGATATTTGAGATCCTGTCTTGCCACTTGATCTTGAGAATTTTGCGTAGGCAGCGCAGGTGGAAGGAGTTGAGGGATCTTTCATGTTTGGAGTAGGTGGTCCATGTCTCTGAGCCATACAGCAGGGTGCTTAGGACGCAAGTTTGGTACACGAGTACCTTTGTTTTGATGGTCAGCTTGCTATTGTTCCACACCCTTTTTGAGAGTTTGCCAAAAGCTGTGGCCGCCTTTCCTATTCTGGCATTTATTTCAGTTGTTATGTCTGTGCTACCACTGATGGTTGAGCCTAGGTAGCAGAATTTTCCCACTTGCTCCAGAGGAGAGCCATTCAGCATGATTGGGTTGGGGTTTCTCAAGCCTTGTGTCTATACATACTTACTCTGATATAATCACGCTTCCTCTTGACAGTTTATGATAGATAGATAGATAGATAGATAGATAGATAGATAGATAGATAGATAGATAGATAGATAGATAGATAGATAGATAGATAGATAGATAGATAGATAGATAGATAGATAGATAGATAGATAGATAGATTATAGATAAATGGATAGATAGATAGCTATAAGATAGATAGATAGATAGATAGATAGATAGATGATAGATAGATAGATAGATAGATAGATAGATAGATAGATAGATAGATAGATAGATAGATAGATAGATAGATAGATAGATAGATAGATAGATAGATAGATAGATAGATAGACGTGGATCTCCGTGCTCAATTAAGAAGTCAGTGACATGTCAGTTTGCCCCAGCTTGAAACATCAAACCAACCCGCCCGCGCCACGTCAGTCAGTAATTCGTAAAACAGAGATAGGGGTCAGATAATTCATTATTAAAAGCAGAGAAGCAAGAAATTAAAACCGAATATATTATTTAATAACCGTATAAATTAAGTACCTTTCAGGTTACATTTTATCATTCGTGATTTCTTCATTGGAGCCGTACTGTCACGATTAAGTAGCCGCCTTCAGCTGTGGTACGTCCTTAGGTCTAAGGGAATATTTCTATTGTTATGTAGTCTGTCAAGTTGGAGACAGTTAGTGAAGTTGACACCCTAACCTGGAGAAAATAGAGATGTGATATAATTTAAAACTGATTTTCAGCATGTATGTTCAGGCAAACGATGATCAAAATTTCTAGAAAATTGTCCGATCCTGCTCGTCGGAAATGTCTAGCTTTAGTTCCGGTAGTGAAAATATGGTTGGTATTTATTCTCTTTTTTATTAGTTATATAAATTAGTTGTCGATTCTCGTGCCCCAACGAAATTCTGTAAAAAGAGAATGTTTTAATGATAATATCTATTTCAACGCCACAATTCACCGTTTTAGGTTCTTTTTCTTCACTAAACCGGCAGAAATATCTTACAAAATGAGATCAAGCCCAAACAGTGACACCTGGGGAAGTCTTGTGGTCATGGTGGGACTGGCAGTGATCTGTTTTAGTGGCCAACTGTCGGGATCTGGAATGGTTTCTGCAAGTAAGCAAATTGACGGTAGATGGACTGAGAGCAAAAAAAGAAACACGTTAAGCTCAAAATTTACTCACGGATTGTCAGAATCGGCTTTTTCCCCCAATATTCCACTGGCAATGAATTTTAATGTGTCAATAAGCTGTGAATTTCACGCTGATTTTGTCAAAAGAGACATCGTGTATTCAATGTAGAATATTTTTGCTCATAACATGCAACATGGTTGTGAAGAGAGAGGCTCAAAGGGAAGAAGAATTATTAATTATGGGACAGACATATTTGCTCATAATCTGAGCAACAGAACTGTTCCATCCTGATCATAAGATAATACAATAACATTTTCATCACGTTCATGAAACCTGTCGGTTTTCTAAAGCCATTAATAGTTATTTTGATGTCTCGGTGAAAACTGGAGTTGGGCGATCAATACTGTTTATGCACAGATTGAAGCTATTTTCAGAATAAGAAAAAAATCATTTATTCAATTATGTTGGATGCCTATTTGATCTTTTCCACATGGAACGCTATCATTCATTGTTACTTCTGTATGTCTGTTTCTGTTCCAGCTCCATCTAAAAGCCTTCTCCGTATGGCTGCCATGACAAGCGGAAACTTTAGCAATGGGGAACAGGTGCAAAATGAAATTGACAATGGACAGACTCCCCGTTCCCTTTTCTTCTTCTTAAGTCATCCAGTCAGGATGTCTCTGTTTGGACAGGTAAATACTTAATGGGTCATCCAGATCTATCTCTGTTATATAGATTAACGGTTTAGACCTCTTTGTACATGTACTCCAAATTTCATTATTTCAGGTGTCCCATTACAAAAATAAAAGCCAGCAGCCAGTTTGAAATACTCAGTTATGTTTAACTACTCAATCATATCCACGTATTGTTTTGCGAAGACAAGGTCCGGGTTCCGAAAGTTACAATGAATCAAAAAGTATGTTCTTAATGTTCCCTATATTTTGTATATTAATATTGTTATGTAAAAACCTGATATTGTTACATGACAACCGAGGGCTACGTGTGAACTGTCTTTAAAGACGTGTGTAAAAAACAACAACAAACAAACACTTCAAAGCTTTATGTACTGGGGATTAAATACTGAAAATTAATGGTCAAATTTTGTTTAAAACTTGTAACTAGGGTGATCAAGAATTTTATTCAATTTTAGTTATTTGCCCCTCCATAAAAAACTACAATTACCAAAAAAAAAAAAATTATAAAAAATATAAAATGCGATTTATTGTAACTGCCACGCCGCCTTCGTTACTGATTCACCTCTGAGCACTTATTTTCTTAAACAAAATGAAGATGTAATAAGCCTGGTTAACCATTGTTTTATTTCACTCTTTAGGATAATGAGACGTTTTATGTTGAGGGAAATTTCAATGGAACGGTGTTGCGTCGTCTGCTACTAGTGTCTTCAGAGGATCATGAAGGGCTGATTCGGTTCCGCTCCTTTAAACTGAAGATACCCCTTCCTGACGGGTGAAATTATCTATCTATCTATCTATCTATCTATCTATCTATCTATCTATCTATCTATCTATCTATCTATCTATCTATCTATCTATCTATCTATCTATCTATCCATCCATCCATCCATCCATCCATCCATCCATCCATCCATCCATCCATCCATCCATCCATCCATCCATCCATCCATCCATCTATCTATCTATCTATCTATCTATCTATCTATCTATCTATCTATCTATCTATCTATCTATCTATCTATCTATCTATCTATCTATATGTCTGTCTGTCTGTCCGTCTATGTGTCACTATGTTTATCTATCTTTCTATCTATCTATCTATCTATCTATCTATCTATCTATCTATCTATCTATCTATCCATCTATCCATCCATCCATCCATCCATCCATCCATCCATCCATCCATCCATCCATCCATCCATCCATCTATCTTTCTATCTATCTATCTATCTATCTATCTATCTATCTATCTATCTATCTATCTATCTATCTATCTATCTATCTATCTATCTATCTATCTATCTATCTATTTATCTATCTATCTATCTATCTATCTATATGTCTGTCTGTCTGTCCGTCTATGTGTCACTATGTTTATCTATCTTTCTGTCTATCTATCTATCTATCTATCTATCTATCTATCTATCTACCTATCTATCTATCTATCTATCTATCTATCTATCTATCTATCTATCTATCTATCTATCTATCTATCTATCTATCTATCTATCTATCTATCTATCTATCTATCAATCCATCTATCTATCTACCATGTATTGATTTCTCCATATTTACTTCGATCTCATCCGCGATCCACACTCTGTCTATGTGTATCTCCTTGTCTGTGTCTCTTTTCCTTAATTTTCAAGGGAGACGTAATGTCTCTGTAGGAAAGAGACATCTCTCCTTGAACGTCGATAAAGTTTCGGATTACTTCAGTCACATGCTCATTGACTTTCCCAGTCCTTGGTCTGTTGATATATCCAGCCTCGAAGGCTTGACTATGGATGATCTTGAGTACATCGAAGGTTGTGATACGACCTACAATGAAGTAGATCATGAAGTATACCTTGGGAAGTTTCGAGAATGCTCTGTTGCCTTGCCCGAGGTCAGTTCTTGTTTCTTCTTTGCATTTTTATTCTCTTTTCTCGGACTATTCATTATAATTCAGATATATTCATTTCTTTTTTTTTCTCTTCTCCAAGAAATCTTAAGTGTAGAATGGGAATAGTTCTTGCTCCTGGGTAAAGCCCAATTCCTGAACTTCATTTTTTTTTGTAAAAAATATTTTCTCATGAGATTTAGGAACTCATCTTGTCTAGGGTGTCAATTATTAGTTTGTTTTAAGAATTAACAGCTTTCTTCGTTCCATGTGAGGAAGCTGTGATTTTTATTTTTTTAATTGTTTGATTTTGACATAGTGATTTGTTCGTAAGCGAGACCTTATTTACTTTATGACTGAAGAAAACGTTCTTTTCAGAGCAACATATACTATCCCATCGTCTTTACATGTGATGGGTTCTTTGACCCGACCGACCTGCCCACGGGCGGGGAAGTGCCCACGATTGTGAAACCACTTAAACGGTGAGCTAAGATAGTGCCTTTTCGGGCAGATCTAGTTTTTATAGAATCTTTCAAAGACAGAGAAAGAATGGGAGAGAGAGATCGGGGAAGGGTTAGAAAGAGATTGAGAGAGGGGGAAGAGAGAGGGGGATAGAGAGCCGTGGAAGAATGAGGAGAAAGTGAGAGAAGAGAGGGAAAGGAAGAAAAAGAATGGGAGACGGAGTAGCAGAGAGGAGGCAGAGAGAGAGAGTGGGAAAAGCAATTGATAGAGAGGTCGGAACGGTTGAGTTGGGGATAGAGACAGATATTATTATAAAGGACGGTGTGATAGAGTGATAGATGAGGGGATGTGGGTGTCACAAATCCCAGACTGGGAGATGTAATAATTATAACAAGACAACAATCACGAACGAACACGTATAACACTTAACAGAACAACCCATCAGACTCACACATTTATTAAACATAAGATAAAGATAGAAATGCAATGACATACAGTATATTACTCAATTCAATTGCCGTCCAACGGCCTTCTTCCCTCAAGCACTCTTCCTCGGGTCCACAACCCGGTAATTACTTTTAAAGACACTTCGGCTTCAGCCTCTCCACTCAAGGTCTTAATAACACACTAGTATTCTTTCGCACCACAGTCTCTCAATAGCGCCTCCCTATGGCAATAACACCTTAGCCTTCCAATAGCACCTCACATGGCCATAGCACGTTAATAATTCAAATCACATGAGTATCTCAATAGCACAGTAGTACATCAATATCACAGTAGTACATCTTAAGAGCACATTAACAATTCTATACACAGCCCTGTCTGTGGCCAGACTGCCACGACTCATGCGCTTCTACTGTCCTGCACGACAGCTTCACTCCACTGGCCTATGCGTAGCCTTCGGCCCTATGCTGGCCTATCCCCTGTGCTCACCGTGGGTGGCGTCTCGGCCCGACCCCGGCACCTACAAGAAGAACATTACATTGGTATAAAACCATACCATTTCTAACCACCTCACCCCTCATTACAAACCATGAAGGGTACATACAATAGTCCACCTTTCACTCACCACACATCTTTCGGTAACACACCTCCACCGTACCGCACAGCACTCACTCTCGCTACGAATCCATGAACCTAACTTACATCTATCGCTCATGGCGCACATTTCTATACACAGTAATCACTGACTTCCACATTCCTCACATATACTTATTTACATCATGGTCATAGACTAATATAATACATCAATCATCATAATTATAAATCACAGTTCAACCTACCAGTCATCACTGGAAAACACACAACAATCTCCCGACTGCTCTGATCTCACGTCTGTCCCCTGGGACTCCTTAACTTGCAGTGATTGTCAGTACAGCGCTCTCGCCTCATGCCGACCCCCCAACTCACAACATTTCACGCTTTAACGTTAACTAACAGAAGTCAATACAGGTGAGCAGCCTCACTATCCCGTGAGTCAATCCCTCACTTCCATGCCCCCGTAATCCTTGAATCCTGCTCACTCCACTCGTGACACCATCCCCCAACCCAAAAAAATTAATGCAATTAATTTCCAAATCGCATCAAGATAAATGTTAACGAGTGAGCGTGAGCGATATTTACGTAAAAATGACCTACTCATGCCCCTAGCACATATGATACCTAAATCAGAGGAAAACCTGGCGATCAATTTGCCCTGCACTATGCATATATGTATCACATCGTCAATACCTAACTAAAACATAATACCTAATACAGAATCAAAATCACTCAACCTATCAACCATTCCTCATATAATATTTATAATGTCAATATTTTATGATCGCAGAAACGTTCACACAGATCACTGTCAATGTTCATATGTTTCCCAATTTCTGCTGATATACGTTTCCACTTGTGCACAATCTGCGACTCTTCGTTGTTCTGTCTGTCGAATGTTCCTGTCCTCCGATGTGTAAGCTACTGAAATCTTCACCTAGGCTCGACTAAGGTAGTCGGCGATATGATTGCTGGTTCCTGGAATCGGTTGAATGACGAACGTATACGGCTGTAAAGCCAATGCCCATCTAGATAAGCGAGGGCTGGATGAACGATTCTTAGACAAAAACGTTAGTGGTTTGTGGTCCGTCTGGATACAGAATTCTCGACCCATCAGATAACGTCCTAATTTTTGGACGGACCACACAATGGCAAGACACTCCCGCTCTATCACAGAATACTTTCTTTCTCTCTGCAATAACTTCCTACTGACATAACATACAGGATGGAAACATTCGTTCTTCTCCTGTAGAAGACAAGCGCCGACACCAGAGTCCGACGCATCTGTTCTGAGGATAAATTTAGATCGAAAATCGGGTAATATCAGAATGGGTGACGATGATAATGCTGTCACCAATTTATCAAATGCTGTCTGACAAACAGACGTCCACTGGACCTTATCGGGTTGTCCCTTCTTAGTAAGGTCAGTAAGAGAAGATGACAAGGAGGAAAAATTTGGAATGAACTTCCTGTAATAATTTAAAATTCCCACTAAGCTTCTGACTTGTTTCTTTGTTTTAGGGATTTGCAACCCTACTAATTTCTCAATTTTTGTTACTTCAGGTCTCTGAACACCTCTACCCACGATATGTCCTAAGAATACTATCTCTGGACATGCCAAATACATCTTTGCGGGTTTAGCAGTTAACCAAAAATGACGCAATCGTTGAAAAATTACTGTTAGTGTCTGAATATGATCAGACCATGGCGACGTATGACACACTATATCGTCAAAGAATGACACGACATTAGGTATGTCCTTTAATACCAGTCTCATTAATCTCGCAAACGTCGCTGGCGCGTTTACCAAGCCAAATGGCATGACCTTAAATTGGAATAATCCAATGGGCGTTTGGAAAGCCGTGTATTGTTTAGACTCCTCAGCAAGAGGAATTTCCCAATAACCTTTCGTTAAATCTATCTTGGAAAACCACGTGGAACCAGCCAATGAAGCTATTAGTTCCTCTTGAAATGGAATAGGCTCCCTATCGCCTACCGTAATAGTGTTCAATTTTCGAAAGTCAATACAGAACCGCACCGATCCATCAAGTTTTTTCACCAGGACGATGGGTGATGAATACGGCGATGTTGACGGTTCTATCACATCTAACTTCAACATTGACTCCACTTCTTTTATAACTCTATATCTGGAAGAAAAAGGCAGCGGATATGGTCTAAGAGATACTGGCTTATCCGAAGTCAACTTTATTTGGTGCTGGATCACCGTAGTGCGACCCGGCAAATCTGTAATAACATCTGGGAATGACTACAACAGGGTCTTAAGTTCCCTACTCATAGAACTCGTAAGGTCAGGGTTAAATTTTACGTCCCTGTAACCTTGCGTTGGAGTTAACTCCGGCAATTGAATTTGTACCTCTTCCTTCGCCTCGGTGTCGCTTACGTCACTGTCTAACTGGTCTACGACCCTCGTACAAGCAATAGAGAAGATATTCTCCTCTGGTTTCGTCTGTGCACACAGATACTCTGGTCTCTCATAAAATCTCTGTAGCATATTAACATGGAAAACCTTAATTGATCCATCAATGTGGATAGCGTAATCTACCTTCGAAACAACTCGCTCAATAGCGTAAGGACCTTTCCATGTCATCAATAACTTATTATGATCCGTAGGCAATAACAATAAAACCTTGTCTCCTGGCTTAAAAATTCTTAGTTTGGATCCTCTATCTGTATAGTCTTTTGCTCTTTTTGAAGCGATACTAGAAGCTTCTTCTGCCATAGTGCGCGCTGAAGATAATCTCTCTCTTAAATCAACCAGGTACTGAAACACTGAAATTTGCTCATCGTCTCCTGATGATGGCGACGTCATCATGTCCCGAAGAACATCGGTTGGACCCCTAGGACTACGACCATACAACATTTCAAACGGAGAGAATCCCGTTGACTCCTGCCGTACCTCCCTATACGCGAATAATACTGCAGGGATATATCTATCCCAATCTTTAGGGCGATCAGCAGCTACCTTACGCAGCATCGACTTTAGCGTCGAGTTCAATCTCTCGCACATGCCGTTAGCCTGCGGATGATATGGGGTGGTAGTGATGGGCTGTATGCTAAATAAGCGAAACAATTCCTTCATCATCTCCGAAGTAAATTGCGCGCCCCTATCAGACAAAATTTGTTCTGGCATTCCTACCCTAGCGAAAATTCCAAACAACGCTTCCGCGACTGCCTCCAACGTAATGGTCCGAAGAGGAACCGCCTCTGGCCATCTCGTAGCATTACATATGACCGTTAAGAAAAATCGATTCCCCCTATCGGTAGCTGGGTGAATGGGGCCAACAAGGTCTATCGAAACCTTTTTAAACGGCTCCGAAACCGTGGGGATCTTTTGAAGAGGAGCCTGGGGTGTACGTCCCTTATGCGTCGTCTTTTGGCACGCACTGCACGTCTTACAATACAATCGTACATCTCTGTGGACGGATGGCCAATAAAAATTCTTAAGAACCCTTTCTTTGGTTCTAGCTATCCCCATATGACCCGCTAATGGGACATCATGTGCCAAATGCAATACTGTTGCAATCAGCAACGCTGGCACAACGACCTGCTTTAAAATGGAAGCCACCGTGACATACTTTCGGAACAGAATGCCCGCCTGGATAACAAAGGAAGATGAACCGTTCTTATATTTCCTCGTTTTCTCTGTTCGCGCTTCCCCAAAACATGGACTCAATGATGGATCCTCCTTTTGTAATCTCGCCAAGCGCTCTGGTGTGATATCCAGGTTGACCGCTGGCTTTGCCAAAGGTCTAATCTTACTCCTATCACCTACCTGTCGACGTGTCTCGACTGCGGCACAAAAGCCAATACCTTTTGATTGTGACCATGCCTGCACATTCTCTTCGGAAGGGGAAACTACCCGAGACACATTACCAATGATGAGCTGGGCGCCTGGAAAAAAACCAACGACTGCTTCGACTTCCCCGCTAAGGAAAGGCGTATCAATCACTATCTTTGCCAATGGTAATTTCTCAATGGCCCCTGAAAATTGAATGCACGGGACAGTTTCACCTGTAAGCTGCGAATCCCGAATGCAGTCTCTATGCACCCCCACAACGGTAGATCCTTTATCCCGTAAAACCGAGACCGGTTCGTCCCCAACAAACCCCGGATAAACCCTAAGACCACCTCCTGTATGACATGAATTTATAACGGGAATCTTTCTCCCACAAGGTAAAACACCAGAAGATAACAATTTCTCACAACTGGGACACTTAGAATACTGTCCGCCTCCGTTGTCCGATGTAATACACGCGGCCGCATGATGAAATTTATTAGGGGAACATGGAGTGGAGCTACCGTGATTGCCATCCACGTTCGCCGCTATCCTATCTGCAGGGCAATTCACGCTGATGTGATCTGCTCTTCCGCAGTTCCAACACTTCGCGGCCCTACAATCCCGTGAAAAATGACCCACGCGTCCGCAAGTCCAACATTCCGCTCCCTGTGTTCCGCTAGACCTGGGTCCCCGTGACCCATCGCGATCGGAACTAAAGTCCCTATGCCGTCGATGATCGGCAAAGGTTACAAACCGCCCTCGGCCATTACCGCGACCCAGCCCTCCTGCTCGGTCAAACTTACCGGCTCCATATGCAGGTGATTGATAATACCCCCTACGTTGAACCTGGGCTTGCCCATTATAGGCACCACGCTGACGTGACCTGTCTCTCTGTCCTGTCGGTGACCCCTCAACCACGGCGACGTAACCAGCATCCTGTACGTACGCCCTCGCGACTGGTTTGGACGGATGTGCCGTACGATATGCTTCCGCCAACTTTGACGCCTCCTGCACCGTCGCGGGTTCGTTTTCTTTTAGAAAAGCCACTAAATCTTTATGGCACGACGCGTACAGCTGGTCACGGATCATTAGGTCTTTCAATTTAGCAAAATCCGCGCCAACATGGGACAAGTCCAACCAGTTCGTAAAATACTCTGTCAGTCTCGCGACGAAGGCAGCAACGTCCTCCCTGGTATCCGCACGTGCTCGCCTAAACTGCTCAAGGAAATATTCCTCCGTACGCGCAAATCGGCGAAGCAGCAAAGACTTCAGCTTATCTTAATCATGCACGTCTTCGCGCTGTAACTCTTTAAAGTACGTTAACGCTCGCCCCTGCAATAAGGATGCCAGGTACGTGGACCATAACTGCTTATTCTCCCCCCATTGCAGTTGTGCATTTAGCTCGAACCTGTAAAGGAAGGCGTCTATATCGTCCTTCCGGTCGTCGAACGTCGGCAGCTTAATTCTAACACCACTTTTGTTTTGCCCCTGCCGCTCAACTGTTTCCGTTGGCGAATTCTTCTTGAGTTCTAATTCTGCGATTCTTACTCGCGCCTCTATCTCCCGTTCTTGAGCTTCTATCTCCTTTAACTTTAACTCCCTCTCCTGCTCCTTATCCTTAGCCTCTCTTTCCTGCTTCTTATCCTTAGCCTCTCTTTCCTGTTCCTTATCCTTAGCCTCTCTTTCCTGTTGCCGCTCTTGAGCCTCTTTTTCTCGCTCTCTATCTTTAGCACGCTCCTCGCGCCATTCCGCTTGCTGCTCTTTAATCCAGCCGCGTAGCTCTACTCCTTCAAGGCCAAGTTCCGTACCTACTTTCATGAGCTCACGGAGATCCGCCATTTCACGGATTTATTATTATACAATATGAAATGTAATAACTATCTATGTACTTACTATAAGCTTATTATAACCGACGTATCCCGAGACCTGAAATTATGCCACTACAATAACAAGCACTATTTCCAAATGCAATTCAGAAACACACCTCACTGAACATTTTATAGCATACTCTCTCTAACTAATACTATGTTCATAAAATGTATAGCACTATTAAATAACAAAAGAGAATAGAAAAGACAAAAATGAAGAAATTCAGAAGAAGGACCACAAGGACATCAAAGACAACGAACCAGACTAGGACAAGCTTCTAAAAAAAAGCTATAATGGGAAAAAAATACAACCTAACTACGCCGATTACACTACAAGGTACGAACAAGAACAGAGCCTGAAAAAAAGAACGTATCTACAGATAGGTCAGAGAGGGGACAAGAGAATACGTCTTCCTGCAGAAACAGAGAAGATATCGACGCTACAACTAAACAATAACAAAGCCCTACAGAACCCTTCACCGTGATGAACGAAGTTCCAAGTTTACCACACCTTTTTAAAAGGATAAACTAAGTTCAACACAGCAAACGAAAACAGCAAAATCAGAGAAAAAGACAGATTAAAGGAACAGCCCCCAATCCAGGGCACAAAAATTTTGACTTTTACTTAACTTTCTTTAACCCTCACGTATGCCGGAGCTCTGGCTGCTTGACGCCTTCAGGCTGCACGCACACACACTGTCTCTCTGAAAAGTTTAAGTACACATTAGTACATATTTATAGTAATACATGCATCAATACATATTCATAAATATACATAAATTATACCATCATGAAATTTCCATTCATCCCACGAACAAAAGACAACAGCACGAATTCCTAGCACAACAGAAAAACAACTAGATATGACGAATACCCAATGTCAAAATGACCACAGGTAAACTAAACGGACGAGTGTCACAACGGACGAGCCCCCAGTGTCACAACGGACGAGCCCCCAGTGTCACAACGGACGAGCCCCCAGTGTCACAAATCCCAGACTGAGAGATGTAATAAATTATAACAAGACAACAATCACGAACGAACACGTATAACACTTAACAGAACAACCCATCAGACTCACACATTTATTAAACATAAAGATAAAAATAACAGTGCAATGACATACATTATATTATTCTAATCAACTGCCGTCCAACGGCCTTCTTCCCTCAAGCACTCTTCCTCGGGTCCACAACCCGGTAATTACTTTTAAAGACACTTCGGCTTCAGCCTCTCCACTCAAGGTCTTAATAACACACTAGTATTCTTTCGCACCACAGTCTCTCAATAGCGCCTCCCTATGGCAATAACACCTTAGCCTTCCAATAGCACCTCACATGGCCATAGCACGTTAATAATTCAATTCACATGAGTATCTCAATAGCACAGTAGTACATCAATATCACAGTAGTACATCTTAAGAGCACATTAACAATTCTATACACAGCCCTGTCTGTGGCCAGACTGCCACGACTCATGCGCTTCTACTGTCCTGCACGACAGCTTCACTCCACTGGCCTATGCGTAGCCTTCGGCCCTATGCTGGCCTATCCCCTGTGCTCACCGTGGGTGGCGTCTCGGCCCGACCCCGGCACCTACAAGAAGAACATTACATTGGTATAAAACCATACCATTTCTAACCACTTCACCCCTCATTACAAACCATGAAGCGTACACACAATAGTCCACCTTTCACTCACCACACATCTTACGGTAACACACCTCCACCGTACCACACAGCACTCACTCTCGCTACGAATCCATGAACCTAACTTACATCTATCGCTCATGGCGCACATTTCTATACACAGTAATCACTGACTTCCACATTCCTCACATATACTTATTTACATCATGGTCATAGACGAATATAATACATCAATCATCATAATTATAAATCACAGTTCAACCTACCAGTCATCACTGGAAAACACACAACAATCTCCCGACTGCTCTGATCTCACGTCTGTCCCCTGGGACTCCTTAACTTGCAGTGATTGTCAGTACAGCGCTCTCGCCTCATGCCGACCCCCCAACTCACAACATTTCACGCTTTAACGTTAACTAACAGAAGTCAATACAGGTGAGCAGCCTCACTATCCCGTGAGTCAATCCCTCACTTCCATGCCCCCGTAATCCTTGAATCCCGCTCACTCCACTCGTGACAGTGGGGAAAGAGGGAAATGAGATACAGGGTAAGCGGGAGAAAAGGGGAGAGAGTGTGTTAGGATCGAGGGTGCGGGGTTGGAATTGGAGAGAGAGCCTGAAGAAGTTACGGGAAAGAGATAGGCAGAGTGAAATCTGATTGATCCCCTGCTATCTGTTCTTAAATTCCATGTAAAGATTAATTCACTTTCCTGATGTGAGTTGTATAATGGAGACAAATTGGCTGTTTTATGGGAACGCATAATAAAGAGAACGAGGGAAGCTGCTGGAAGACA
The DNA here is from genome assembly GCA_963931925.1 of Onchidella celtica. NCBI lineage: Eukaryota > Metazoa > Mollusca > Gastropoda > Systellommatophora > Onchidiidae > Onchidella > Onchidella celtica. Next base: position 36,032,595 of record OZ007581.1, read on the forward strand.
GATTCCATAAAACTGTAAAAACGTGTGCACTATATAGAAATGGATCTGTCTTGTAATAGAGTTAACTGTCCCACGCCTACAGTATTTTCTTCAATCTAATAATCGTAATTTACACCACGACGTATTACTGTTTTAATTATTCATCTTTCAGTAATGTAAGTAGCTGTCATGTAATGATTTCACCTTCAGTCTTCCCTTACTTCTATCTCTACAGGTTCAAATTGCAGACTTATTCCTATGAAGGAGAAAGCAGGAATGAATTGTGTCCTGGAACATACGAGTAGTGATTGCCTTTCAATGTCATTAAATTTCTGAACTCAGTAAATGATAAATTGTATTAGCTTCTTGTGCATTTCTGTTCTGTTGTCAGAGATGATTGTTAAGTAATCTCATTGCGGGAAAATAGGTATGTGTTTTGATGTTTTGTCTAACTGTGTATTATGTATATGATAATCGTTCTTTCGTCCCTAATCTACTGGTTTTTGCTGAAGCAAGCAAGGATCAAAACCACATAAACTTGTGTCACTTCTAACAAGACGAACAAGTCTCTTTTGTTCGTTTCTTTTTATCACATTGCTGTCTTGGCAAGGAGGTAATCTTCTCCATTTTAACACAATCCATTGAAATTAACCCTGTTTCCAGCAGAGAAGAATTATGCATTCTGTCAAATGTTTTTAAGCTTCAAGAGATAAGTATTTTGGGGACTGACCTGGAAAACCAAAACAAAATAGTATACGTTTCAGCTCGGTGTTAAGAATTATCCAGTTTAATCGGTGGTACAGCTAAAAATCAAATCCTTATGTGGATAAACGATAAAAATTTATTAGAACACGTGTTGTTTTCTCCATGAAATGTGCAGTGGTTCCTAAAACTCTTTCTTTTTTATTTTTCTTTAAATAGGGAAATACTGTAAACTTCTTAGCCAGGCAAAAAAACAGCTCATCAGAATTCACCATCTCATATTGTCAGTCGGCTGTTGGAACCGGGTCAAAATTAACCTTTGAGACCTATGTTATGAGACCGCCGTCCTATGACAAAGCTAAACAGAGAAAGTACCTTTTTATATTCACTGTTCACCTATAGATAGAATGCGCATGACGTCAAAGAGTGTTTTTGTTTGGATCTTTCTTCTCGAAAGATGGCCCGTGGATCAGCTGATTAGTGTAACTTCGAGATATGTCTAAGTCGTTAAAATGCCTTCTAGCTGCATTGCAGTTGATTGTTATGTCACAGGTGGAAAGGATGGATCCAAGCTGGTCAGATTCCCTACCATCCGTGTAAACATGGGCAAGGAAGTGAAAGAATTGACCGAACGTCTCCCACTGAACATGTGCACACGTGACATTGTTTACTGTAGCGAACTACTTTTAGCTCGCCGCATGTTGGTTCGCGACGCTTAGTGGGCTCGCAATGCAAGTCAGCTAAGAATTAAAATCAATGCCACAATCGCCATGGTGTCGCGTGAGTCCTTACACTAAAGATGGGGCATATGGGCAGTCTACCTACAGCTTTCTATGTAATATTATCGGGTTTCCTTACAATAGCATCAAAAGTTAGTTTTAACAAGGTTCTAACAGGCGACAGACGATATCACTTTTTCACATGCTCTGCTCTAAGTGACTTGCGTAGTATCTATAGGTGGAACTTGAGTCGCGGGATGGACCCACCCCCGCCGCCATTTTGTTAGACCAGGCGGGTTTGTTTACTTCGGCTTCGCGTTAAGAAGCATGGATCCTGTGAGTGCACAGAGGTTTTGTGACAAGTTTAAACTTATTAATGGGGTTCACCCAGACACTGCGAAAGACTGTGAGTGGAAGAAAGATGTGACTGCATTTCCTCCCATCACACATGCTATCTCGTCTGCAACGACTTTCGACAATGAATTTAAGAACATTATTATCCGTTGCAGCTACCATTGTAACTAAAGTGCGGGTTGTATGTCTGTGCACAATCTGGAAACCAAGAGATATTTATACCAGAGTTATATATACAAAAGACTTTATACAACTAATATATTTTTAAATGGTCCTAACATCTATGTAAGATTTTACCCTGTTTTTAGCCTCAGAGGAGTTATAGACGAACCAACTATAAAAGAAGAAGAAGAAGAAGAAGAAGAAGAAGAAGAAGAAGATATTTTCATAGCACTTACTGTCAGTAGTGTCAGTGCCTACACCCACGAGCTGTTCAAGATACATTTTGGAATTAGCACCCCATACCTGTCAGTATTACACTGTTTTATTTTTAATGTTCTCCCCCATCCCTAACCCTAAAATGGATTAGATCTATCAAATGTGGACACCTGATATTAAATTAGTGGAGGAATCATAATCATCGAGTAGACTGGATCTAGATCTAGATCTTAATCGGGGAGTGACGACGTGGGTGCTGTTTTATCAACAACAGTGTAACAAGGTGTTATAGGCCCTAGTTAGTATTGTGATGTCAAATTAGGTTTGATACATTAGGCCTACACCATCGGATTCAATAGTTTTGCCCAAGAAACCAAAGAATTTTAGTACCACAATGTACACATCCAGGTTAAGACACAACATGGTTAGGTTACAGCCATTTTCCTACAATACATTTAGATCTAGCTGACTACATGTATTAATTTTGCAGGCACTAGTTTGACTCATTCACTGGATCCAACATATTTTTTCATGCTCGGTGGTAGGTGGTAGATATGTCTATATGAACAACATTGTAACCCTGCATTCGGAACTCCTTCCAAACCAAACCCCTTCATAGCATTTCCCGGTTAGGAACTGGACTAAGCCTAAGGTCTAGGGTTAGCATTAATTTGTGTCCAAGTGGCAGTTTCTTTGTTCATTTTGATCCTTCCTTCGTCGCAGGATTAGAAAAAATAACCTTGTGGTGAACTTTTACTGTTCTGTTGGAGATGTCTTTTCGGCCGATGGCCTTTATCCACTCTCTCCTTCGCCTTTCTGATAAACGCTCAGTGTCCTCGCCCCCATTCTTTCTTATATAAGGAATAGAAAACATCCTTCGTCCAATTTTGTATTTGTTGGTGCAGCCAAAAACTGCACACAAGTGCGGCATCTATCTCGTTACTCGGTCTCAGACACGGCTATGCGCTCGCTTTCAGTCTCACACAGAGATCTCTGGTCTAACAAAATGGCTGCCTAGCTCCGGTAAACAATGTCGTGACGTCACGAAAGTTCCACCTATACCATTTCAGCAAGTGTCAGGTTGACACTGCTGCTTTATTGCAAATGGCCGTTGCAGTAAAACATAAACGTAAATACGAATTGTATCAATAATACATCATCGTAATACTGTACAGTGGTGGAGGATGTGAATAGCATTCATCTGGGGGTTTCCGCACCTGCTCCTTCTCCTATTCTCTCATGGAGATAAAAATAGTTTTCCTCCACAGAAATAACTTGTTTAAGTGACCAAAAAAAAAAAGAAATAAAAAATAATAAAACAGATTTAAATCCACATCAAAATTACATCAAATCCCAAAGCAAACACGCTGGGCATCTGTCTACAATCTGGAATAGTTACCAATGGGAGAAATATCTATTTTCAAGTGCGGTTTTGTTCTTTTTATTCAAACTTGTTTTCTTTTAACCTGAACTTCAGCCTTATAAGATAAGATAAGGTCAGATATGGCTTTATTATCCTGTTTCCAGGAAATGTGTTGTCACAGCATTCAGTAACAGTACAATAGCAAATACAATATCTAATACCTACAAGTCTTTAACGCACACCGCACACACGGACATTGCTCACACATTACCAGCAAGTAAGGACATTGCTCATACACATATACACTGTAAGAACAATCCATTAGGAAAAACTAACAACAGCATACTACTACATCAAGAAGTACTGCTACTTCGAATTTTAGATGGCAAAAAGATCGTCTATAGCGCTCTCTGTTTGTTTTTAAATAATAGTATTCGTCAACTTCTTTGGGATGTGACTATCTGGTGGAACAAGGGGTGGGAACAATCATTTAGAACTGATTTTAGTTTCGGTTTGCCAGAATGCACGAATAACTCATCAAAGTTCACGTATTCATTGTTAGTTAGATGGCAAGCTTAATTTTGTTAATTTTGTTTATGTCTTGCTCCTTTGCATTTCCTCCCTGGACTGTAATACAAAATAGAATGATACTCTGGATATTTGATTTAGAAAACATCTGAATGAGTGTTTTATCTTTATTAAATGATCTAAGTTTCCTCAAGAAATACATACGTTTCTTTGCCTTTGCCTAAACTGAGATGGTATGTGCGTGCCAGTCGAGTTTGGAGTCAACATGGATTCCCAGCTATTTATAAGACTCGACTCTATCAACATTCTGGTTATAGATTTTAAGCGGTGGAAGTGATGTTACAGTTGTTCTGAAATCGATTACCATTTCCTTTGCTTTCTTTACATTTAATAATAAGAAGTGATCTTCACACCACTGGATAAATCATTGTACAGTATTAGAATAAGCGTCTTCATCAGTTGGGACAGAAATCAATCCCTGTATGGTGGTATTATCTGGAAACTTTCTCAATGGGATATTTGCATGTACTTCTGCACTGGCTTGTCTAGGTAGTAAAAAGGGCAGGTGACAACACGCAGCCCTGGGAGGGGGGGCGCCTATCTGACTACGCCTGTCTATCTACTTTTCCCATGAAAACTTCAAACTGAGACGTATTATACCATACTCACACCTTACGCCCCCTGAATCTCTATTTTTCAGAATTAAAATCGTTTTTTCTTAAACACCCAGAGCAAAGGCTAAACCTCATCTAATCTTCACGTGCCCTAACTAAACGGGTCAACGTATCTACTTCAATTAATGCAATGATTAAGAATACAACGACATACCACAATGCACTTATCTTGTGGTAGGAATTTGTGTTGTCTTTGTTCGTGGGATGAATGGAAATTTCATGATGATATGATTTATGTATATTGATGAATATGTATTGATGCATGTATTGCCATAAATATGTACTAATGTGTACTTAAACTTTCAGAGAGACAGTGTGTGTGCGTGCAGCCTGAGGAGACAAGCAGCCAGAGCTCCGATTAAGGGGAGGACTTAAACTCATAAGGCTGAAAGTTAAGTGAAAATTTTGTACCCTGGATTGAGGGCTGTCTTTTCATCTGTCTGTTTCCCTGTTTTTGCTGTTTTTGTCGTTATAGATTATACGGGCGGTGGCGCGGGTTTGCTGTGTTGAACTTAGTTTATCCTTTTCAAAAGGTGGGCTAAATTTGGAACTTCGTTCATCACAGTGAACAGTTCTGTAGGGACCTGTAATTTTGTTTAGTTGTAGCGTCGATATCTTCCTCGTTGTTTTAGGAAGACGTTTCTCTTGTCCCTCTCCTCCCTATCTGTAGATACGTTCTTTTCTTTCAGACTCTGTTCTTGTTCGTACCTTGTAGTGTAATCGGCGTAGTCAGGTTGCATTTTTTTCCATTATATTTTCTCTTTTAGGTCTTTGTCCTAGTCTGGTTCGTTGTCCTTGACGTACTTGTGGTCCTTCTACTGAATTTCCTTATTCTTTTCTTTTCTACTCTTTTTTATTATTAATAGGGCAATACATTTTATAAATATAGAATTAGTTAGGAAGTACGTAAATTTCTGAATTGTATTTGAGACAACTGGGTATTGTTATATCTGGTGTGATCTCAGGTCTCTGGTCGTGTCGTTAGTGATCATACCGACAGGTTAGCCGTTTTTATAATACATACCATAACCATAAATCTGTGAAATGGCGGAACTCCAACAATTAATGAAGTTGGGTAAGGAACTTGGCCTTGAGGGAGAAGAGCTACGCGGCTGGATTAAAGAACAGCAGGCGGATTTGCGCGATGAGCGTGCTAAGGATAGAGAGCGAGAAAAAGAGGCTCAAGAGCGACAGAGAGAAGAGGAAAGAGAGGCTAAGGCTCGACAGAGAGAAGAGGAAAGAGAGGCTAAGGCTCAGGAGCAGGAGAGAGAGGCTAAGGATAAGGAACAGGAAAGGGAGTTTAAGTTAAAGGAGTTAGAAGCTCGGCAACAGGAGAGACAGGCTAAGGAAAGGGAGCAGGAGATAAGGTTAAAGGAGATAGAAGCTCAAGAGCGGGAGACAGACGCGCGAGTAAGAATCGCGGAATTAGAACTCAAAAAGAATGCGCCAACAGAAACAGTTGAGCGGCAGGTACACAATAAAGGTGGCGTTAGGATTAAGCTCCCTACGTTCGACGACCGGAAGGACGACATAGACGCCTTCCTTTACAGGTTCGAACTGAACGCACAATTGCAATGGGGGGAAAATAAGGAATTATGGGCCACGTACCTGGCGTCTCTATTGCAGGGGCGAGCGTTAACCTACTTTAAAGAGCTACAGCGCGAAGACGTGCAAGATTACGATAAGCTGAAGGCTTTGCTGCTTCGCCGATTTGCGCGTACCGAGGAATATTTCCGGGAGCAGTTTAGGCGAGCACGTGCGGATACCAGGGAGGACTTTGCTGCCTTCGTCGCGAGACTAACGGAATATTTCGCGAACTGGGTAGACTTGGCGCATGTGGGCGCGGATTTTGCTAAACTGAAAGACCTAATGATCCGTGACCAGCTGTACGCGTCGTGCCATAAAGATCTGGTGGCCTTCCTGAAAGAAAACGAACCCGCGACGGTGCAGGAGGCGTCTAAGTTGGCGGAAGCATACCGTACGGCACATCCGTCCAAACCAGTCGCCAGGGCGTACGTCCAAGATGCTGGGTACGTCGCCGTTGTCGAAGGGTCGCCGGCAGGACTTAGAGACAGGTCGCGTCAGCGTGGTGCCTATAGTGGGCAAGCCCAGGGGCAGCGTAGGGGCTATCACCAATCACCGGCATATGGACCCGGTAAGTTTGACCGAGCAGGAGGGCTAGGTCGCGGTAATGGCCGGGGGCGATTTGTGACCTTTGCCGATGACCGACGGCATAGGGACTTTAGTTCCGGTCGCGATGGGTCACGGGGACCCAGGTCTAGCGGAGCACAGGGAGCGGAGTGTTGGACTTGCGGACGCGTGGGTCACTTTTCACGCGAGTGTAGGGCCGCGAAGTGTTGGAACTGCGGAAGAGCAGATCACATCAGCGTGAATTGCCCTGCACGTAGGATAGCGGCGAACGTGGACAGTAGCTCCAGTCCATGTTCCCCTAATAAATTTCATCATGCGGCTGCGTGTGTTACATCGGACAACGGAGGCGGACAGTATTCTAAGTGTCCCAGTTGTGAGAAGTTATTATCTTCCGGTGTTTTACCTTGTGGGAGAAAGATCCCCGTTATAAATTCATGTCATACAGGAGGTGGTCTTAGGGTTTATCCGGGGTTTGTTGGGGACGAACCGGTCTCGGTTTTACGAGATACAGGATCTACCGTTGTGGGAGTGCATAGGGACTGCATTCGGGATTCACAGCTTACAGGTGAGACTGTCCCGTGCATCCAATTTTCGGGGGCCATTGAGAAATTACCCATGGCCAGAATAGTGATAGATACACCTTTCCTTAGCGGGGAAGTCGAAGCAGTCGTTGGTTGTTTTCCAGGCGCCCAGCTCATCATTGGGAATGTATCACGGGTAGTTTCCCCTTCCGATGAGAACGTGCAAGCATGGTCGCAATCAAAAGGTATTGACTTTTGTGCCGCGGTCGAGACACGTCGACAGGTAGGTGATAAGGGTAAAATTAGACCTTTGGCAACGCCAGCGGTCAACCTAGATATCACGCCAGAGCGCTTGGCGAGATTACAAAGGGAGGATCCATCATTAAACCCATGTTTTGGGGAAGCGCGAACCGAGAAAACAAGGAAATATAAAAACGGGTCATCTTCTTTTTTTGTCCAGGGGGGCATCCTGTTCCGTATGTACGTCACAGTGGCTTCCGTTCAAAAGCAGGTCGTCGTGCCACGGTCGTTAATTGCTACAGTATTGCGTCTGGCCCATGATGTTCCATTAGCGGGTCATATGGGAAGTGCTAGAACCAAGCAGAGAGTTCTGAAAGATTTTTATTGGCCGTCAGTATACAGAGATGTACGTTTATATTGTAAGACGTGCAGTGCGTGCCAAAAGACGACGCATAAGGGTCGTACACCCCAGGCTCCTCTTCAAAGGATCCCCACGGTTTCGGAACCGTTTAAAAAGGTTTCGATAGACCTTGTTGATTTAAGAGAAAGATTATCTTCAGCGCGCACTATAGCAGAAGAAGCGTCTAGTATCGCTTCAGCAAGAGCAAAGAACTATAAAGATAGAGGGTCCAAACTGAGAATTTTTAAGCCAGGAGACAAGGTCCTATTGTTGTTACCTACGGACTATAATAAGTTATTGATGACATGGAAAGGTCCTTATGTTATTGAGCGAATTGTTTCGAAGGTAGATTACGCTATCCACATTGAGGGATCAGTAAAGGTTTTCCACGTTGATGTGCTGCAGAGGTTTCATGAGAGACCAGAGTATCTGTATTCTCATACTGGTATTAAAGGACATACCTAATGTCGTGTCATTCTTTGACGATATAGCATGTCATACGTCGACATGGTCTGATCATATTCAGACACTAACAGTAATTTTTCAACGATTACGTCATTTTGGGTTAACTGCTAAACCCGCAAAGATGGATTTGGCATGTCCAGAGATAGTATTCTTAGGACATATCGTGGGTAGAGGTGTTCAGAGACCTGAAGTAACAAAAATTGACAAATTAGTAGGGTTGCAAATCCCTAAAACAAAGAAACAAGTTAGAAGCTTAGTGGGAATTTTAAATTATTACAGAAAGTTCATTCCAAATTTTTCCTCCTTGTCATCTTCTCTTACTGACCTTACTAAGAAGGGACAACCCGATAAGGTCCAGTGGACGTCTGAATGTCAGACAGCATTTGATAATTTGGTGACAGCATTATCATCGTCACCCATTCTGATATTACCCGATTTTCGATCTAATTTTATCCTCAGAACGGATGCGTCGGACTCTGGTGTCGGCGCTTGTCTTCTACAGGAGAAGAACGAATGTCTCCATCCTGTATGTTATGTCAGTAGGAAGTTATTGCAGAGAGAAAGAAAGTATTCTGTGATAGAGCGTGAGTGTCTTGCCATTGTGTGGTCCGTCCAGAAATTAGGACGTTATCTCATGGGACGAGAATTTTGTATCCAGACAGACCACAAACCACTGACATTTTTGTCGAAGAATCGTTCGTCCAGCCCACGCTTGTCTAGATGGGCATTGGCTTTGCAGCCGTATACTTTCGTTATTCAACCAATTCCAGGAACCAGCAATCATATCGCCGACTACCTTAGTCGAGCCTAGGGGAAGAGTTCAGGAGCTTATACATCGGAGGACAGGAACATTGACAGGATCTGTGTGAATGAGTCGACTTTAAAATATTGACATTATAAATATGATATGAAGTATGGTTGATAGGTTGATTGGTTTTTGATTCTGTATCAGATATTGTGTTTAGTTAGCTATTCATGATGTGACACATATATGCATATTGCAGGCCATATGGATCGCCATATTTTCCCCTGATTTCGGTATTTTATATACTAGGGGAACTGCTAGGTCATTTTTTTAGTGTAGGTATTGCTCACGCTCACTCGTTGACAGTCATCTTGATGCGATTTGAAATTAATTGCATTAATTTTTTTGGGGTGGGGGATGATGTCACGAGTGGAGTGAGTGCAATTAAGGGGATTGCTACAGAGCGGGTGTAGAGTAAGAAGGGCTCACGGCAGACAAGTGGGGAAAGACGTGAAAGGAAGAGAGTAAAATTAACGCACGTAGACAAGTAAGTTAAAGCGTGCTGTTGTGAGTAGGGGGGGGGGGTCTGAATGAGGCGAAAGCGCTGTATTACTATCACTGCAAGTTAGAAGGTCCTACGGAACGGACGCTAGTAAGAGCCCAGCGGGCGGACATAAGGGGAGCAGTCGAGAGACTAGTGAGAGAGTTTTTCCAGTGATGTCTGGTAGGTAGGACGTTGATTGATAATTATGATTGATGTATTATATTATATTCGTCTATTACCATGATGTAAATAAGTATATGTGAGGAATGTGGAAGTCCTTGATATTGGATATAGCAATGTGCGCCATGAGCGATAGATGGAAGTGAGTTCATGGATTTGTAGCGCGAGCGAGTAGTGTGTACTCCGATGGAGGTGTGTTACCGTAAGATGTGTGGTGAGTGAAATGTGAACTATTGTGTGTACGCTTCATGGGTTGTAAGGAGAGGTGGAGTGAATAGAAATGGTATGGCATTATACCAATGTAATGTTATTCTTGTAGGTGCCGAGGTCGGGCCAAAGAGCGCCGCCTACGGTGATAGGCCAGCATAGGGCCGGAGGCCACACAGAGGCCAGAAGTGAGGCTGTCGGTGCAGGACAGTAGAGGCACATAAAGTCGTGGCAGTCAGGCCACGCACAGGGACGTAGATATGAGCGTGAATGTGATAATGTACTATTGCCATGTTGAGGGGCTAGTGAACTAATAATGTACTATTGAAATGATAATGTCTATTGAAATGATAATGTGTTATTGCCCTGCTGAGGTACTAGGGGAGTGCTAAGGTGTATGACAATAGGAAGGTGATATTGAGAGACTGCGGTGCCAGTGAATTATTAATGTGCTATTAAGACCCTGAGGGGAGAGGCTGAGGCCGAAGTGCCTTTAGAAGTAACTACCGGGTTGTGGATCCGAGGGAGAGTGTGTGTGAGAATAAGGCCGTTGTACGGCAGTTAATTTCAATAATATAATGTATGTAATTGCGCTATTATCTGTATAATTATGTTTAATAAATGTGTGAGTCTGATGGGTTGTTCTGTTAAGTGTTAAACTTGTTCGTTCGTGATTGTTGTCCTGTCATAACTTATTACATCTCCCAGTCTGGGATTTGTGACATACTATTCATCTAATTTAATGAAATTCAGATGTGAAGATAATTTCTACGTCATCTCATACACTGATTACCAGATGTTATTGTTCTTTGAAGGCCTTGTAACACGATAATACATTGACTTTCATTTGCACCGGGTCAGCTCTGCAAGTGCACATTAGGAATGACTTTTGCCGGTGTTATTATCCATTTCTAAGGCACAAGTGATTGAAAAGCCTCTCAACACTTCTCCTCTCTTTCTGAACCCCTCACCCATTCCAGAAAAAAAACAACCACAAGAAACAGTTTATAAGGCATATTTTTCCAGAAACCAATAATAAAGCTGGGTACAAGTGCCAGCCTAGAATGTGCTGTTATGTTCCACCTTTTTGCCCCTGGTAGAACGTTGCTTGTTCAAACCTACCTCGGGTACTGAGAGTCGTGCATAGAATAAAAATCTTAAATTTCTTAATTAACGCCGCGAGAAATTTACATTATGGTTTTTTGTAGTTCAGTCAGTCGGCAGGACCAACTGACCTCTGCTCCCTTCTTCTCTTAGAGAATTAATTATTACGGTTGGATGAACTCGTGTGCACTGTTATTCTGTTTCATTCCCCAGGACAACGAGACGTTCTACTTCGAGCAAACTCACGATGGCCATCTCCAGCGGCGTCACATCGTCGCTTTTGGAGAAAATGATGAAGGAGTGATTCGTTTCAAGACCTTTAATATCAATAGAACTATTCCTGACAGGTGAATCTATCTATCTATCTATCTATCTATCTATCTATCTATCTATCTATCTATCTATCTATCTATCTATCTATCTATCTATCTATCTATCTATCTATCTATCTATCTATCTATCTATCTATCTATATGTCTGTCTGTCTTTCTATCTATCTATCTATCTATCTATCTATCTATCTATCTATATGTCTGTCTGTCTGTTCGTCTATGTGTCACTATGTTTATCTATCTGTCTATCTATCTATCTATCTATCTATCTATCTATCTATCTATCTATCTATCTATCTATCTATCTATCTATCTATCTATCTATCTATCTATCGATCTATCTATCTATCTATCTATCTATCTATCTATCTATCTATCTATCTATCTATCTATCTATCTATCTATCTATCTATCTATCTATCTATCTATCTATCTATCTATCTATCTATCTATGCATCAGTCCTCCAGTTCATCCTTCACGCATTTATTCATTCATCCATACATCCAAACGTTCTCCCAGCCACCCATCAATACCATCCATCAATTTACCCATTCATCCATCCATCCATCCATCCATCCATCCATCCATCCATCCATCCATCCATCCGTTTATCTGCTTATCTATCTCCACCCATCCACCCCCTCAACTCTGTCTTTCAAGTTATCTATCTTTAGGGAAAAAAAAAGAATTGAATTAATCCGTGATCTTCCAGTTAGACTTTTGAAGATAATTTCAATCTTGTGCCCGGTCTTCCCCAGTCCTTGGTCCGTTGACATTTCCAGTCTGGAGGACTTGACTATGGACGAGCTTGAGTACATCGAGGGCTGTGATCCGAATTACTATGAAGTTGATGATAAATTATTCATGGGCAAATGGCCAGAATGCATTCTGTATCCGCCTGAGGCGAGATTTCTTCAAATCCTTTATCTCTCGGGCTTCAGGGATACTGAATTTATTCTTTTGTCCAAAAAAAATGTCACGTTAATATCGAAGGCTGGATGGTATGGTATCGTAACTCGGGTTTTTTTTAACAATTTTTTCAGGGGCAAAAGTACAAGCCTGAATAACTTTATACATCAGTTTTAACAGTTGCAATATCCTAAAAGAGTTATTTACTCTTTCGATTTTTAGAATTGAAGCCCCAAAGTATAACACAACCTGCGTTCTATCAAGGGATACTAGTATACTAAATTATAAAATTCCAGTATCTTTAAACAAACGTCTTGTTACTACAGTTGACCATCCAGGACTCCAAAATAATCCTCGCATACAAACAAAACCTTAATTATGTTTCACTTCGCACTTGGTTTATTTTATTTTTTCCCATAAAATTCAATAAATCTCTCTGCTGAAGAAGTACGCCATTTCGTTTTAAGAGATACATTTGCTTGCTTCATCTGAGGAAGCTGTCAAAGTTCTTTTGTTTTTTACACTATTGTTCCGCAAAGACCGAAATTATAATCTTTAAAATATGTTTCGTTTCAGAGCAAGATAGTCTATACTGACTCAATGACATGTGACGGAATCTTTCTTCTAGATCCCCCCTCGGGTGTTAGTGATCCACAGAATATGTATAGCGATGTGCCTTCGATTATGAAGCCGCTTGAACGGTGAGCCAGCTTACTGAAAACTTTTCAGGCACACGGGGGACATGTGAAATTTGGTATTGAACACAGGATAATAAGCTCACAAAGTCACGTGAAAGGGGGTGGGGGGGGGGGGGTTGAAGTAAAGAGGGGCACAACATCGATATTGTGACAGGTTATTGTATAATGTTCTGAAAAATAGTCCTGGACTATCTAGTAAGATATTAATCAATTGAATTGAAAAAAGCTCCACGATCTATTACCCAAATGATGTGAAGCGTAATTGACATCATGTTACTGTGTTACTGAAGTGTGAGTAATTGTGTAACACAGCAGGAAATGTTATTTTTCACATTCCGTCTTCCCTTATTTCTCTCTCTACAGGTACAAATTGCAGACTTACTCCTATGAAGGAGCAGACAAAAAGGATTTGTGTCGCGGAAGATACATCTGAAAGAACCATTACATTCCTGCACTCAGAAAATGATAAATCCTTTCAGTTTTCCTTTGTTGTTGTTGCTGTTGTTGTTCTTGTCGGTCATGTCAAGAGGTGAGCTATGAAACTAATAAAAAATATGTTCGAGTATGTTTCTCTGTTTGTGTCATGTGTATTGATGATTGGTCTTTCGCCATTCATGAACTGGTTCTTGTTTTTTAATGAGCAATGACGAAAACCACATACATTTGGGCCACAGTGACGAATACGTGCGTTTTGTTTTTTTCCTCAATACTGTCTCTGGCAACGGGAAAAAAAAGTCCTGGAGTTATAATAATAATAATAATGGAGATCATTTATAAAGCGCCTAATCCAAACGAGTTCGCTCTAGGCGCTTAAAAGTTATGCCACCTAAGTTGAAGTTAGAAGCCAAACCCCAGCATGGAACGCGTCAAAAGTCTTGACATTCAATAAATTCTGGGTCCCGCTTGCTTCTTTGTAGTTTCTATCTTCTTTTATCTCTCATTTACACCCTCTTTTGTTCGTCCTATCCTGTTCATTTATCACACCACCTCTTTTGTCTCATTTTTTTGGGTTTTTTTGTTATCCTCATTTCCTCTCCCTCCCTCCGGCCCAGCGTGTTTTTCTTTCTTTAACCGAATTGAGAGTTTTGAGCAGGGATTCTTAAGCTGGATCTTTTTCTTGAAAAGACAAGTTTCTGTTCTCTGTCGTGAAACTAAGGAGTTCACACAATCTGCTGTGTTAAGTTACTTCCAAATTGTCCCCATTACTTCATCCCTCCCCCCCCCCCCCACACCCCGACATATATACATCGCCATGTTCATTTCGTTCAGCCCTCAAAATTCCTTCATCTATCCCATTGAGGCTTCTTCACGGGCATTCACTATTCCGATGACCGCATTATGTTAAGAAGAAGTGGGGATTTAAAGCCAGAAGTCTGTAGTCCGCATGTGGATGGAAGGGCTAGGGCGAAAATTAAATAAGGAAGGAGTCTTTTTAACCCTCCTGTCTGGTGGCTAGACCAAGCATGTTTAAATTCATTTTCTGGCATGGATGCACGATAGAGAGCTTATTTGGAATATTTTGTCGTGAATTCCTTAAGGAGTACAACAATGTTGCCCAGTGATTTTTCCTGGCCTTGGTGATGTCTGGAAACAAACTTTTCTTTTTTTACCGTGTGTGTATGAATGGATGTCCTAGTTATAGTTTCATGCATAATAAAGTAATCACAGATGAATGGGGGCAAAATTGAAGTATGATAACTCTTGCTGGTAATAATTAATCAAGTTACGTTTTATTGTATATTATTGAGAATAAATAATTGTATAAATTGTTCTCGGCAGTTAGAAGGAAAGAAAGTGAATGGTAGAGTGATTTATTATTTTATAACTATAATTAATATTATTATAAATATTAATTTCAAGTCTTGTATTATCAACTTTCTGTGTATGTTTTGAATTGGCCGTTAGGCCTACAATAAACTTTAAACATGAAACTTGGAACTTGTCCTAACAATGGACATCAGTAGATAATACATAAATACCTACAACAGAATTGTTTCTCACGACTGTTTTCTAGACGATTGCACATTTTCTATTATATTGAAGATGTATACAATGACAAGAGAGGAACTATTTGAAAAAACCGAGTGCTCAAAAAAGAGTACAAAGACACACATTTTTGTAAATAATTGATATACGTGTTAACAGACTCGCCCTATCTGACATCAGTTAAAAAAAATAAAAAAATTAGTAACAACAAAATAAAGTTACAAAAAAAAAAAAATCACTCCTGCTGATACAATTCCCTGCCCCTAAAATAGATAATGATGATGAGGAGATCGAAAGTTTTACGAAAGTTCAGAAAAGGCCATTGGCCATAAAATATGCTGCACCAACATCATCATGGAAGACTTTAATGGGAAAATAGGCTTAAAAGACAAACAGGAAAAAAAAATAAGAGGAATAGGCACCCATGACACGTGAGGAGGATGAATGACAATGGGTGGACAAAACGCTGCACTGAAGGGCAGTCAAAGACCGGGAAAAGAACAAGAAGACGACCATCAAAGAGATGGAAGGACAACTTTACAAAGAGAGGAGGAACAACAGAGATAAGAAAAATAACAGAAAGGAGAGAATGGAAAGCATTGTCGGAGGGGGGGGGGGCTACATCCTGCAGTGGGTGGAGGGCCACATCCTGCAGTGGGTGGAGGGCCACATCCCGCGGTGGGTGGAGGGCCACATCCCGCGGCGGGTGGAGGGCCACATCCTGCAGCGGGTGGAGGGCCACATCCTGCAGCGGGTGGAGGGCCACATCCTGCAGCGGGTGGACAACGCCTAGGTAAAAGTTGAAAGGTGAAGGGAACCGTAAATTGCTTCATGAATTACGCCCTTTGCTTACTTATCTGAACCATCTGTATGGTTTTGTGCCATCAACTCCTGTATTCGTTCAATTAATTACCATAGTAATATTACTGAAGGGATAAACGTCTTAGAATTGTTCCCAAAGCCTTTATAATGGTTGTGCATAGGCAGCAGACCATTTCAAGTTAACACTGCAGACAAGACACGGCATGATACATAGGTACACACACCTAAACACACAAATACACATATGGACACATGTACCTACATACTGATTTGGTGTTTCATAGTAAGCGTTTAATATTATTGCAAAATTAATGAACATTTACATACGAAATTGAAGAAGGTTTAAACTTTGTAAGTAAAATTTTGCATGAGTTATGGCCCCTTTCAGATAGTCATTCAAAATTGGTCTTTGGCGCGGTTTTAGTGTACTTACACCGCGTCTTACATTAATTTTGAATGTTCGGATTAAGAAGGTTAAGTAGCAGGTTTTAACTGAACACTTTTACCGCATCTCACACTCAGTGTGAATGACTATCTGAAAGGTGGTATATGGGTCGAGACAGAGTGAACTCACATTTTGTACAACTTCTCACTGCTTCCTCACTGCTTCCTCACCGGTTGCACAAAAACTCTATAAAACCGTTGTAAGCGGGCGGAGTGCAGCATACAAACAACCGTTTGAAAGTTCACGGCGTCTCCTCATCTTCCACACACGGACGGATCGTGATTACATTTTTACCGCTGCACTAAATTTCGTCCTCGGTTCTTTTGAAATTCAGTGTGATACCACTGAGGGTGTATTGTTCCTGAAAATCAACATGGATGAAGCATTAATTGCGGCTATAGAAAAGCGTCAAGCTTTATATGACAAAACATCCAATGAATATTCCAACCGAATGTTCGTTCAAAAGCAGTGGACAGAAATCGCTCTGGAACTTGGACAAGAAGGTATGTTTAATAAAATTCAAATGACTTTAATGGCGTGTCTGTATTTGAGCCAATACATCACCATGAGTCTCAAACAAGAAACACCGACAACTGTTGACGGCATCTTGAACGCAAATGAGCCGTGTCAGATACGAGTCTCGAGACGGGCCAGTGAGAACGGCTTGTGAACTCACTCTGCTTGAGATTTCACATCACATCCGTTTCACGGTTCAACCACATAAAATGTGGAAGTAGTGTGACTTGTGGGTGTGGGTCTACTCTGTCTCGACCTTAACTCATGCAAAATTTGACTTACACAGTTTGGAAAAACGCTGTTCAATTCCGTCTGGTACTGGAAACAAAAGTCAACTGGTATCGGTATGTTTCATCGACGTCTGGAAAATTGGGATGCGGACAATTACGAGTTGCTTGGTCACCAGTTTGAGTGGTAAGCCTTTTGTTTTGGTTTTTTTAAAGAGGAGAAACACAACTACCGTGAGGTCAAGTAAACCTAAACCATTGTCAGATTTCCTGTAGTTCGGGGGAAAATCTGCTAAGAAAGATGTGATACTTCTGCTATTGAATATGATTATAATAGAAATATCTGGACTCCGGAGATGACAGCAATATATTTTTAACAGAACAAGTTTTCACAGATTTTATGATATTAAAAACAACAACAAAGAAAACAAAAATGAGTAAGGAATGTTTGTTTATTTTCTCTTTTGAAACATAATATTCTTATTACTGTCTTTGAACCGATCACAGATAAAGAGAAATTATTTCAATCTGAATGGAGGGTTAACAAATAAATAATGGTTGTGTTAATGTCCCTGACGATTTTGTCCTCCTCTCAGGCCGGTAGGGCTAGACGCTGAATTCATGAAATTCCCTATCTAGGCTACTTTACTTCAGTTCCACTAAAGCTTTCTGTCCAGTTCTGCTGGAATAGTTGAAAAACCGCAACAAATTTTACAGTATAGTTCAAACACACACATTTCTACATGTAGATACTAGGATGATAAGTTGACCCACACTATCATTTTTACCTTCCCTGTTATCTTTCTTCCAGGATGATGATGATGATCCTGACTTTGATATTTTTTTCGGGTGTAAAGAACTTGATCTATGTGTTCTCTGTGTTTATCACTATACATTACTGGTTATCATTCTGCAGCGTTTCAAGGGGATCTGGACAGGTGTGGTTCATCTAGCGAAAAACGTTTGTGCGTATTTAGTTTTAGGTGAAAGGTTTAATTTCTATTGGATCACACCATAGATGACGGAATTTGCACAATGTATTAATTGGGTTATCAGTATTTGTTTTCTCTGTGCGTTCTTTTTCAGCTAGACTTTTCTCTCTGCATCATTATAACGTGGTATGTAATTGTTCTGAAATATTAAGCACGTTTCTGATTTTCAAAAATTAACATAACATTCAGATGACTATATAAGATGCAAAATTATTTCAGAAATTACGATACAGTGTATGTCAGTGGCAAACAAAAAAAATACAATGCATGTTTTACTTATAGGCAACCAACTATACAAAAAAAAAAAAGTCATATCAACAGACGGGGGTAAAATTATTGTTAAAGTCTAACTTTATCAGTTTAAATGGGTATTCAACCCATCTGTATTTCAATGCACATTAATGCATGATTATTTTATTTAAATTGTACCAAGATTTACGGGAGACAAGACAATATGTACGCATTCATTATGAAAGTCGACGACAGTGATAAATAAATTAAAAAAAATTAAAAACTATTGGGGAGTACAATCTGGACTGGTAGAGCAAAGTCTGACCAAGCCCAAAGTATATCCCGGGGTATGAATTGGCCTAGCTCAGAATATCACCATCAGTAAGTGCCCTGCCGGCAGGCGTTGGAGATCATGACCCTACATCCCTCACGATCGTCGGTAGCCCTGATGACGTCGTTGGCTCAGAATATACTTGAGGGTATAAAATAGGATAGAGCACTTTAACCCTAGATATAGTCTGGGGCGGGGTGAGGGGGTATAAACTGGGCTGTAACACCGGGTGACTCATCTGGTATCTCTATAAAAAAATCAAAAAAATCTGGCATTTGATACTCGAGAAAAACAAACGGCTGAAGTAAAAGCTGACCTCCGATGAATAGTCAGGCAATCTGGCAATTGACCAAATAAAAATCCGTCATCTATTTCATAAAAAGTCAAATCACAGCCTTCAAAGTACTCAAGATCATTCCAGGTCGAGATAAGTCTGTCATTGTCACTGGACCAGGGGTCGGGGGAAATGAAAGACACGGGCCATATAATAATATAACTGGACCTGGACTACATTCAACTGGTCATGAAACAGACAGACAGGCAGATAGATAGATGGATAGATAGTTAGATAGATAGATAGATAGATCGATAGATCGATAGATAGATAGATAGATAGATAGATAGATAGATAGATAGATAGATAGATAGATAGATAGATAGATAGATAGATAGATAGATAGATAGATAGATAGATAGATAGATAGATATAAACCAAGAATCTTCATGAACTATATAATCGCCAAAGAAACTTGATGTACAGATGGAAAGATAAGAAAGATATAAAAACAATGTACTTTGTGAGTAACTGAAAATTGGAATTTGAAAGAAACGTGGAAAAATCCACAATAGATAATGTCATTTACTTTACAATACGTTAACTTTACAATTCCCCCCCCCCCCCCCCCAACCTTTAAAAAAAAATCTTTCTCCTTCCATGTCATGTCATCACAAGCGTTACGCCTTCCTGCATCGGTTTATATGTGTGCGTTGCCCAATGCCTGTGCAGTGTTTCATTTGTAAGGAAATTGTTCAGCTCCAGTTTAGAACTCGGTCTGCCTAACAGCTCCATCTCTAATTTTGGCTGACAATAGTTTAAGCAGATGTATGGATAACTTGACTCTTGTTTTCAGTCACGTCGATTAAAGTGGTATAAATGAAAAATATTGGGGAAAGTGGGCACAAAATGAACATAACAAAACAGATTGTGTTCATGGTTTTGTAGTTTTACTTTTATCTTTTTAAGGAAGGTCACATGACTTGGCTTATAGAACTTGTGTTAAAGAGAATTCTTGAGAGATTCTGCATTGCTGTCAACTTTCTAGTCTTGTCACAGGCATAGATTCTCATAGTTGTCCACATCGGCATAGGAACTGGGCAGTAGTGGGTACCTGTGCAAATAGAACTAAGCTTGAAGAAAAAGCACTATCAGCCATATTAGATGTTGATTATTTACGAATAAATTAAGACTACATAATTTCATTAATTTCAGAATTAAGCTATCACAAGTGGGACTTTCATGAAAAATCATACCATGTCTCATTAATTTAAACTGCTGTTTACTTGCACAGAATAAGTTCCCACTTTATCTTGCGTCTATCCCGGTAATAAACTCAGATTGCTGATTTACCACATACCACAACTTCCTGAAGATTAAATATTATAGCCTGTCTCTCCCTGCCAATGACAATATTGGGAGGTATTTGCCATATTGTTGTATGCAACATTTTGCGTCTTTGACATGAAAATGGTTCTCTCCCTCCTACTTTCATTAGGTGAAAGTGTCATTCCAATAGCTTAAAAAAGTTTCCCAGGTATGCGTTTGTGATGCAATGTTGCCCTGTGATTTTACAAAACTCGTCAAAGTTTTTATCCTTATTTTTCAAATGCACATATACAGCAATATGGAAATTACCCGATGATTTTATGCTACGCATGCCCATGATTCAAATGTCAACAGTTCCAAGTTTGCTATTGTACAGGAGGTCTGTTTACTCACCGTGTAATTCGTCTCAGTTGGTATGGGACATGGCTGGACTTCTCTGGTTCAGTGTTGCCCACAGGAACCAAGACACCCCATACATTACACGTTAAGACCATGGGATAGAATCTGTGACTCTGAAGCAATCAAAGTCACGAATTAATTTACAATATGAATGAAATGAATGTTTAGAAATTGTCTCTTCTGAAAACCGTTAACAGTTAAAGATACAAACCTGTAAAAGTGATGCAAACAAGCACTGTGGGAAATCCTGAAATGAACTACATATGTAACTGTGGTTCTTAAATGTTGACAGAAAGAATAGCACTGTTTTAGTGAAAACTGGTCATCATATGAGTGCATGGTCTTCAGTATTTTGGTCTCATCATTGGCATATCACATTTACTTCTAAAGTGATTTCTAAAATGCAGAATTTTTATAAATAAGAACAAATTACAATGCTATATGATATCAATTTTGATACTAGTATGAAGAACTACTGAAATAAAAACTGACCTCGGCTGAATAGGACAAACAGTTTGGTATTTCTCCAAAGAAGATCCCGTCATCTATTTCAAAGTAGGTAAAGTCACAGCCCTGCAGGTCTTCAAGATCATCCCAGGTCAAGTGGAGTCTGTCACTGTTACTGGACCAGGGTCTGGGCAAATAAGAAAATAAATGTGGCAAACCAGCTGTAGAGCCTCCAACTGGCCATGGAACAAATAGACAGACAGACAGACAGACCTACTTGCTAGGAAGAGGTCTAATCACTTTATAGACCTTGAAATGAACCAGCCCTTTGTCATCTTCTTCAGGCACCAAGATCTGACGCCGTAGTACCTCTCCATTTACAACTTGTTCGTTGTACCATGTGACGGCCTGGAGTATGGAAAACAAGATTCATTTTAAAAGTGCCCATCACTTCTTGGTCATTAAATAGTTTAGTAATCGTTTCCTTCGAGGCAGGTGTTTGGATACAGTCATAATAATCTTGAGTTAGTCTACATTTATACTAACCATTGCAGAGACGCCATTAGGCTATGAACACACTGACATCAATTTGCAGTGTAAGGCTGTGTTTGATGTGTAGGGAAAGGGAAACAGCAACTTAAACGTCAAAAACCCCTCGAGTAGTAAAATAGAAAGAATGTGTTTATTTGTACGGAAAAATCGTTGTCATGTAACGTTGCTTTGACTTTGCTTTGAAGAGTAATGCTGCTTTTTTTCCCCGTTTCGTTACTGTGCTGTGTGAAATTGCTCCTATAGCTAGTGCTCTTTAACATGTTTTTTTTTTTAAATATTCCAGTTCACTTCAAGAAGTTTGAGATATCCTCTGCTCATAATTTCCTAACATCCAAGTTAATTGGGATGTAAGGGAAGGTGAGGGTGGGGCAGGCATTTTGGTCTCACTGGATTTCCAAAAGGCCTTCGATAGTATATGTCCAAACATTGATACGAAGTACAGAGAGCTGTGTAAAAAATGGGGCCTGGGTCTCCAAATGGTTCAATATAGAACGTGGAGTGAGTCAAGGCTGTTGTGTCAGTTCTCTACTGTTTATTTTGGTGGCAGAAATTATGGCCGTCAAGGTGAGACATAACCCAGATATCAAGTGCATACAACTGGGAAATAATTTGAATCATAAACTGCTCCAGTACACAGATGACGTAACTCTGATGCTCAACCATACTGATGACCTGAGAGAAACTCTCAGAGACATTGAAACATTTGGAGAATTTACGGGGTTGAAATTAAATAAGAACAAGTGTAAAGGGATGGAAATAGGAGACGGGAATATGAGAACTAGCGATATGGGAATTTCATGGCTTAACAAGGGAGATAACATGAAAATACTGGGCATCTTGAAGAAATCATCCAAAGGTGGAAAAGACGCAATTTATCATGCCATGGTAACGTAACTGTGGTAAATAGCCTTCCTCTGTCACAGTTGAGCTATATAGTACAATCCGTAAGCCTGCCACAAAACATACTACAAGAAATAGACTCTAGGATATTTAAATTCATCTGGCAGAAAAAATATTCAAATAAAAAAGCATTTGAGAAGGTAAAAAGAACTGTAATTTGCAAAGAATTGTCTGAAGGAGGAATGGGTATGATTAGTATAAAAGGCCAACAGAAAATATTCCGAGTGAAGTGGATGAAATGGCTGACATCGAAAGGTAATAGGTCGAATGAAAGCCACATAAACACCTCTGAACATTTCTTTTCACAGTTGGGTAGCAAATACTTTGTAGAAAGCAATTTCAGCCTTAAACATAAGGCAAAAATAAACACTATCACATCTTTGTTCTGGCGAACCGTAGCCAGTACATGGATAGATGCAAAGGACACAAAAAGTAATTGTTTATGATACTGACAACATGTCACTACAGGAATTGGTAAATCAATCTTTGTTTAATAATAAGTTGTTCCAATATAAAAGAAACCTCCTTTTCTTCCCGAAATGGGTCAAGGCAGATATAAAATATATACATGACGTGTGGAGCGAGAGAGGAATAATCGGAAGAGAGACAATAGAGGAAAAAACAGGAAATTACCCAAGACTAACGTTTGAATATAACGCAATGATAAATGCCTTCACAGAAAACCAGAGAACGCTTTTAGGCAGTGTCACAAGGGACATGATTAAGGAAGCAAAAGAGACAGCCCGTAATCTTCCTGAATATATAGAATGTTTCTTTGCCAAAACTAATAAACAAATAAGAAATAGATATTTAAATAGTAGAGAAGGCACTAGTTGTGGAGCCGGCTTCTGGAAAAGAAAGCTTGATGTCGATGTAACAAAATATTGTATGGTAGCAAAAATGCATCTAGGGAAAGTAGACTTAGGCTTCTTCACTTTAAATTAATCCATAATATCTACCCTACCAATATATTACTTACAAGATTAGGAATAATATCATCAGAAAATTGTGCTTATTGTAATGAAAGAGACTATATAGAGCATTTCTTCTTTCACTGTAAGAAAATCAGGGGATTTTGGAATCATATAGCCAATGTCATTCTCATGAAAACAGGCCATAAATTAATCATAAATGAGGTGACAGCACTCTTTGGGATGGTTAAAGAAGATTGTAACGAATATACAAGCAAGAAAATAAATACTATAAATCATATTATATTAGTAGCCAAGCTATGAGTAAGTAAGCTGAAATATGGAACCATGAATAATATTTTCCACATCTTTGAAATAGAATGGAAGAATAACTCATCTCAGGTCCCATTCATGTATTAGCGAGTAAAATAGAGATAAAGGAAAAAAAAGGGGGTGGGGGGGGGGGGGAGGCATCCATGAAACTGGCATCTGAGACAGAAATGGAAATCAGAGAATGGATGACTGAAAAATGTGAGAGAGGGAGCGAGTGAGGTTTAAAAAAAAAAAAAGGCAATGACGAAAAGAGGAAAAATGCAATAAATGGTATTCCAAGGTGCATGAAAGTAAAGTTATTTCACGGCCACATTATACTATAATTATTCGGTTACTGATAATATATATTATTATTATTTGGCTAGAAAATATTTAAATAACTATGTTGCGGGGATCACGTTTGGCAGCCTCTGTTTTTGTTCTTTTGTTCTCATTGTTTCGATTAACTTAATTGTGCATCATATCTGCATTAATTATTTCATAGATGACTCATCCTATTAGTATTTAAATCCATTGGGAACACACAGAGCACATGAAAGACAGAATGTCTTCTAAAAAAAAAAAATTCTTTTTGAAATTTCTGTTCGCTCTTTTTAATCTGTATTTTTTAAATTTCTGCTTTGTCTTATTATATATATTTACTGATTATCATTATGATTGGTTTGTTTTTGTATTTCTACTGTACCAGCTGCTTAAACTGAACTCTAAAACTGATCGGCTGATAATTTTAAAGACCTAGACGGTTCGAGAGGGCCGACAACACAGGGTTCAGTAGTTAAAAATTCTGGGATATAAAAGACTCCAGTTGGGTCCGATCCCCAGGATACTCCCCATTGACAGCTGTGTATTCATTTACTTGGTTATTTGTGTTTTCTCTTACTCATCTATTTATTTATTTATCTATTACAGTATTAGTTTACCTTGTTGTTCACTTTTAATTCCTTCGAGTATCTATGTACAAACACACCTCTATAGGCATCTATATATTTAGGTACCTATTATTTCTTTATTTAGTGGTCACTGAGTCATGCACTGAATGAATACATTCACAATCGCATTTCAAGCTGAGCTCTTAAAAAAAAATAAAAATAAAAAAGGATGTTCAAATGTTATTCCCGGATGGTAAACCGTTGGAAACTCACATCGAAAAAAAAAAAAAAGCTTTCATTTGGTATATAAAACTTCCTCATGCCTGCGATATGTTGTACACAACTACAAATGGTCATGGAGTACTTACCGGTTCAAATAGGGACACGTAGACCGGGTAGAAGATGTCATATATAATGTCAAGTGTAGGCTGACCATTGATTGTTTCTTCTCGCACCTGTTCTTCATTACTGAAGTTTCCACTTCTCATAGATGCCACACGGAGAAGCCGATCAGAAGAAGCTGGAACACAGACATAATTATCTAACAAATACTGACAGAAGCATCGCTAGCTGCTGAGAAAAAACATGTCCGAACTCCTTTTTTATTTCCTACATAAACATAACTTACAGTCTTTTTTTCCAGGAATAGTTTTACTTTTTATAGAGATAAAACTTACCTGCAGGTTTCGTGAAATGTTGTAATGCAGAGAAATACATAAAATATTTGAATCTTTTAGATTACAATTTTCGCTTCATTGAGGATTTACATATTCTATTTTTTCACCGTTTGCTGGGCGGTAGAAAATTATAGTATTCAAGATAACACGACATTTCTTTTTCCATTTTTTCCAAGTTCATCCTTCATGAAAAATGTCCTTTCATCTCCATCTGAACTCTTTTCCTCACTGATGTGTTCTCGCTTTAAAGCTGTTGTGTCCGTGGCCGGAAAATGGGCCAATGTAAACCATGAACTACCACATAATGTTCTTTTTTCAAAATATAAGACATTGTTATGTGAATACCCGGAACTTATTATGAAAAAAAATCATGCAATCTTAATCTTAAATGTGCAGAAATGTAGATCTGCCACTTCCGATATCCCTGAGTATAATATTATTAGAATAATGTCTTAAGTTACCCTTAGTCTTTATCTGCTTTACAATTAACGTTCCATTTCCACCTTCATTGTTTCATTACTTCATAGTATTCCTTTTCTCCATTCTACTACCTATCTGCTTACCTGAAGAAGCCAAGACAGGCTCTGAGAGTTTACTGAAACATATCGCTGCTAGTCCGACACTGAGCGTAAGGCTCGCCCACAAGTCATAATTTCCATTTGATCTCATTGCCTCAGTTCTGTGTAGAATCTGAAAGAATAAATAGTTACAATGAAGCATAATGATCCTCAACGGCAAACAAGAATATTATCATTCATGTAAGTATTCTTGATTATATTCCTTGAGAGAAGTTATTGGATTTCCTGCAGATGATTCAGCACGTGGACACCAAGTTTTGGAGCATGAATCGCGTTAGGCATAGATTTGTGCAATTTGCAAAAGAAATCCGTCCGCAGCAATGGGAAATAAAATTATTATATGATACCAAACACAAAGCAGTATATAAATTACTGGACTTGTATACCTAGATCTACCCACACTTTAAGTTCACGGAAGGCGAATTTTGTCCCGCGTATTTATAATGCCCACGTGTAAAGATCTGCTTTCTAAGCAAAGAGAGCCAGTTTTTTTATAAACACTTTTGGAACAATGATGAGGCTTTTAAACCTTGAGAAGTGCGGAGAATAAAGCAATAATAACGAAACAATGAGCGAGATAATGGAATTGAAAAAGGGATTCATTTGATTGAGTGTGATTACATTGCAAGTTAATATCTATTTCATTTTTCGCAGAAAGACAGGGGAAGTTTATGTATCATTCAAAATGACACTTGTGTATCATTGTATTCCCTTTGCTGACTCCGCATTTTTTTCGTTTTTCTCCTTTTTTCCACATCAATAACGATAAAAAATAGTCGTCGAAAAAGAGTTAAGACAAGCAATTTTGCTTGAAGTTACTTATTGTAAGCTGAAATATGGAACCATAAATAATACTTTCCATATCTTTGAAATAGAATGGAAGAATAGTGAACATTTCATCGAATAGCTATTATTTGTACGCCATGAGATGTCTCAGTCTCCTTAAATCATCTCAGGTCCCATTCATGTATGAGCGAGTAAAATAGAGATTACTTGTTGTAATTTAGTAGCAGTGTCGTTTCTGGGTGCGAAATATTTATTATTATTATTATTATTATTATTATTATTATTATTATCATTGTTTTTCCTTGAGCTC
This sequence comes from Onchidella celtica, assembly GCA_963931925.1. Lineage (NCBI taxonomy): Eukaryota > Metazoa > Mollusca > Gastropoda > Systellommatophora > Onchidiidae > Onchidella > Onchidella celtica. Next base: position 36,059,704 of record OZ007581.1, read on the forward strand.
AGGCCAGACCCCAGCCAATGAAAACATTATAAAAGCACATTAATTAACACAAAACAGCAGGATGCATTTGAAAGTGGAAAATGGACTGGCTTTGTGTCGATAATATAAAATAGAGACAAGCGACCATTCTTTGTAGCAAGGGCGTCTAAGAAGAAAGATTCGGCCCGCATTTCCACACGCCGTTCCTTTTATCTGTATTGTCTATAACCTTTGTGTTAACGTTGTCTTTGTAGTAATTGTATTACTTTCTTTGGCTTTATGTCGGATCGTATAAAATAAAAACGGCGATCGCTCTTGTAACACGATAGACTAACTAGAAAGACACAGCCCGCAGTCTGGCAGGCCACTTTGTTTCATTTGAATTCTTTTCAAGAATAGGACAAAGCTGAAATCGTTTATAACTTCTTTATTATTGTAACCCTTGGCGAGGATCCGATTTGGTTTCATTTTCTTGAGATGAAAAAAAAAGGTTGTTTTTTTTTCTTGAGAACGGTTGATCCATGATTATTTTCTGGCTGCTATGATTGTCTGAAGATATTGCAGTGGAGGAAACAGCATTCTCACAAGATAAGCTTGCCACAAACTGTCTTATCCGAAGTGATCCCAATGCCCTCTGGTGAGTTGACAATGCATGTTTTGATTGCTTCGGGTGTGTAAAAGGGTCAATCAATTGTTGGAAGGTAGGAAAACCAGAAAAATCATTCTCCTGAATAAATTGTGGGGGGGGGGGGGGGGAACCGGGTGTCTCGGGATCGCACTCCAGTTTAGTGGTCGCAAAAGGATCTGTTTTGTTGGTAATTTCAAGTCCTTGGACATACATTCTAGATTGGCATACGCATAATTATAATTTCCAGTGTCCATCCAAGAGCCTGTCAGAGAATGTACTTCCTACGCGTCAATATCCATTAATGTTGGTGTAGCATCTGCGGGCTACCCCTTGCCCTCCCCCGGTTTTGTTGTTGTGCTGGTGGCTGAGCATGTGTCCACTACTTTTTCCATTTTATTGTTGACTACCGTCAGAGTGTGCTGTACTCCGTGACCTGACCTTCTTCTCCTAGTGAGTAGTTTTTTCCTCGCTCGCTTGTTGTCAGGTGTTTTGACTCGTTCAGTAAATATTAGTATGTTCCCGAACATTCGATAACACTGTGGATAAGGATGTTTACGCCAGATTTGGCCTTGAGTGATGTAACCTGATGACGTATTGATGCGTGATTGGTTAGTTTGTGCGAGGGCAAAGGTAACGTTTATTTCGGGAATTTTCTGTAGGAATGTTTATATATATAGACCTGTGTGAGTGGTTGGTCGGTGAGTAAGTGAGTTTCCTTTTGTGTGGCGTAGATATTTAGTTTGGCTGGTGTCTTCCTAGTAATTTATTGTTCACTATACAGTTATTAAACTTTAGTATTATTTAATCTATCGTCGGATCTCGTGTTTATTTATTTTACAGCTGTAATAGTTTCGTTTTCTAAAGGGTTGTAGTTAGATCAACTAACTCCCCCCTACTATAACGTGCTAGAACAACCTCAGCTGTTACAGTTGGATACAAATCTGCTTTTCTTGTTCTATAAAATCAACATCGAAAGATCGGAAGCAAGAGAAATTATTGTATTACAGCGGGCTTTGGGGGGGGGGGGGGGAGCAATACCAGAGAAAGTGACAGAACAAAATTAACAAAATAATCACCAAGAAAACATGCAAGATGATGGATACAGCATTTTTCAGTTCTGACCATCTGTAATCTACTGTTTGTATTAAAAGAAATAATAAAAATTTATCTTGGATGTCACTTAATTCACTCGATGTGCCCAAAATGTATACTCACAGAAGCTGTAACTTGTCACGCTGTATCTATAATGTCCACTTTTGAGGGTCAATTGCCCAAGCAGTATATACCTTAGGTAAAACAACAAGCTATTTAAACCCCCAGAAACTGAAACGCGGGAAGATAGTAAGGCATTATGAGAGACATTAAAACACTCAGGAATGCAAGTGACCTGCACGATGAAGCAAAATATAAATTCATAATGCAAAATATTCTACATTCACTTTTTACTTTTAGCAGATATCAAAGCAGAATCATAGGTCTGGTATATTGGAGAGCTCCTCCCTAATAGTTCATGTTCTCTTAGTGGTCTGTAGATCTTGCAGCATATGATACCATCAACACATTCGTGAAATATGCGAGAAAGAGAGAGAGAGAGAGGGAGAGAGAGAGAGAGAGAGAGAGAGAGAGAGAGAGAGAGAGAGAGAGAGAGAGAGGGGGGGATTATCCGTGATGACTCATGATTATCTTGCCAAGTATAATAATTATACTGGTGACTGGTGGATAATGTGGTTTGTCTAAGAGAGGCCTGGCCCGCATGTCGGGACACCGTTTCTTCTTTCTACTCCCAATGCGTCACTTGCTTTGGCTCTGTAATCAGATGGGCTGCTACAAAATGAAGACCGTAATCGTTCTTTGTAACAAGAGACTCCGTGGAGTAATGCTTTGCCTCCTGACAACATGATTGTGTACACTGCTGTTCCCTCTGAAACCAACAATAATTCACTACAGTTTTCTCCAGTTTCTTCAACCATGCATCTAGAAATCTCCTGTTTGGCTTGAGGTCTTTGTTTTGTGGTGTTCGCTGCTCTTGGCATTTTTCCTGTTGGTCGCCCTTTATTTTATATCATAATGATATAATTACAAAGCCAGCCCAAGTCACATATTGAAAAGTATGATAATATACAGATAAAAGGACGCTGGGTCCCGGCATGACAGTTAAGTCTTTCATATACTCTCTGATTACAAAGAATGTCTACCGTCTTTATTGTGTAGCATCGCATCTGATTACAGAGCCAAAAGCAAGTGACGAATAGAAAAGTAAAAAGAAGAAACGGTGTCCTACTCAAATGACAATCGATTCTTGAAACGTGTCTTGGTCAGTGCCATTAAAAGTTAATTATGACTATTTGTTGACTTGCTTTGGATGTTTTACAATTCTTTGCTCCTTCAGTGTTTGACATAATTATAAAGGGTTATCTGATTTGTTTTATATTGAGTTTATGTTACTTTGGATGACGTGAGAAAGTCTTTAAATGAAAGACTTTGCTTTGATTTTTTACATGATCCTCAAAATGCTGCGAGATTTTACTGGGCGGACAATGTCAATGGACTGCTGTTGCGTCGTTACATCGATTTCCTCAGCGAGGATGACAAAGAGTTGAAAAAATATTAAATTGTACACTGTGAAAACACCTCTTCCTGACCACTAGGTCTGTCTGTCTGTCTATCTATCTATCTATCTATCTATCTATCTATCTATCTATCTATCTATCTATCTATCTATCTATCTATCTATCTATCTATCTATCTATCTATCTATCTATCTATCTATCTATCTATCTATCTATCTATCTATCTATCTATCTATCTATCTATCTATCTATCTATCTATCTATCTATCTATCTATCTATCTATCTATCTATCTATCTATCTATCTATCTATCTATCTATCTATCTATCTATCTATCTATCTATCTATCTATCTATCTATCTATCTATCTATCTATCTATCTATCTATCTATCTATCTATCTATCTATCTATCTATCTATCTATCTATCTATCTATCTATCTATCTATCTATCTATCTATCTATCTATCTATCTATCTATCTATCTATCTATCTATTCCCCTCCAATGGATTATGATGATGAGTAAATCGAAAGTTTAGAAAGGGGTTTTCCCTGGGCAGCCCCCTTGAGTGAGGTCTGACCGTCGGGGAAGGAGGGGGGGGGGATCCCTGACAGAGAACCATCTATAACTCGGGAGGGACAATAAAAACATAAATCAGTACAAGAAAGCTAAAGGCCAGCACATCTCCTACTACACACAAGCAACTAACTCAGTTAATCAATACGAATAGGTGTAAGGTATAACAGTAACAGTGTCACCGTAGTAAAGGCCCTCTTGCAGTATTCGGTGTTTTGGCTAGTGTTAAAAGATGGTGACCAGAAAATATTTGATAGTGATGGCACCACTCTGGTGCGGGCTTGTGGGTTGCTCCGCCCCGTGACCTGTATGGGCCGGGGACATAGCATAGGATACTAATATTAACCATCAACCAGTCTTGTGTATGCGTGGATTTAACATATATCGTTCCCTCCTCACCCTCCATCTACCACTTTCCGTCTACCCAGTTTCAGACGAGCCATCAAGGCTATGAAAAACTAATCCATTTACCATACCTGTGTTTAGTAATGTTGTATTCAAAGGAGTGTGCTGCTAAATAATATCCAAATCTCGGTAAAATTTGAAAAAAAAAACAAAAAAACATCCATTTTGTTGTTGTCATCCATTTTTGTATCTGGCCGAATGTGGAAAAGTCATGATATTTTGAGCTTTTTGGGTTCAAATTGGTATCGATAAATCGTTTTTGCTACTGCGCTGACAGGAACTTTGTGAGCTCTTCAGAGATTTTCTCAAAATTGATATTTTGAGCAGAAATATTTTATTTTCTGTTCAAGTAAGCTGAAATATACAGAAACGTACTCAGGAATGAATCAGAAAGCCTCAGCAGTGAGTTATGAGAGACAAGATGAATGGATTTCAAATCCTACTATGCAAAAACTTATGTATGCCCTAAGTTCCCACAAGCCAAGTTTCAGAGCAATTGATTAAAAGAAAATTAAGTCTATTTATTGTGACCTATATCTGGCAACCCAATGGGCAGATCTATTAGGTAACATATGAAGAAATAATGAAATCGTTTTTTTTTTTTTGGCGGCACATGCATTTTATGTTCCTTCCCAGATGATGTGGCCATGGCCATTTGTACGACAGTCAAAATATATTAAAACAGATTTTTCTACTATGTTGAGAGTGTTATTGGCAATCTACGATGATACATTCAAATTCATATGATTTTCTCCTTTTGGTAGACAAACAATGCAAATTCTTGTGCACAAAACAGCCATCTACAACATTCCTTGACTTTATTTTTATAATGTCCTGGGGTATTCTCTCTCGCTACTTCTCATATCAGTTGTGCCACTTAAACTCTTTCATTAATTCCACATCATTGCTTTCTTGAGAAAGCCACGACAGATTCTGAGAGTTGCATAAAAAATATCACCGCATATCTGCTCACCTGAGGAAGAAAGAACAGGCTCTGAGAGCACATTTTCACTAACTATGTACTCACCTGTGGAAGCCAAGACAGGCTCTGAGAGTTGTCTAAAGCATATCACGGCGAGTCTGACACCGAGCATAAGGCTCGCCCAGAAATAACAGCTTGGATTTGATCTCATGATTTTAAATGTTTGCCCCAGCTCCTTGAACAATCTTCCTTTGCACGGAATGAAAGAAGTGGATCTATCGATTAAGCAAAATGATTTGTCATGATGCAGATAATTATACTAACCTACAGCAAGAGAGAGGGGACAGGATTCAACTCTACTGGGGTGGGGAGTCGGAGGTGGGTAAACCTGCTGTTGCATAGCTGAGTCATCTTAATATCATTTCTGAAGCTTCTTTTGTGCTACATCTTGTGACCTACTGGTCGCTTATTCCGTATTATCCGACATATAATCACAAAGCCAAACCAAGGTTAATACAGATGAAAGGAAGCGGGATCTTGGCATGCGGGTTTTCTCTTTCTTAGTCAGGCTTGCTAAACATAAAAAAAGTCCCTGCCTTTACTCTACAAGGCCCACAAATCCAAGGCCAACCTATGAGAACGTTCTCATTTGTATACAGATGACACGAAATTCCTTGCAGTTGTTGATAAGAGTCCAAATTTAGATTTTGATATCCAGTCAAACGTATCAATCTGGTTATCCGGATACAAGCAGGTGACCACCCTCATTTTTGCTGCACCTTTGAAAGTACACTCAAAGGTTCCTTGTGCCTCAGAAGGAAGGCTCAAAAATGAAAATAAAAAAGCATACCAAACAGAGTAGATTCAAACAGCTGACCCCTCTTTGAAGTCAGTGAACATGTATGCTACAACCCTCCACAAACCGGATCTAGGACCGAGACCTGTTTTTTGAATCGTCATCTACATGCCCATATATTTTAAACTGGATGTCCAAAACTCCGAGTTCTCTAGTGTGGCGTCATGCCGTGTGAATATAATCATGTATTATGCTACTTGATCTTGTTATTTACTCAAACCCCAATAATTCCTATTTCCGTTTTCTGTGTCAAAACAAAATGGCGTGAGGCTTGGACGTCACATTAAAAAAAACAAAAACATCAAAAACATCCACAGTCGTACTCGAAAGAAACATTTATCTGTCTGTCTGTCTGTCTGTCTGTCTGTCTGTCTCTCTCTCTTTCTGTTTCTCTGTCTGTCTGTTTGTCTGCCTGTCTGTCTACCTGTCAGCTTTGTGTCTGTTTGTCGAAACTTCAAAAACGTTTCATAATATCAATACAAAGGATGTAAGGAGGAACCAATATGCGTCACACTGAGTAGAATGTTGTTCCAAAGTTGAATGACAGGTGTAACATATTTTTAGGCGTTATCTATGGACAGTTTGAAGGCAAAATACCACGGAAGTGGAATTTATAACGGACAGAAAGAAAAAAAAAAAAACTTGGTGTATTCAGTTTTTCTTTCATCCAGGAAACCATGAAACCTAGTGTGACAGTCTCTGAGACAAGAAGTAAACAAACAAATCCTCTTAGACATTATGATGCTTTACATGGACACAATATTGACTTGTTGCAAAGCAAAATTTAACAAATAGTTTCCAGTATATCAATAAACCAACACACTAGGCTAGGCTACCATACACAATTAATGTTTCTACTTATTGGCAGGCTTAAAAAATAACATTGCAAATTTGTTAGTATATAAAAAAAAATAAAAGACGATACAGTGTGCCATAGTTTACTAAAGGTTCCATGCGAAACAGCTAAGTGTAATAAATTGTTATTGAGTTGAAATGTTTATGAAATGTTGCGTAAGATGTGTGTATCCATGTATGTGCCCTGAGAAGTTGAATTTCCCACATGCTTATTATACCCTAAAAAAAGATCGTGCCCGTACAGAGTTAGGAGATTTACATGTTAAGGGGACGGTTGGTTGGAGATTTTGATATTGTGACGATGTCTACTATAAGTGCCATCGACTGTATTCACCTACATATTGGCACATTGTAGTACAATATTCCAATGTCACGTACTATAAAAACTGAGGCTCCATAATAATTATCTAGATCTATCTTTCTACTGAGGCACCCATTATGATTTGTCAGTTTGCGTATCAGGATGTTTATCTACTTATTTATTTACAGAATGGTACTTTGTTGCTATATTATGCCAATGATACGTATTATCAAAATGAAAATTCTTAGTTTATCTCTATCAATATATCTCTCTATCTATCTATCTATCTATCTATTTATCTATCTATCTATCTGTTTGTCTGCGCGACTGAATGTTTATCTATCTTTCTCGATGTCTGTCTGTCTGTCTGTTCATGTGCTCACTCTCTGATTAGGACGGTTATGAACCAGAAAATCGCCAAAGAAAATTTGTGAACAGATGGAAAGATAAGAAAGACATAAAAACAATGTAGTTGTGAGTAACTGAAAAGTGGAATTTGAAAGGAACGTGGAAAAATCCATAGTAGATAGTGTCATTCATTTTACAATTGGTCAATGTTACAATCCCCCTTTTAAACTCTTTCTCCTTTTTCCATGCCATCTCATCACATGCTTTGTGCTTTCCTGCCTCGGTTTACCTGTGTGCGTTGCTCAATGCCTGTGCAGTGTTTCATTTTTAAGGAAATTGTTCAGCTCCAGTTTAGAACTCGGTCTGACTAACAGCTCCATCTCTAATTATGGCTGGCAATGGTTTAAGCAGATGTATGAATAACTTGATCCTTGTTTTCAGCCATGTGGAGTAAAGTGGTATGAATGAAACATATTGGGAAAAGTGGGCGCAAAATGAACTTAATAAAACAGATTGTGTGCATGGCTTAGTAATTTTAATTTTTTCTTCCTAAGGAAGGCCACTTGACTTGGCTTATAGAATTTGTGTTACAAAAAACTCTTGAGAGATTCTGCACTGCTGTCAAATTTCTAGTCTTGTCACAGGCAGGGATCCTGATAGTTGTCCACATTGGCATAGGAACTGGGCAGGAGTGGGTACCTGTGCAAATAGAGGTAAGCTTGAAGAGAAAGCACTATCGGCCATATTAGATGTTGATTACTTACGAAAAAATGCAGAGTACATAATTTCATTAATTTCAGAATTAAGCTATCACAAATGGGACTTTCATGAAAAAATCATACCATGTCTCAATAAACTGCTGTTTACTTGCACAGAATAAGTTCCCACTTTATCTTGTGTCTATCTCGGTAATGAACTCAGATTGTTGATCTACCACATACCACAACTTCCTGAAGATTGAATATTATAGGCTCTCTCCCCCTGCCAATGACAATATTGGGAGGTATTTGCCATATTGTTGTATGCAACTTTTTGCGGTTTTTGAGGTTTTGTCATGAAAATGGTTCTCTCACTCCTACTTTCATTATGTGAACGTGTCATTCCAATCGGTTAAAAAAGTTTCCCAGGTATGCGTTTGTGATGCAATGTTGCCCTGTGATTTTACACAACTTGTCAAAGTTTTGATCCTCATTTTTCAAATGCACATACAACAATACAGAAATTACTGGCCGATATTATACTAATCATGCCCGTGATTCAAATGTCAACTGTTCCAAGTTTGTTATTATACAGGAGGTCTGTTTACTCACCGTGTAATTCGTCTCAGTTGGTATGGGACATGGCTGGACTTCTCTGGTACAGTGTTGCCAACTGGCACCAAGACACCCCATACATTACACGTTAAGACCATGGGATAGAATCTGTGACTCTGAATCAATGAAAGTCACGAATTAATTTACAATGTGAAGGAAATGAATGTTTAGAAATTGTTTCTTCATAAAAGTGCAGCTGCCTTTAACAGTTAAAGATAAAAACCTGTAAAAGTGATGCAAACAAGCACTGTAGGAGATGATGAAATGAAATAATTATGTAGCTGTGGTTCTTAAATCTTCACAAAAAGAATGGCATCATTTTAGTGAAAACTGGTCATCAAATGAGTGCAGGGTCTTCAGTATTTTGGTCTCATCACTGGCATATCAAGTTACTTCTGAGGTGCTTTCTGAAATGAATCATTTTTATAAAGAAGAAGAACAAATTGCAATGCTATATGATATTTGATACTAGTATCAAGAATTACTGAAACAGAATCTCACCTCGGCTGAATAGGACAAACAGTTTGGTATTTCACCAAAGAAGATTCCGTCATCTATTTCAAAATAGGTAAAGTCACAGCCCTGCAGGTCTTCAAGATCATCCCAGGTCAAGTGGAGTCTGTCGCTGTTACTGGACCAGGGTCTGGGGAAATAAGAAAATACATTTTTTCAAATTATCTGTAGAGCCTACAACTGGTCATGGAACAAACAGACAGACAGACAGAGAGACAGACAAACAGACAGACTGACAGAACAGACAGACTGACAGACAGACAGACCTACTTGTTGGGAAGAGGTCTAATCACGTTATAGACCTTGAAATGAACCAGCCCTTTATCATCTTCCTCAGGCACCAAGATATAACGCCGCTTTACCTGTCCATTTATAACTTGTTCGTTGTACCATGTGACGGCCTGGAGTATGGAAAACAAGATTCACTTTAAAAGTGTCCATCACTTTTCGGTGCATTAAATACTTTAGTAATAGTTACCTTCTAGACATTCATACTATCCATCGTAGTGAGGTCATTAGAATATGAACACAATGACATCAGTTTGCAGTATACGGCTGGGTTTGCGTGTGTACGGAAACGAAAACGTCAACTTAAAAACCCTTCAAGTAGGGAAATAGAAAGAATGTTTTCTTGTGTACTGAACTGCCTACACTGTTTGTAGTCATGTAAACTTACTTTGTCTGTGCTTGGCAGAGTAATACTTTCTTTTTTTTTCCATTTCCTTACTGTGATTTGTGAAATTGCTGCTACAGCTTTGATCACCTAGTGCTCTTTAACATGTAATTTTTTTTTTTTAATATTCCACTTCACTCCAAAAAGTGACAAATATCCTCGGCCCATATTTTCCTAACACCTAATATACTCATGATCAAAAGAACCGCGAAAATAATATTTCATGTAAATGCCATGTATCATTATAGGCCCCAGGCTATCTTTCCATGACAAAGTTTTGGCAAACAAATTCAGTGAAGTAAAGAGCATTAAAGGTAGATTAGTTTTACTATCGCCTCTTTAAATCCAACCAACTACTCACGTGTCACTCAATACAGGAAGTCAATATTGTATGTGACCACCATTTGCCTGGATGACTGCGTTGCATCTCTGGTATATAGACCCCACAAGATTGTTAGTGAGGTGCCTAGGAACACTTCTCCATTCATCCATGTAGCGTCCCACTAGTTGAACGATCGATATTTTCTCACCCCTGCATTGCGAGTCTTACTCGGCGACCTTCCTCCCCCCCTCTCGCCAGCAAGGCCGGTATTTCTTTTGAAGTCTCGCTGTGTGGCTTGTTTGTTTCACTGTAGAAAATCTAGAAGCGTCTGGAAGATACTGCAGTGTCCGAGATTACGCTAGGTCGACCTTGAGTGATGTAATTCTGTGACGTATCTGTGTACGATTGGGTGGCTTGTATGTGTCCCGAACGATCTAGGTCTGTCTCGTGCTTATGGGGCGGTTAAGCCGCTTCCTGAACGTTCCTGGACAGAATATATATAAGGAGGGCCAGGCGAGTAGGAGTGGTGAAAATCGTAAGGTGCAAATCGTGGGTGCAAATCGTAGGTGTGTAAATCCAGTTGTAGTAGAAGTGTAAGTGCCTTCCCTGATAGGTGTAAGTAACTTGTGGATATCAGCTCTTGTTTACAGTTATTAAACGTTAGTATTAATTGTTCATCGGATCCTGTTATTTATTTCTACAACAGTTCGAGACAGTTTCGTTTTTAAGGGGTAGACGATCAGTTCATCTGACTCTCCCCATCATAACGTGCTGAAATTTGCATCAACTGTTACATATTGGGGGTTCGTCCGGGATCCGATCACTCAGATCAGAACAGATTCAACTCAGACCATCGCAGTGTTTCTAAAGTACAGTAAATTGTGTAAAAATCATCGAGGATATCCACAACATGTCAGAGGCTATTGGAAGGCTTGGCCAGGAAGCAGACGCCTTGGAGCTCACTGGAAAGGAAAGACAGGACTACATCCGTGGAGGCCTAAAGGAGGAAAGAGAGAGGCAAGAGCACATGGAGCAACTGAAGGAGGAAAGAGAGAGGCAAGAGCGCATGGAGCAACTGAAGATAGAGGCTCAAGAGAAGGAGGCGGAACGACAGGCTCAGCTGCAAAGAGAAAAGATGAACCACGAGCTGGAGATGGAGAGGATCCGCCATCAGCGTGGAGGCGAGTCGACGCAGGGGACCAGCGACCACGCCAGTTCCAAGAGACCCAAGCTACCTGCATTTCAGGATGGGAAGGACAACCTTGATAGCTGGCTACTTCGTTTTGAGAGGTTTGCCGAGACAGCGGACTGGCCTAGATCCACCTGGACGACATCACTGTCTGCCCTGCTGACTGGGAGAGCTCTGGAGTGCTTCTGTCGATTGCCGATCGATGAGGCCAAGGACTACGACAAAGCCAAGGAAGCTTTGCAGAAGAGGTATAACCTGTCAGAGGACGGTTACAGACTCGTGTTCAGACAAGGTAAGCCTGAAGATGGAGAAGATGTCGGGATGTTTCTAACTAGGATCAAGACTTACCTAGAGAGGTGGATAAAGCTATCAAAGACGGAGAAGACCTACGAAGGAGTGAGGGACCTGTTCGTTAGAGAGCAGTTTATTGATGTTTGCCCACCAGACCTTGCGACCCATGTGAGGGAGAGGAAGCCAAAGACGCTACAGGACGTCGCAGACTCAGCGGAGGCGTTCCTGGTAGCGAGGAACCAGACACTCAGCGGGAGCGCCAGACTGCAGAGCCGGCCAGTGCGACAGAGGCCCAACGGAGACAGAAGCCCACAGGTCTGCCATAGGTGCCAGAGGCCGGGACATAAGGCGACGGAGTGTCGTACCAAGATAAACGACAAAGGTGAGTTGAAATGTTACCTTTGTGGAAAGCCAGGCCACGTTCGGAGAATGTGTCCAGCCCAGAAGGATACGGGGCGAGGCAAGCCGAACAAGGCGGCAGCGGCCGTAGTTATAGCGGCGGACGAGTCGTCGAGACAGGATGCGACGACGGCTGACACCAGCATCAACGTTCAAGCGGTAATGAAGGACTGGAAGCTCCAGTTAGCGGTGCCTGTTACGTGCGGAGGATGCAGTGACGGAAGAACCGTGGAGAAGCTGAAGTTACCAGTGAGGAAGGGCTTGATTGGAAATCGAGCAGTAGACGTCCTAAGAGATACCGGCTGTGAAGGTGTAGTGGTGCGGCGATCACTGGTGGACGACGGACAGCTCACCGGTGGGAAGAAACTCATCGCGAGGATCGATAACTCCTTACTAGCGGCGGAGGAAGCCATTATCGACGTGAGAACACCTTACCTGACGGACAGAGTGACGGCACTGTGTCTCCCGGAGACCATCTGCGACCTAGTAGTCGGGAACGTCGACGGAGCGAAGGACCCGTACGACCCTGATACTGAGGTGATGGTAGGAGCGGTGACCACGAGGGCCCAGGAGAAGAGAACAGCACGCGGGAGTGGATAGGAAGGAACTTATCCGACTCCAGGAAGAAGACGAAGACCTCAAGAAGTTGGGGCAGAAGAAAATTCCGACCAACAGGGGCAACAAGTCCGTACACTTCGAGAGACACGGAGGTGTACTGTACCGGATTTATAGGGACATAAGACAGGCTACGATTACAAGCCAAGTGGTACTACCCGAGAAACTGGGGGAGTATGTACTGAGCGTTGCCCACGACTCGATCGTCGGAGGACATCTCGGCGTGAAGTAGACGAAGGACAGGGTGATGAGCAATTTTTACTGGCCTGGTATCGAAGGTGACGTCGCGAGATACTGCCGCTCATGCGACATCTGCCAGAGGACAGTGAACAAGGGAGCGACTCCTAAGGTGCATTTGCAGAGTATGCCAGTGGTAGACATCCCATTTAGGAGAGTGGCCGTGGACCTAGTAGGACCTATTGACCCCCCAAGTGAAGGCGGACATCGGTATATCCTGGTATACGTAGACTACGCCACTCATTACCCTGAAGCCACCCCCTTGAAGAAGATCGACGCGGAGACAGTAGCTGAAGCCCTAGTAAATATCTACAGCCGTTTGGGTGTGCCCGAGGAGATCTTATCTGATCAATGGACTCAATTCATGTCGGACGTCATGAAAGAAACGAACAGACTACTGGGGATTCGACAGTCTACTACCACCGTCTACCTCCCTATGTGCAACGGGCTGGTGGAGCGATTTAATGGCACACTGAAGAAGACCTTGAGTCGACTGTGCGCGGAGCAACCTAAGCAGTGGCACCGATACATTAACCCGCTGCTCTTCGCGTATCAGGAAGTTCCCCAAGAATCGACAAAGTTCGCCCAATTTGATTTGCTGTATGGAAGAACGGTGAGAGGACCGATGCACATCTTGAGACAATTATGGACCAAGAACGTAGAGGAGGCGGAGACAAAGTCTAGTTACCAGTACGTCATGGAACTACGCGAGCGGCTGGAGGACACGTGGAAGTTGGCTACGGAAGAGCTCTCAAAGGCACAAGGTAGACAGAAAACCTACTACGACCGGAAGGCGCGAGAGAGGAAGTTCCGCCCTGGCGACGAAGTTTCAGTACTGCTGCCGACAAACGCCAACAAGCTCCTAGTCCAGTGGAAGGGACCATACAAGGTAGTCTCGGTTGTCGGTGTCAACGACTACAGAGTCAAGATGGGTGTAAAAGAGAAGACATTGCACGCTAACCTTCTCAAGAGGTATATCGCCAGGACTACACCAGCGACGACGCAAGCAGCGGCCGCGGCAATGGGACCGGCATCTGTTGTGGCCGAGATGTGTGAGATGAACGACGGAAGGAGCGACACCACACCTGGAGATGTCGACGCTATGATAGACGACGGCGGTGGTGATGCTGGGACTGTGCTGGCAGAGGACGACGTGATGGACGAGAGTCAACCTGTGGAGTCAGCTGGCATGACAGTCGTCGAGGACTGCGATCTGGAAGGCGACAACGGTGGAACGGCGGAGGACCTTGCCGACCTAGGAAGCTGGGACCAGAAGGAAGGCTACGAAGATGTCCAATATGGAACGCAACTGACGCTGGAACAACGTCAACAACTCGGCGACGTGGTGAAAGAGTATCAACGCATCTTCACCAATCTCCCCGGATGCTGCCAGTTAGGTGAACATTGCATCGACCTGACGTCGGAGGTACCTGTTCGGCAACGACCATACCCTGTGCCCTATGCTATGCGCGACTCCTTGAAGGAGGAGCTCAGCACCATGGAAAGGTTGGGCATCATACGCAGGAGCTCATCAGCTTATGCTTCACCAGTTGTTGTCGTCAAGAAGAAGGATGGATCCAACCGAGTCTGCATCGACTACAGGAGGCTGAACAAGATCACTGTGTTCGACCCTCATCCGACAGCAGCCCCATCGGAAGTGTTCCAGAGTCTGTCGAGAGGAAGAATATTCTCTCGGATCGACTTGAGCAAGGGATACTGGCAAGTGCGAGTCCGGGAACAAGACATTCCAAAGACAACGTTCGTCACCATGGGCGAACATTATGAATTCACCCGGATGCCCTTCGGGATGATGAACTCAGGAGCTACACTGAACAGGATCGTGAAGCCATTGATCCAGGGACTGAACAATGTGACAGCGTATGTGGACGACCTGCTGATCCATACAGAGACATTCGACGAGCATGTGAAGGCTCTCAAGGAATTGCTGCAGAGGATGGACCAAGCTGGACTAACTGCAAGACCATCTAAGTGCCCGATTGGAACGTCTGAGGTGGACTTTGTTGGACACTCAGTGGGAAATGGTATGATTGGCTTGTTAGAAGAAAATGTGTGTAAGGTGCGGGATGCACCCAGACCCACCACTAAAAAGGAAGTGAAAGCATTTTTAGGACTGGTGGGATATTACCAAGAATTTGTACCTAACTTTGCAGCGATTGCAGCACCACTGTCTGATTTGCTTAGAAAGGGTCAGCCCAATGTAGTTCAGTGGGAAGAAGTGCAGGAGAAAGCGTACACTTCTCTGAAGAATGCCATTGTTTCCAAACCCGTGTTATGTTTGCCAGATTTTTCAAAAGAATTTGTCTTAGCAACTGATGCATCATATCGCGGGTTGGGTGCTGCTCTTATGCAGGAATATGAGGGAAAGTTGTATCCTGTGGCATATGCCAGTCGTAAGCTATTGCCTCGTGAGACGAAATATTCATTCTCAGAGCGAGAATGCCTAGCCATCGTTTGGGCCGTAAAGAAGTTTACTTTGTACTTGTATGGTAAGGAGTTTGTGCTCCAGACTGACCATAGGTCATTAGAGTATTTGAATTCTGCCAGATTTGACAGCCCAAAGCTATTACGATGGAGTCTATTTTTACAGTCATATCGATTCAGGATTAGGTATGTCAAGGGCAAGGAAAATGTCGGCGCCGACTTCCTGAGTAGAGTGTTTTGAATAGTACAAGTTCAGTGCGAGGTATTGGAACCCAGAGTTTTGCCTGTTAGATAAGTTTCTGGGATGACTGTATTGTACTGCAACGGTATATCTGAATGAGTATTGAATTATTGGCCGGCAGAAAGCCACTATGTATTAGTCATATTTTGATGTTTTCATTATTTGTTACCAATGGGACAATGTAATTTTTGAAGAATGTACCCCAAACGGGAACTGCGAGGAAGCAGTGATTTTGTATGTTGCATTGATGTAATTTACAAGTGGCCTAAGCTTAGGCGGTATCGGTATTGCTTTGTTTGATCTTATATGATAAAGTTAGACCCTGATCAGTGGTCGATATGTGTGGGTATCAATGCCATTATATCTATGACTTTATGAATTTTTTAAGGACAATCATTGTTATGCACAACGTTTATGTGCTATGGTTCGTGCACGAGACATTTTGTACTCGATGGCCATCGTTTCACCATTGTATGATTTTTAATAGTATCATTGACCATCGTTTCACCACAGTGGTGGTAGTGTATTGGTTATAATAGTAGGTCAACTGTTGACCATGGTTTTGTAATGGTACTGCAATGATATTGTAATGAAATAGTATTGGTGTTATAAGGATACTATGGTTATTGTATTGTACTTAGGATATTGGGAAGGCACCTAGTACAGTATTAGCAATGTCTATTGTAAGATTGGAGATGATAAGTATTTTATGATAGTGTAGACGCTTTATGGTATAGATAGTTGAAGAATGTTCAACTTAAATTGGGGAGTTGTGTAGCGTCCCACTAGTTGAACGATCGATATTTTCTCACCCCTGCATTGCGAGTCTTACTCGGCGACCTTCCTCCCCCCCTCTCGCCAGCAAGGCCGGTATTTCTTTTGAAGTCTCGCTGTGTGGCTTATTTGTTTCACTGTAAGAACGTCATCATTGATGTAAGTATTCTTGATTACAATCCTTGAGAGGGGTTGTTAGATTTCCTGCAGGTGATTCATCTCGTGGACACCGACATTTGGAGCATGGATCGCGTTAGGCATAGATTTATACAATTTGCAAAAGAAAATCGTCTGCTGAAATGCGAAACAAAATTGTCATATGATACCAAACACAAAGCAGTGTATAAGTTACTGGACTTGTGTACCTAGATCTACCCACACTTTAAGCTCACTGAAGACGAATCTTGACACGCGTGTTTATGATGCCCACGTGAAAAAGTCTGCTTTCTATGCAAAGAGAATCAGTTTTTTTAATACATTTTTGGAACAATGATGAAGCTTTTAAATTTTGAGAAGGGCGGAAAATGTCACATTAATAATGAAATTTTTAATAATGAGCGAGATAATGGCATTGAAAAAGGGATTCATTTGATTGAGTGTGATTATAATTATTTCAAGTTATTTCCTTTTTTTTCGCAAGAAGAGAAGGGAAGTTTATGTATCATTTAGAATGACACTTGATTGTGCATCATTGTATTCCCTTTTTTGACTCAGCATTTTTTCCTGTGTCCTTCATTTTTACGCTGTGAACATCAATAACGATAAAAAAATATTCGGCTAAAAAGAGTTTAAGACAAGAAGTTGAAGCTTGAAGTTACTCATTGTACTTTTAGTATCAATGTCGTTTCTCGAGGCCACGCCGACGCAAACACCATCCTTAATGGCAGACCTAATTGAAGCATAGCCCAACATAGCCACCTCGGCACCTTTATTGCTGAATTAACTGAAAAGGCATTAAGATTCAATTTATTTGAAGGCGAGACAGTTTTTTTTTAATTATCATTATTATTGTTTTTTCTTTGAGTTCAGGCCAGATCCCAACAATTGCAAACATTATAAAAGCACATTATTTTAACACTAAACAGCAGGAAGCATTTGAAAGTTGAAAATGGATTGGCTTTTTGTCGATAATATAAAATAGAGACAAGCAATCAGTCTTTGTCGCAAGGGCGTCTAAGAAGAAAGATTCGGCCCGCATTTCCACACGCCGTTCCTTTTATCTGTATTATCTATAACCTCTGTGTTAACGTAGTCTATGTAGTAATTGTATTACTTTCTTTGGCTTTATGTCGGATCGTATAAAATAAAAGCGGCGATCTCTCTTTGTAACACGATAGTCTAACTAGAAAGACACAGCCAGCAGTTGGTCAGGCCATTTCGTTTCATGGGTATTCTTTTCAAGAACATAACAAAACTGAAATCGTTTAAAATTTATTTATTATTGTAACCTTCGGCATGGACCCCATTTGGTTTCCCTGTTTTTTTTTTAAATAAAAAAAAATAAAAGTATTTTTTGAATTAAATCAAACGTGTGCAGTGCATAGACATACGTGCATAACAGGCACGGCGTGACAGGGCACATCTTCTGTGATCGTGACATCTTGGTAAATTTAAATAGAAATGCTGTGACGTATATATTGCGTTGTGCTTGGCATACATATTAACAGTTTTATTTCTCGTTGCCATGAACGATTTACAGAAAAAGAAAAGAAAATATCGCACGAACTGATACTTAGTAGGACTGTGACGAAATGCATTGCCTGTCCACTGAATCAGCTGTAAAGAATCCGACAACCTTTCACATAGATCATACACAAGAATACTTATATGAATGATATTATTCTATTTTGCTTCTGGAAATACCAGCTGTAACGACTCTGTGATCCCCCCCCCCACCCTCTCTAGTATAATAAAAGTAATAAACTACAGTCTTGCTTCAGAACTCATGCGCACCACAACATTACGCACCAAACTGAACCCTTGATACGGTTACTTTTTATGACATGCACAGTACTATTATATGACGAAACAAACATGCAAATATACAGATGTTACATAGTATTCAACATTGTTATTCATAAAAAATACATCCTTGAAGTAAACAACTTTTAATTATAGCCATCATCTTCCTTATCTCAATTGTCACCTTCCTGCTAAATTTAAGGCCTGAAGAGTGTATAGTTTGGTCAGTTAGTCATGCCAAAGGTTGCGAGTTACTGAAATATATAATAGATATAGACCCATGTAAGTGGTTGGTTGGTGAATAAGTGAGTTTTTTTTTCCTCGTGTGGCGTAGGATATTTAGTTGTTCGCTGGTGCCTTCCTAGTATTTTATTGTTCATTATACAGTTATTACACTTTAGTAATATTTAATCGATCGTCGGATCTCGTGTTTATTTTTTCTACAGCTGTAATAGTTTCGTTTTCTAAAGGGTGGCCTTTACCGCAATAATTATTGAAAGGCTCATGTACGACTTAATAGACAGACAAATAAATATAGATTTTGCTGTCACTTTGAAAGATTCCCTTGTTTTCAAAATTACCCAATTGGAACCATTGTCCTCTCATGACAGTTTCATGATATTTTCTTTATGTCTAATCATTAAGCTTTTTCTTCAACTTAGTACCGTAACTTTTTCCATCTGCTTGGCGCTGCTGCAAAAAGTTCTTGAATAATATCTGCTTTACAGGATTGTCTCATTATTTCAGATTCTTCACCAGGAAAATGATTTCAAATCCAAGCTGGCCAATTCTTTTACTCAGTATTGTTGGACTGGCAGTCAAATGTTTATGTATGTGTGTAAGATGGCGGCTGGGCTGGTCGCACTATTGTGTTTCTGTGTTCAAGTCGTTCACCTGAACTATACATCCGTGGTAGCTGCCCTCGATAACGTAGCCATGGCACGAGAACAGATTGGCCTAGTGACTAAGTTAAAGCTGCTGAAGAATGAAGCCATCCGGAGTGGAAAAATTCGATTGGATTCCAGCAGGAGTTTGAACACGAAACAACAACAAATCCAAAATGGCGACCTGTACAACGAAAGGATATGGTGTGAAATCTTACATCAACACAACGAACAGACCTGGAATGAGTTCGTAAGTACAGAGACTCGAGGAGGAAGATATCACCACCTCTGCACCAGAATGGTTACCATCCACTGACCCATTTACCGATGATGAAGTTCGAACAGCTATAAAAAACTTACCTGCGAACAAGTCACCTGGAGCAGACGGGGTCACATACGACACAGTGAAGCAAAGCGTAAACAAACTCACTGCTGTGTTCAGGGCTGTATTTAACATCTGTCTAGCCCACCGTCGCGTCCCACCTGAATGGAAACACGGGGTAATTACACTCGTGCCCAAGAAGAACGGTAATCCAAACAACATGGAGGACTGCCGACCTATTTCATTGTTACTCACATCATATAAGTTGTTTATGAAACTCATTCAGATGAGACATATGGAATGGATAGTTAACACTCAACGTCTCTCACCCAGTCAAAAAGGCTCTATACCCAGAAATGGCCTACAAGAACATGTTTTTTGTCTGAAAACATCAATTGGCGACTTTCTTCACTCCAGCACCAAACTGTTTGTAGGCTTTGTTGACATTGAGGACGCTTTTGGCAGTATAGACCATGAATTTATGATCAATGAATTACGTGAAGCGGGGTACCCCAGTCTATTTATAGACATCATTAGTGATATATATCGGGACTCCACCTTTCAGGTAAAAACAGGAAAGACAATAACAAGACCTATCGAGCGGAAGAAGGGCATTATACAAGGATGTCCGTGGTCAGTCCTTATATTCGAACAGGGAATAGACAAATGGCTTCGGTGGATTGAAAAACCATTCGGCACAGGACACACACCGGCCCCTGTGCAAGGATACGTAGATGATGTCGACTTTGTTGCAACATCAGAAGGTGAACTGCAGCAGATGGCGGAGAAAACCCAGAAGTTTATGGAAGCCAGTGGCATGGAAATAAAACATCGGAAATGTGCTGTCCTACATGGCCAACGGAGTGGTAATAACTGGTATAGGAACTACAGTGAACATCAGGCCGTAATCAAAATACAAGACAAAGAATTGCCTCTGTACGGACGTGACCAGCCGTACACGTATCTGGGTTATGAAGTGAATTTGAGTAACTCCAGCAACAATACACAGCTGAAAACAAATATGGACTGGTTTAAAGAAACCATGAAAAACGTAAGTACTTCTCTGCTGCCAACATCGGCCAAACTGGAAGCGGTTAACGTCATATGCATGTCTAGGTTCAACTTTTATCACTCAAACCTTCTTCTAACAGAGCAATATCTCAAGGAAATTGAATCTGAAGTAGTCTTTCATGCACGTCAATGGCTGCAGCTCAATACATCTTCTACTAGAGCGTTCTTCTTCACACCAAAGTCATCTGGTGGTCTGGGGTTGTTGAACCCACACATACTGTATTACTCGAAACACCTGTCGTTTTACATGTCCACCCTTAACAATGATGATGTCTGTGTTCAAACAACAGCAAGGCAGTCACTATCATTACATCTTGGAAAAAGAAAGGCAACCACTACTGTCGACGACGACCAGCCAGCCTTTGCTGGATACGCTCTTGATTCCAATGGAAACATCAGAAAAAAATCAAAAGTTAACTGGCCAAAGTCTCAATGGATACATCTACACGAAATGAGCAAAAGAGAAAACTTACATCTTCGGAAACGAGGCGACAAATATGTCTTCGAAATACAAATCGACGAAGACATAACACACAGCTTCGAATGTCCCAAAACTTTCTATTCGGTATACAAACAGCAGAAACTAAAGGAATTTGAAGAAGATTTAAAAAACAAACAGTCTCAAGGCCGCATATTAAGAGAGGCAGGAAATATTGACCACCGAGCTTCAGCTGCGTACATCACTAACATCAACCTGCGTGATGACATTCGATCCTTCACCGCAAGAGGACGTCTGCAGCTTCTTCAGTGTGAGAGCCTGATGCACCTTTACTACCCAACGATTCACACCAAGAGGTGCAAAATCTGCGACCACCCAACAGAAACTGTCTCTCATATACTCAACGGATGTACCAAGTTCCGAAAAATTTATCAAAACAGACACAACAGACTAGTCAACATCATTTGTGAGAAAGTAAAATCTAAAAATAAGGAATGTAGAATATTAAAGGACACCAATGTGGTACCAGCAATGTTTGGAATTAGCGAAATCAACTTTCTAAGCAGAAATACAAGACCTGACATTACCATTATTGATAAGGAAAACAGGAAGGTCACTATTATTGAGGTTGCAGTGCCTTTCGACGCGCACATACAAAAATGCTATGAAGAAAAATTCAATAAGTATTATCCGCTGTCCCTAGAAATTAACAACCTTAACTTTCATACTTATATAATTATTTTAATCGTTGGAAGCCTGGGGAATGTCCATCAAAGATTTAAAAGTGGTTTAATGAAGGTGAATGTTAACAAATATGAGGCAATGTTTCTTGCTAAGTATTGTAGCGTAAGTGCCATAATTGGATCTTATAAAATCTGGCGATTAAGGTGTAAAGTATACAACATGCAGCAGCTAGAATGATGTCCTAGGGCAGCTGTTCTGTACATGGCACAATTTCCTTGCAGACATAGTGTATAACATATTATGTCAGTACAATATGAATTGTATTCTTTGGAAATAAAGATTTTTGATATGTATGTATGTAGGTATGTATGTATGTATGTATGTTCAAGATGGCGGACGGGCCAGCGGGGCTTTTGTCACTGTGTGTTCTTTTCGTCATAATGGACCATATATCCGTCGTAGCTGCCGTCGATAATGCTGCTGAGGTGGGCAGGAAAGTTGGTCTGGTTACCAGACTGAAGATGAGCTTCAAGGAAGCGTTGAAAAGTGGGAAAATTCGTATGGAAAACATCAGGTATGCAGGTGACACTAACAATAACAACAAAGATGGCGGACACAGCTTCAGTAATGAAGCACTTCTAGACCCAAGTAGTTGGGAACCATTTCTCGGCCATCCAGAGAAGTGGGATGAATTTATTGATCAAGAGAAGGCCTTTAGGAAGAGTATCAGCACGAAGCCAATAACCATCAAGCCAAGATACACGCATGAAGATCCTAGTAATTGGTGGCGAGTCATTAGACTATTGTGTAGTGTGTTCTCGGGAGACAATGTATATGTTGAAACTAGGCCAGACGGCCAACCCTTCAGTATCCAGTTCCTGAGATACGTGATACGTATCCTATCTAAGTTCCCTCTCACAATCCCTGAAACCCTTGATTCCGCACCCGACCACCTACAGGACGAATCTACTACCCTTCATTCTAAGATAAAGTACATGCTAAGTTCGGTCAAGTCAGAGATTCAGCCATTTTTTCGACGGGGAACCCCCTCACACTGTGCTGGCACGGAAGAGTCCATTGTAGAAAAGGGAGAACTGATTAACTTGTGGCAATATAAGCAACGTGAAGCGATCGAGATTATCAAAAACAACGGCAAGAGAAAGCATTCTTCTGCATGTAACATCGATATCGATGAGATAGAGCAGCACTTCAAAACCCACTGCCAAGCTCCACCCGATACCTCTCAAACCCCACCATGGATAGGTTTATCCACCCCATCGCCACAATGGGATCTACCCATCGACCCAATTACAGAAGAAGAGGTATCCACAACAATTAAAAACTTGCCTAGAAAAAAGTCGCCAGGCGCAGACGGTGTTACTTATGACACAGTGAAACAACAGAGCAGAAAACTTATACCTGTGCTCACACGCATGTTTAACACATGCCTAGAAAACCGCCGTGTACCACCAGAGTGGAAACACGGAATAATAACATTGGTGCAGAAAAAGAACGGCAACCCCGATAACATCGACGACTGGCGGCCCATTTCGCTCTTACAAACATCATATAAATTGTTCATGAAAATCATTGAATCCCGATTAATGAAGTGGATTGTCGCAATTGGGCGACTTTCAACGAGACAAAAAGGATCAATACCTCGAAATGGGTTACAAGAACATGTGTACTGCTTAAAGTCGACAATCACCAACTTTTTACACAGCAGCAGTCGGATGTTCATAAGTTTCATTGACATTAAGGATGCATTTGGCAGCCTCAATCACGCATTCATGCTTAACCAACTCCAAGAAGCGCAATATCCACAAGCAGTCGTCGACATAACTAAAGATATCTATGAAGGGTCGACTTTCCAAGTCAAAGCAAAAGGGGGGATAACAAGAATAATCCACAGGGAGAAAGGAGTTATCCAGGGCTGCCCCTGGTCAATTATAGCCTTCGAACAAGGAATTGACAAATGGTTAAGATGGATAAATTCAGACTATGAGTCAGATGGAATTACAGCTTCCAACTTAACACCAGTGCAGGGCTACGTTGATGATGTATGCTGTTGCGCTACCTCTGCAAATGAAATGGCCACCATGATTGATAAGACACATAACTTTATGCAGATGGCACAAATGGAAGTGAAACATCGTAAATGCGCTGTCGTTCATGGACACAGAACAGGCAATAACTGGAACAAAAAATCCACGACTGGCAACCGTCAGTTTAGTATCCAGAATGCTCCTATTCCAATGTACCACAAAGTGAAGGAATATACTTACCTGGGGCATGACATCAACATTACCAACACCAGTGGTCAACAACAGGTGAATAGCATTATAAGTGACTTTGATAAAACCATAGACCAGATTGACAAATCAGTGCTACCGACATCAGCCAAACTTTCGGCAGTGAACGTGATGTGCATGTCAAAATTGACTTTTTACTTCCCAAACCTGCACTTCACAGAGGCCAATTTGAAACACCTAGAGGACAAAATAGTCTGGTCCGCACGAACCTGGTTAGGCTTAAACTCGTCTTCAACACGAGCATTCTTCTTCACTCCAAGATCCATGGGTGGCATTGGCTTGCTTAACCCCCATGTCCTCTACTACGCAAAACGCATGTCCTTCTACCTGTCTCTCCTTAATAACGACGACCCGTATGTCAAAGAAACAGCAAGAAGGTCCTTAAAACTCCATATGTCGAAACGCAAGGCGGAAGAAACTAGCAACGATCATCCGAACTTTGCTGGTTATGCAATTGATTGCAAAGGCAATGTCAATAAAAACTCCAAAGTGAATTGGACAAAATCAGACTGGATCATTCTCCACGAAATGTGTTATCGTGAGAACATCGGCCTACTACAACAAGGCCACGACTTCATTATGCAGATACAGGCAGACGAAGAAACAACATTATCGTTCAGATCCGCTGAGGCCTTTTACATGGCCTACAAGACACTCAAGGTCAGAGCATTCCATGAAGACCTCGTCAGCAAATCCTCACAGGGCAGAATAGTGAGAGAGGCCACTAAAGCAGACTATAAACATTCTGCCGCAGCCTTGACAAACCACAAAATAAATGACAAGTTACGATCGTTCGTGTGTCGAGGCAGATTGCAGCTCTTGGAATGTGAAAGCCTCTTATCTATCTACTACCCTCAGACATACACCAAGAGCTGCAAGATCTGCAACCACCCGACAGAAACCGCCTCCCACGTCCTGAGCGGCTGCACGAAACAGCAGAAAATATACCAGAGCAGGCACAACAGAATTGTGGACATTATTCACGCAAAAATTGCCTGGTTTAACAAAGAAAAGACTGTTATGAGGGACACTGTGATTAAGCGTAGTCATTTCCTCACAGACCAACAATCACATACAGACGTTTTCCAGCAAACACACACGAGACCTGATATCACCATCATAAACCACCAACAGAAAAAAGCAAAACTTGTTGAAATATCAGTTCCATTTGATGCACACATAAACACATGTTACCAAGAAAAATTCAACAAGTATTTCCCATTGTCTCTTGACATCAATAATACAGGATATCAGTGTGAGGTTATTGTGTTGATCGTAGGAACTTTGGGCATTGTGCATCAGAAATTTAAAACTGGGCTACTGAAGTTGGATGTAAGTAGAACAGAGGCAAACTTTCTAAGCAGCTACTGTAGCTTAAGCGCCATCATTGGATCATACCAGGCATGGAAGCAGCGATGTAAACACCATTTCAAAGCTATTGATTTTTAACACCTTACTGAACAAGCCCTACTGTGCAACTCTTGAGTTCCCATCTTTCACAGACAGCCTTCCATCTACTCCTAGCCTATCACAGCCACAATTTCCACACAGATGCAATGTTTATTTATATTGTATCAGTACATGCAATTGTAATGTATTTCAGTGGAAATAAAGACCCTATGTAGGTATGTATCTATCTATCCAACTATCCATCTATCTACCTATCTACCTACCTATCTATTTATTTATCTATCTATCTGTCAGCCCGTCTATTTATCTGTCCATCTATTTACCCACCTACCTAACCATCTAGCTATCTATTCATCTATCTATATATCTCGCTGTCTGTTTGTCTCTATGTCTGTCTCACTGTCTGCCTGCCTGTTTGTGTGTATTTCTGTTTGTCATTCTGTCTGTCTGTCCTGCTGCCTGTCTCTGTATACATATCTTTGTCTCCTCATGCATCCATTGTTTACCCAGACGTCGAATTCCTTCCGTTTTATTTTTCCAGACCCTGGACCACTGAAAGTCTCAGAAACTTGAACAAGGATGATCTGAAGTACCTAGACGGTTGTGATGCGACCTACTTTGAAATAGATGATGAAATCTTCTTTGGTGAAATTCCTAATTGTCTGTCCCATTCACCCGAGGTCAGCGCCTTTTTTTTGGTCTCTTTTTTCCCCAGTATCCAAAATCAGATTTAGATGTATGTGTTCCAAACTATTATCTTACGTACAGAAAATTATTTATGGAGAATTATAAGACAGCAAGACAAAAACAAATGGATGTTCTAGCTAAAGTGCAGTGCTGAAGAGGCTGCAATTTTCAAATGACCAGTAACCATTACAGTGATGATATTCTGTCAATTCGGAAATCACAGCTACTTATTTTGTAGTTATTTAACAATTAACTAAACTAGTAAATGTACCCGTTCTCCGAACGGTGAGTGTCAAACAAAACAAAAGAGACTGAGTGACTGCAAAGTCAGGCTAGACAAATGCTGAGTTTTTTAAACTATTCGCTCACCGGACAATCATGGTCGCAAAACTTCAGAGGGAAGGTCTTCCCCCCGTCCGCGCCACTTACCAAAAATTTACCAAACATAATATGATGACCTCCCCTAACCCGCGCTTTCGTTCTTTCTTTCTTCTTTCTTTGTCCCATACAAATACTAAACCCAACCATGTTGATAAGAACGCTCAAAAGTCCCCTCTTTAGTGTGTTTCCTTGACTTGCACGGACGGGCGGAGGACCTCCCCTTCAGGGTATACACAACATTGTCTGTGTAACATTGTCAGCATTGTCAGAATCAAGCTGAGCACATGTCTTGTTTACTTTCAAGAGGGCCACGCTCGAAGGAAATGGCATACTCGATACTGTGTATCGGTTTTGCTAGCGCCCAGTAAAGAGGTTGTGGAATCGCCATCCATAACAATCATATAAACATACATCACGGCATCCATGCAGCTCGACAGGATAAAAAACAGTAGGCCTAGGCCTAGATATACCAAAATTGTGAGTGTCTCGCTTTAAAGGCCATGAAATGCTTCTAAGATGTCATGCAGAAGTTTGCGCAAAATGACAGGTTTCGATACTGAGTATCGATTGCTACATCCATACGCAACACTCTAACAATCATAAAAACTACACCAGGAGTTTAGTCCGGGTTTAAAGGCTGAGGCGTTTCACAGTTTTCAAAAATATATAAGCGTGATCAAATGCAAAAACTAAGCCAGCCATGCAACTCGGCAGTATCAAAAACGGTAGTATGCAAACTTTCAAGTGTCTAGCTTGAATGGCCATGAAATGCATAGGCGTCACAGACAGTTTACCCCCTGCTCTCTGTATCACTATAGCGTATTGGCCTGTTTGATTGCACTACTTTTACATCATATTTTGATTTAGTTCACATGACACGTTGTTTCATATTGAAAGGTTAACTTTTCATTTTATTTCTTTCAGAGCCACAAGTTTTATCCCACCGTCCTCACATGCGATGTGATGGGTCTCTTTGTGCCAGTGGGCAACACTGAACCAGAGAAGGCCAGCCATGTCCCTTATCAACTGAGAGCTATTAAACGGTGATTGAATTGACTTTTAATAATGACAGCCATGTCGTAAAACATGGAACGGGTAACATTTTAGACACTTTGGAAAACATGATAGTATTAGAGATCAGACTAATTTTAGTCCTCATGAGGCTCCATAATGTTTATTACCCAGATCGACAAAAGATAAAGTTGGGGAAGGTTCAGAGCACTTGACAAGTAATTAGTTGTGAGCACTTACCTCGCCATGGTGATAGCTATGACAATCTTCTCACGTGTGATCAAAATCCGATTTTTAATTATTTTTTTTTTTGGCTATTTGTTCATCTTTAAGGTTAATCCTATTTTTTCTATTTCCACAGTTACCCACTACTGCCCTCTTTCTATGCCGGGGTGGACAACTACAAAAAACCCTGCCTGTGATGAAGTAGTTATTTCTCTTCCAACAGCCGCACTTTTGGCCTGCATTGCATAATTCCTCACAATTTCTCTGCAATACTTGTAACAGAAACGAATTAAATTGTTTACTCAGTTCACACGATATTAAAATTATATAGAAATTCACATTGTACTCTTGAGCTTTATTTAAATTCAATTTATTTTGAAGTTTCCAAGTTCTTTAATTTTATTTTACATTGAATCCAAATGTCTGACATCTATTGAAACTGAATACTGCATTTTGGAGACCTCAAATGTTTGAAAAATGGCAGCAAACGAATAGCAATTCGCATCCACCATGTTGAAGAAACAGCCCGGAGTTGCGATCTCTAACCTTGAAGTCACAAAATATTTCACAATACAGTCTGCTAGTGCGATCCCCTAACAACAGCCCTATTTTGAAATTTCCAAATTCCTTGCCCTCATGTCACCTTCAATCCAAATGATTGAAAATTGGTGAGAGTGAAATGGTCCACCCATGTAAGCGTTTAAATCATTCTTAAACAAAATCCTTACGTCAACAAAAGAAAACTGACTTGGCACGGCCAAGAACCGACGATATCTCAAAAATAATCTTGCAGGCATAGTCCACGACAGCAGATGAAGAGACAGACAGAGGACGAAACACTTCCACAATATCATTGAATGGACCCAAAAATCTAGGTTGAATCTCAGAAATTGGCACATGATTCCCACAAATGGAGAGAAGTGGCCTATTGCTAAGCAAAACGCGCACACAACAGCTTCAAGACAGAGGGCCAGTGAATGAGAATTGACAATGTAAAAACTCGAGGACAAAGTTGCTCGTTTCACAGAGCAGATTCAGTATGGGGCTGAAATCTTTTTTACTTGAAAACAGACATATAAATCTGCTTCAGCTCTTATACAGGACAGAGATTGTGTTGTTGCGCAAACTATGTCATCACGATATCATGATACAAACTAATTTCCTCCAGAAATAACAAAGACATAACAAAAGTGTGTCACTAGCGCCATACAAAAGGCCTGACATCTTGAACAAATGGAAACGAACATTTTGAAAAGAGTGACACATTCCAACGAGCGGTATAAGAAAGGATGATAGTTCAAAACATGTTTTGTGTTCTGGCAAACAGAGAAGATTTTGATATTGATCTCCTTAAAATTCATTTCAGAAATCATAATTATGCGTTCTTTTTTAATTTTCATTTGATCTTTACTATCGAAATTATCCCCCGAGCGTTAGTTGTTTGCAGGAGTGGAACTGGGATACGATGGTGCTTTGACTCCTCGCAACATTTCTCTTCCTTCTGAAGTCAACAGTAATTCACCATGCGTTTCTAATAGAATTCTCCTGTTTCTTCTATGGTACATCTGCTGGTAGCCGACTTTATTATATAGTATTATTAGTATCTGATATATTACAGAGCCCAATTCAAGTAACATACTGCAAATTGTATACAGACAAAAGGACAAGGGCTGGTTGCATGCGAACTGAGTGCTTCTTGGGATCCTTGTTACGAAGAACGTTCGGGGTCTTTATTTTATGGCACCCCATCTAACCATTGAGTCAAACGAAGTAACACATCGAACAAGAAAAAAAAGATGGAACGAAGCTGGTTCCCGGCATACTGTCCACTCTTTCCTGGACAAAGAACAGTATCCATCATTATCATAATTGAAGAGTTTTGGAAAAGCGCCCTTCAATTATGCTGGATGGGATTCCCTTCGTCAACCGAGACCATACCCTCTCCCCTAAGCGAAGAAAATGAAGCCTCTCCCTCCTTCTCTTTATAATTGTTTATTTCACAGTATATTGCTGGATCTACAGGGTAATAAGACAAAGAAAGAACCCGGGGAAATAATTATTCTTCTGTCTTGATATCTGCACCTAAAAGATGAGCGAAAGGAATATAGTTTGCATTATAAATGATATCTTTTGCTTCATCATCCGAGTCCAGTGCTTTGATACGTGTTTTAATATTTCTCAAAATTCCCAACAATCGTCCCGCATTTCAGTTTCTGAGGCTTTAAAAAGCTTGGTCTTATAGTCGAGCTACATTTTATACGTTTTGCCGCGTGTACAACACATCCTGAAAAGTGAACATTGTAGATAAGGAGTGACAGGCTGCTTCTTCTGTGGCTATACGATTCGGGCAAATCGAGCAAAGTAAGTAGCATTCAAAATATTTGTTTTTTTTAATACATGCATTTGAGTTCAGATGGTCAGAAGTGGAAAAGACTGTGTCCTTCATGTTGCATCTTTTCTTAAGGATTATGTTGTTCTTTTTGCTCTTGTTACTTTTGTTTAGTATTGACAGCCCCCACCGCCTCCATAACTGTTAGTGTAGTACAATACCTTATTATGGTTTTGACAGAGACTTTATACAACAAGAAAATGAGTGTTGTATTGGTGTTAAAGGATCTTAACTTGTGTAGGAAGTGTTTTCTCAGACTGGCTCTCCAATGGACAGTTGAGATGAGTGTCACTCTATGGTGTATACCCAAGTACTTGTAGTATTCAGCTAGCTCAATTTCTTTATTATCAAGGTTAAAGGTGATAGAGATGCCGTGTTTGTCCTAAAATCAATTGCAGCTACCTTTCTTTTCTGGACGTTCAATACAAGAACATATTCTTTGCACCACTGAACAAATGTGGTTAAAACTGAATAAATCTGTCATACGAATTGGTTTATTATACTGCTGTCATTTTTTGTTGCTGTTGTTGTTGTTGTTGTTGTTTTTGTTGTTGAATCTTGACGACACTCTCAAAGTGGCGATAATTATGGTGCAAAGTGCTTAAATAGTTCATTTCTACCATTTAATATTATTTTCATATATTGATGTATATTTTCATTACAAATAAAAATTATTCTCCGGCTTTGCTAGTGATGTTTTGATTTTAAAGAGGGGCGCTTGAAACCCTAGAGTTTGCGCTGGGTGTTCCCAGAACCTGAAAAGTCCGCTGCAAGGACTCCAATAATAGTTATTTGGACATTAATTTTCATTTACTAGTTGCAGTCTTTACCCTGGCATGGAAAGACACTTTACGATGTGTTGTGGAACAACCAGTGAGTAATTATGAATTTGTTATCACTTTGAAGGGCTCCATTAACCCGGCAAGTTACTTACTAGAACATTATTTTGTCTTCTCATGTTATTTACACGATGTTGTCTGCCTATCCAGTTGTTAATGCTTCAAGACTAGTGTTGTAACGGTTTCTTCTCCTTATTTCTGCTGGGAAAAAAGTCTATAAAATACTGGCGTTGCTCATTATTACAGATTCTTCTCCGAACCAGGAAGGAAATGAGATCAAAATCAAGCAGTCACTCTTGGGCGAGTCTTATGGCCAGAGTGGGACTGGCAGTGGCATGTTTCAGTCAACTCTCACGGGTTGCCCTGTCTTCTTTGGGTGAGAAGAAAGGCAATGATATGGAAATAACATTGAAGTGGACTTATAAACAAAAAAAAAGAGCACTGTTGATTTAAGGAATGAAAAAGAGATAGCATACCTCATGATACGATTTAAATGAAGTCAGTGAATTTTGGAAACGGTAATATTGCTGGAAATCCAACTTTACTTATATATAATGATGTATAGAAGAAACATTCCACTTTTCTATACTAAAACTGTCTTCATATACTCGGAGGAAAAGGAAATGGCAAAGAAAAGGTCAAAATCCATCAGGTAGTGAAATATAGAGATTTTATTTTTCATGTATGCGGAAACTACATGGTGGATTATTTACCGTCTGCGTTGTCTTTTCTCCTTCCGTAAACATGAAAACACAGATTTAGAGAAAGCTATGGATGTTGCCGTCATTCATGTTGAACGAGTATTTTATGTGTGTCCCAGTTCCTTCTGATCAGCTTCTCCGTCTGGCGTCTATGTTGAGTGCAAACTTCAGTAATGTAGAAGAGGTGCGAGAGGAAATAGCCAATGGTCAGCCAACACTTGGCCTTATAAACATCAACCTTTACCCAGTCCATGTGCCCATGTTTGATCCAGTAAGTACTTAATTTAATATTATTACTGTCTTTCAGGTATCGAGAGTGCTAAAGGGCTACTTAGGCCTTTCATTTTATGTTTGTGAATTTCCAACTGTGTAGTTTTCTTTTTTTTTTTCAAAGAACCACTTAATTTTAGGTTAACTTTAGCCCACTGAGTGGACGTGCAATTTACTATATGTGCCCGGGCAAATTTCAGATAACTCCAACAGTGTTCGAAAAAATCGATGTTCATTCCGCTCGTTCTAAAAATTATAAAGCCTGTAACGTAATCGGCGGTGTTAGAAAGGTTCCTGACATTCGGGTCTACATGAAATTATTCAGTAAGTTCTTGATGAATCTATACCTTTCATAATTTATGTGTCTTCTTGGTCTGATCAGAAAAAACAACAACAAACAACGATGCTTATTATCTTAGAACTTTACCACGGAGACAGTGCACAATAGTAAGTTAGGAAATTCAAAAGTGACAGATTATTGTTTCAGTGAATATTCTTTTCTGTACTCCAGGAACCGACATTCTATGCTGAGGAAATTGCCAATGGACAAATTGTACGTCGTTATATCGATGTGCTCAGCGAAGATGACATCGGGCTGGTCCATGTCCAGTTATACACTATGAAATCTGTTTCTGACCAGTAGGTCTATTTATCAGTCTATCTGATCTATCTATCTATCTATCTATCTATCTATCTATCTATCTATCTATCTATCTATCTGTCTGCCTATCTATCTATCGATCAATCCATCTCTCTACCTATCTATCTATCTGTGTGTCTGTCTATCTATTTATGTAGCTAGCTAGATATCCATCCATCCATACATACATCCATCCGTCTATCTATTCATCCATATCTTTTGTCCCCTTAATTATCTATCATTATCACAACCAGTTGAAAGTCATCCTGGTCCGG
The DNA here is from genome assembly GCA_963931925.1 of Onchidella celtica. NCBI lineage: Eukaryota > Metazoa > Mollusca > Gastropoda > Systellommatophora > Onchidiidae > Onchidella > Onchidella celtica. Next base: position 36,092,656 of record OZ007581.1, read on the forward strand.
ATTCTGTTTCATTTCATCAGAGACTGGACCACTACTAATTTCCAAACCTTGACTCAGGATGACCTGAATTACTTGGATGGCTGTGACTCGACCTATTATGAAATAGATGATGGGATCTTCTTTGGTGAAGTTCCTGATTGTGTGACCTATCCACCCGAGGTCAGCGTGTGTTTTTTATCTGATTAATTATTCCCGAGTGTCAAGTGACAGATTTTCTTTATTTCAAGAACTGCTGTTTTACGCAAAGAAAATTAGAAAGAAATAACAGAGTAAATCAGAAACAAATGGATTGTCTAACGATGATTTGAACATGATGAAAGTACTGCAGTTTCAAGATGACCTGTATTCACTGTGGTGCTCATGATTATTGTCAGTTCAGAATCGGCAGCCACTGAAATAATGTGTGGCCATTTCATATTTTTATAAAGTGCTTGTTAGTGTCACTGTAAACTATTTATATGTTTGACTGTAGATGACAGCTAGCTCCACATTTAGACGAAGCTGTTCAAAAATTGAGTTGGCCCTCATTGTAAATTGTTTCAGTACTGCAATTGTTATTCTCATTTTTTTTTTAATTTCTTTTTTTCAGGGTCACAAATCCTATCCCGTTGTCATTACATGTGATGTACTGGGCTTCTTGATGCCAGCGGGCGATATTTTACCAGAGAAGCCGAGCCATGTCCCTTTTCAATTCAGACCCATCACCCGGTGAGCAAGCTGACTTTTAATGTTACAGCCATGTGGTAAAGCATGGAACAGTTAATATTTAAGACATGACAATAAGCAGAAAAAAATAATTATTAGAGGTCACAGCAAATGGAAAGCATGGAATATATTAATATTTAATCTTCCTTGTGTTCTTGGATAAGTTTGACTAACAATATAATGTGACTGAGTGAAATTTAAGGAGAGAAACGAACAGGTCCAGTGCAGTTCACTAGTTGTTTGACGTGAGCATGTTCATACCCATTATATTATGACGTTTTGGTGGAAATCACTTTTTGCGAAAGTTTAATTCTGAAACTAGTTTCATGTCCGCATTAGTTTGAAAGCAATTAATGTCAAATGCGGATGATAGTGTTGTATAATTATGTTCTTGCATTTTCAAGTTTATCTTATCACCACCTCGACAGGTACACACTACTGCCCTATTCCTATGCAGGGGTGGACAACTATGAAAATACCTGCCTGTGATGAAGCAGTTATTCCTCTTCAACCAGCTTTAGACATACACCACAATGCGTATCTCTGAAATTTATAAATGAACTATCTACTAAATTATTTGGTCCATTATTAATATATATTTTTTTTTTTTTTTCTTTTACTGTTAATCATTTTAATTCTGTAGTACAAGAACGTAATAAAAGTGCCAAGCATTGTGCTTATAACGAACGTCCATTCGAGTTTGTTTAAGTTCATGTTATTTTCAGTTTTTCTAAAATTATGTTCCTTCTTTTTCATCTTAATTTTCATCTATGAGATGAAAATGGGCACGGTAGTGCAAGAAATGATTTAGTATTTGTTATTCCAACGAAAAACCAAGACGAAGTTGTTCATTAAAGAAAATGTATTTGGTAAAGTCTAGGTAAAAATAATATTATACGCGTTCAATACGCTTCCTATTCTAATCTATAGAGTGTATTTCCTGAAAAAAGATGTGTATATTATGTAAAAACTATGGCCTTGTTAGGGGACCGCAGACTTTACACAGTAAGCTGTAGGTGAGCAGTGAAAGCATTTTAGTATTTTCTCCATTCGACTTTGTAATTGCATTATGATTCTCTAACAAATGCGCATAGTTATGTAATTATCTGAATTACCACTTACAAAACATTTACTTACCATTAATTAATTTAAGCTTTAAATTCTGCATGAAATCTTTAAATTTAGAACTGGTTCTCTCAGTGTCCAAATCTTTGTTCTATCTGAATTTCTGGGGTTGGATTTCTTATTTTATCAGATGTACCATCCGTTTCCATACACAGAATTTTAATTTTCAACAAGCGAACAAACAAAAAGTACAGATTTATACTACTTAGTATCACACAGTAAAAAAAAAACCCAACTTTTCTGTACTGGGGTGCACAGCTACAAGAATCCCTGCCCTTGACGAAGGACTTATTCGTCTTTCAAAGGCCATATTGTTTCACACCAATGCAGAATCTCGAGATTTCTCGGCAACATACATTTTACAAATCTTGTCTAGAGGCATTTCTGAGAGAAATGTCTTTTTAATTGTTTGCACTGTTCACACTAAGTTAAAACTATATAGAAATACACATTGTAAGCTTTGTTTAACTTCATTTTAATTTGAAGCTTTCTAATTCTTTACCTTCATTTTATCTTGAATCGAAATGACTGAAAATTTGCTACAGTAAACTTGACCATCCATAAAAGCGTTAAAACCATTCTTAAAGAAAAGCTTCACGATAGACACGGAGAGAAATTTGAAGTGGCAAGGCCATGTCACAAGAGACGACGGCCACTCAGAAAACATCTTGCAAGGCACAGTTGGGGTAACAGAAGAACATTCAGACAGAGGGAATATAGGCCCGCAATATCACTGAAAGCACCCAAAACAATCTACTCTGCTGACACTCGGGTAATGGCACAGTCACGATCCACACAGATGGGGAGGAGATGGTGTGTTCCTCAGCATAGCGTCCCCACGACCATTCCCGGGCAAAGGACTAGTGGCAGAGAAATAACCTAAAAAAAAATCAAAGACAAAGTTCTTCATTTGACACTGCAGAATCAATATGGGGGAGTATATTTCAATATGTAGTAACCATTTTGTTATATTGGATTGCATTCCTTTGGAGTCTGTATTATAATTATTAGTATGAGTATCATTATTATTATTATTATTACTATGTTTATTATTAATATCATTTTGAGACATCGAAGTTCTCCTTTTTGGTTGTTTCTTATTACTGAGGCAGGGCCGGCCTCCAGGGTTTCTGAATTTTGTTTACTTTAGTTACTGGACCCGTCAGCACAAGGAAGTCCCGTGAAATAGGCTATCGGAACGGGCAGATTTAAGAGCTTGGAAGTTAAAAGAAAGGCGTTTTGCTATATAAATGCTGGTTCATTTGTAAATAGATACTGTTGACATAGATATAAAAGTTTGTTTTTGAAGGTAATTTTCATTTATTATTTTATTTGTGCGTTTACAACGGGGTGGTACCGGTGCCCGTCTGTTGCCAAAACACCCCCCACCCCTCTTCCTCGTGGGCAAGGACCCTATTCCGCTTTATCTGAATTATTAATTTCGTTTTAGGTCCCCTGGTCAGGTCTGTCAGCTAAATTGCTGTCGTTATGTAATGACATCTATTTGGTTCATCAGTAAATTGTCCCAGACTGATTTTCCTTGAGATAATTTGTTATTGAACCACTAAATTAACTAATATCAAATCATGCTATTAAATTGTATTTAATTATATTAAATTATTAACTTTTTGGAAACCTTATAAATAACTTATCTGTCAGGAGCAGAGTTAGGGTCTTGGGGATGTTACGACTGCACGAGAGGCAGCTAACTCACACTCGGACACAACCACACAAGAAAAGTATTAAATAACTAGAGCGTATATATGTCAGGCCGGTCAGGCCATAGTTTACATAAATATTAATAAACAAAACAAAAGACAATAGGGGTATATATTCAAATCAAAAAAACTCTAATTAATAACTTAACCAATGATATTCATGTAACTATGGAGGTACTGCAATCAATAGCAAATAGGTATATTATACGAAACTAGATATCAATTTAAAGTGACAGTTGAGTCGCCACTGGCCAGTCGCCAGGCAAACTCTCCCTAAATCATATGGGCTTGAGTGTTAGGAGAGCCCAGTATGTTCAAAGCCTACAGAAGCACTCTTCGGCTTGTAGGTAATTTAAGCAGTTGCCAAAAGACTATATTTTATGCACAATCACTATTCAATTCATCAACAATGTGCTATATTATTCCAATCATACTATGGCAATAGATCTATGATACAGGACACTCGTGGTCGAGTGCCAGCTGGGGTTTCCTTAGTCTTCCTATGAGGCTGTAGTTCTCTCTCTATCTCCGATCTCTATTATGCTTGAACAAATAAGATATATTACCATTGGTCACGCCTACTGGTAGGCGCGAACATCAATATAGCGCAGCGTGGGCTTTCAAAGGTCAGCCCACTCAGACCTTTCTTTCTAGAGCTCAGTCAATCCGTTAGCAAGGAATTCTTGTCTTCAAAGCACACAGTTCAGGTACTGGTCAACCGGAGATACTTCACGACACGATGCTTCTGCTCGTCTGTATTCACCAAATCTGAACGTTACACGATGTCTTATACTATCTAACTACCCAGCGTGCTAGTCCGCTGGCCCAATTAGTTCAGCTATCTCATAGGTCGAAACCTCCCACCATTTTAATTGTAGTAATACGTCTGCACTATTCTACCAGCCAGTTAACGTGCAAAAACTTGTCTAGTCATACTTAACAATGTCAACTAGCCCCACCTTGTTTCACCCCTACTCCATTACTTATTAATCACGAACATTAAAACCGACAAGCGTGCATCTAACAGTTTAACTTTACATTTATTTACTCACCAACTATAATTCGCGAGGGCAGTTCAAGGCCACCAGCCAATTTCTCATGGCCCTGGTAAAACAACAACAACTCACTCTCTGCGTGAGTTTTAACAACATCTGAATCATGACATTATCCTTTACAGCTTTGTCATTCCTGCCTTCCTCAGGAGTCCGTGACACCACAGCAGCACAACCAGCTTCACTAGAACCCTAGGTCCTCAGGTGAATATAATTATGTTCTTTAGATGTTGTCATTCTGATTTATTTTTTTATTGTTGTCCTGAATTCCAGATACGAAACACATAATATAATACTTTAGTATGATTGCCAGATGCTCCGTATTTTACAGAACTGCTTTGTGGTCTTGGAAGGAACATAAGAATTTATTTTGGTACAAAAACCTGTGCACAACATAACTAACTGATAGTCTCAGTGTTACGAATCTGGACTGGGTGAGAATGCCCTCCAGTGTTAGGGTTCTGGTACTAAAGTCCCCTCTAGCTGTTATGAAGAGGGTCTTCTCAATGATGATATTATGACTGCATTTTAAATCGAGAGATATTTAATATTTAATCTTCCGTACCATGCCACACACTAAGAACAATCTGAATAAGTTTCATAAACAGACCTGCAGGGCCACAAATTTAATTACATTAATTACCCTAACAATTTTTGTCTAGATCTATTACATAGTAAAGACAACATCAGCAGCATCAAATCTAAATTCAATAATATGTCACTAGAAGTCTTCTCTAGATTCCTATAATATTATGATAATTCTGACTCACTAACAATTTAAGTACTAATTATATATCTCTCAGATCTGGTCTGCCTACTATATATCAATCAGTATACTAATATGGGCTCTGGCGACGATGTCATCGCAGCTATTTGTGCCTACCGCTTATAATGGATCGAGCTCGTCAATATAAACTGACGTAGTTAAGTCTAGATATCTACTCTAGGATGGGCTGGCAATTCCCAGCCTCATCCAGACAAATCAATCCCAATTCACAGATGCGTATGCCATACATTCATACTAATTGCAAGTCAATATAAATCTTTGTCTCGCATTCTTGGGTAGCGCTCCTAGTATATGCGGCAATCCTGTCCTAATGGATAACTTATGTTCAGCTCCTCGTTCATTGTTGAGTCATCAATGGACAAACACTTACGCTTGGTCCCTGGTGTTAGAAACAACCAGGGAACAGTGGACAATAGCAGTGGGCATATCTCATTCAAGCATATGGCTTCATCTCAAATGTCTATAGTGGACTAGACATGATATCGAACAGACTTAGGATTCTTCAGGCAGAATCGTGCCGACGCCTGCACAGATTGGAGTTTTCTGTATGGAGTAATGGACATAGGTATGGCTACACTTTTATACTGTGCAGCCACCTGCAAACTACCGTCCAAATCCCTAGATTTGATTGGTGCATCCATGCGAGCTCATCTCGCAGTATTAATATATTCTACGTGGGAGTTGGTCACGGCCTTGTACTAAAAACAGACAAGGTCAAATTAAAATGTCAAAACAATTACTGAAATCTTTAAACCCTCGTGCTTTCTACATTTTATGTACGAATTTCTGAACGCGACTAAGCGTCTTAAACTATCTATCCTTATTCACCCCTTCTCTTCCCTTCTAAGTGTTCATCAAAATCACGGGGTCGAGAATTGCACTGTCACCCCTAACTTATCCATTTATTCTATCTCGCCCCACTTTCTTTCCATCTCTAAGAAAAAGTGTTTCAAAAACAAACTGTTCACGAGAACAGTTCAAGGACAAATTACGCTGGTTATAATCAACGAGACCGTGAAAAACCAACTCCTTGCAAGTCGTGACCCAGCACGGCAATTATAGTACTTAAACCATGACACTGAGTTTGTCTCTAAATGGCATGGTTAAACTAAAACTTATATTCACTTGTATTATAATTAAATATACTTAAATCGTACTTATTATAAACCAATACTAAAATACCTTGCAGGTCTCCTTTGTTGAAGGATTCATTTAGTTGATATGTCTGTCATAATTATTGTAAACTGTAATGTAAACTGTGCTGCGTTGCTGAAGCTGAGAATGTTGTATTCCACGACACCAAAACGTAACCTTTTACCTAAATGTATGCTGCCAAAGCGGCTCTTTACAATCTACTATATTGGAGAAAGGCCCATAAATTTTAATGTGTTCAGCGAAAAGTCTCGGAAACTGCTCGTCAAAGAAACAAACACCACCAAAATTGATAGACAGGTGGTAGTAAAACCAATAATCCTTTTGGATGTATAAAACAGTCGTTACATCCAACCTAGTCTACTCTAACCTTAGGCCGAACTCATTTCGACTTACATATCAAATGACCCAGAAGATTTGGGAACGTGCTTCAGAGGGAAGAATTTTTAATAAGTGTTTCTATTTAGGTCCGAGTCTTTCCATTTCAGATATTGTATCATCATTGGGCCAAGGCATAAAGTTTACCAAATGACATCAAGCTCAAGCCGTGACTTTTGGATTGGACGCATGGTCATCATGGGACTGGCAATGGTCTGTTTGAGCGGTCAACTGCCAGGTTCAGTCCTGGTTTCCGCAGGTGAGCAGAATAAAGTACGACAATAAGCATGACATTGTTTTGGAATCTTCTCAAATTATGTTCAATTTAAAGTAGAAAAGAACAAACGCATGCATGGCTAGATATGTATGATATATTTGTTACGTAAGTTGGAAAGAACTGACTTGTTTTTTTTTTTTTCATGTTTGTCCTAAGTCGCCTCTAATCTGTTGTGAAATTATGTACTTACTAGTATGTTAATGTACGTCGTCAGTCATATCTAATTTGTTATCAAATGAAGAGCTAATTATGTCCAGTCTCTTTCACTGTCTAGTACAATAATTGTCGCATGTGTATATCGGTTTCCATAGCAGGTAACACCCCACTCCGTCAACGGTTTGCATCAGCACTCAGTGGCAAGTTCAGTAATCAGGAGCAGGTGACAAATATAATCAACACTGGTCTGAATCCCGGTAAAGTTGTCGCCATCACCTACCGTCTTGTCGAAATTCCTAAACTTACCCCGGTAAAGATTTCCTGGTTCAGTCAATTCTTGATAAGGACTACTACAGTCATAGCCTCTTAATTTGAATACCTCTGTATGAAATTGCTTAAATAACATTTTGATGTTCCACTAGGCCTACCCTGTCTCATTGCAAGAAAGGATTATCTGATGTGTCATTTTTTTTAGCGATTTTACCTTTTAATGAAAAGGCCAAATATAGAAAACTAACGATAGAAAAAAAAAAGGCAAATGCACGATTACCACATGTTCCGAAATAAAAAATGAATAAAAAAAATAATAAATAATAAATTTGAACAAATAAAACAGTGTGATTTTGGCACCAGCAGGCTTGAATGTTACATAATTCTCATTTGAGCAGGAGCAGCTTCGCAAATATAGCTAAATATATGTCTTCCTCTCCTAGAAGTTATCAGGTTTTGAAATTTCTCGTCTGACAATTGAAAGTTACCCTCTTGTGCCAGTCAATGGGATTAGATAATTTAAGAATCAATTTATTATTCTGTGAGGGAAACCCATTTTCAAAGAGTCTTAAAGAGCATTCGCATGATACAAAGTAAACATAATTATTGTTACGGGGATGGTTTATATGGAATTATAGTTACGACTGCATTTTAATCTATCGAGAGGTTTTTAGAAATTTCTCTTCCATACCATGCCACATATACTAATAACAATTCGAGTAAGTTTTATCAAGGACCTTGCAGGGCCACAAATTTATTACTTTAAATCCCTAACAAATTTAGTCTAGCTCTTACATCCTCAAAAGACAACATCAGCAGCATCAAATGAAAATTCAATAATACATCACTAGAAGTCTCCTCTAGATTCTTAAAAGATTATATCATTCTGACTCATTCACAATTTAATTATTACTTATCTATCTTTCAGAAATAGCCTACCTACAAATAATATCTTAATGTCTCAGACGACAATGTTAACTCAGTTATTTGTGCCTACCGCTTAAAAAGGATATAACTCGTCAACACAACTGACGTAGTTACATTAGATCTAAATCTACTCTAGGATGGGCTGGCAATCCCCAGCCTCATCCAGACACATCAATTTCAATTTACAAATGTGTATACCAGACACTCATGCTAGATCTAGTTGCATGTAAAATACATTGTAGTCTTGCATTCTTTGGTAGCACTTCTACTGGAAAATTAAGGTCAGATTCACGTTCATCGTCGAATCAGTAGGTAGAAACTTACGATTGTTCCCTGACACAAGATCAGGGAGCTGGAGATAATAGCAGTAGATACTTTCGTACGAGCGTATGGTCTCATTCCAAAGTCTATCAATGGCATAGACATGGCTTTAACAATCTTCTGATTCTCTCAGGCCGAATCCAGCCGACTGCCCTCGCAGATGGATAATTATTTCTGCATGGAGTCCTCAAACATAGTAATGGCTCCACTTATATACCGCGCAGCCATATGCAATTCCCCAGCCAACTGCCCAAATTTGATTGGTGCATCCATTTCGAGCTCAGCTCGTAGTATTAATAGATTCTATTAATAGTAACAGACAAGGTCGATTTAACATATCAAAACCCTTGCTAAAGTCTCCAAACCCTCTACGTTTTATGTACGAATTTACTCACTCCCTTTTCTCACCCCTGTTAAAGTCTATCAAAATCACGGGGTCGAAAATTTGCACCGTCACTGCCCCACCTTCTTTCCATCCCTAAGAAAAAGCGTTACAAAAACAAACTGTCCACGAGAATAGTTCAAGGACATTTGCACTGGCTAAAATCAACGCGACCCTGAAATAAACAAACCGTGACCCAGCACGGCAATTCTATTCCTAACCCTGACAATTATCATTTAATGAACCTGCCATAATTTCATAAAGACACAACAGATGAAGATGGCATATACCCTAATAAATACGTATAGCTGGCATGCGCTCTAAAGGTGCAATGCAGATGGTGAAAAACAATATTCTGTATTATCTGTCTCCGATTACTTTGATGCTTGATATTCTATTACTGATGGATAACCCAGAAATTTGTCTGAAACAAGTCGAAATAATTGTCTTTTCAGATAAAAATGAATTAATTTCTGCACGCAAGCTTTTGAGGACAGATAGTCAAAACACAGTCAGCAGTATACTGATCATTTGATAAGACCTCACTTTTTTTTCTCGAGCACAAGAAACTTACCCGGTAGAAAAGAAATAGAGTTTCCAATGTCATGACGGCTCGAAACATTCTTTCGGCACTTGATATCATCACACTCATAAATACCAACATACAAATAATGGTAGAGGCTGAAAACATTAAAAATGTGTTTACAACTCTGTGAACCAAAAAGAACATTGAGACTATGTTTGTAATTATGTTATTCTTCTCCATGTAAGTTCATAATCACACTGAAAAATCACAAATCAACACCCTGTTCCATTCTCCAGAATTTGGCATTTTATTTTGAACGGACTGTTGATGGACAATCGCCATATATTCTCATTAAAATTCCCGACGGAAAAAATGGACAGATTGTGATGAAGAGCTATCTTCTGAAAGAAAATCCTCCTAGCAGGTAAAGCTGTCTTTCTATCTGTCTATCTATCTATCTATCTATCTATCTATCTATCTATCTATCTATCTATCTACCTACCTACCTACCTACCTACCTACCTACCTACCTACCTACCTACCTACCTACCTACCTACCTACCTACCTACCTACCTACCTACCTACCTACCTGCCTGCCTGCCTGCCTGCCTGCCTGCCTGCCTGCCTGCCTGCCTGCCTGCCTGCCTGCCTGCCTGCCTGCCTGCCTGCCTGCCTGCCTGCCTGCCTACCTGTCTGTCTGCCTGCCTGCCTGCCTGCCTGCCTGCCTGCCTGCCTGCCTGTCTGTCTGTCTGTCTGTCTGTCTGTCTGTCTGTCTGTCTGTCTGTCTGTCTGTCTGTCTATCTATCTATCTATCTATCTATCTATCTATCTATCTATCTATCTATCTATTGTTTTCTTTGTTTGGACTTGTCTGTTTCGTTTACAAACGATCTGACAGCCATGCTCCTTCACATCCCCAGTTCTTCATCCACTGACCTCTCCCGTTACCAAAGCTTAACCCCAGATGATGTGGAGTACGTAAGCGATTTTGACGAGACATTCTATGAAATAGCAGAGGGAAAATTCTTGGGTATGCTCTGGCCCGACTGTCAGTTCTACCCACCTGAGGTTAGTTTCTGTCAAAGCTTTACATGAATAGTCATGAGGAGATTCTCAGAGAAAAAAAAACAACAACAATTATTTGTGTGATGGAAAACTACTTGTGTGTAGGGAATTAATTATGTTTGAAAGAAGTTATAATTTAGCTAAGGTTTTCTGGTAGCACATTTTTTTCTTAACCTTCAACCATTTCTCCACCCGGAGATGTGAGTTGTTTTTTTCTTTGCTTAATATTAGAATGCATCTGTGTCTTTATTCTAATCATAACAAACATGTTTTGAGGGCAAGGGGAAACAGCGCGCCTTGGCTAGTTAGTTCTCTCTGGGGATGCTGAGACTCTGAGATTAACAACCGTAACAGATAAAGTAATGAGCCTTTATCAATGAAGAAGGCCCAAAGAAAGAAGGCCAAGAAAAGGCAGCCCAAATAAGAGCAGCACTGGCAAAATTAAAACTCATAAGAATAGGTAAAAACACCACTGTCACTTCCATGCTGAAACTATTGCACACCCTGGTCTTGCCAGTCTTTCTACACCAGCAGCTGAACTCAAGATCAAGATCCAAGCAATAGCGATGAGATGTCTCAGAAAAGTACTCGGCGACTTGCATACAGAACATACTACAAATGAAGAAGTGCGCTAATCATCACCCAACATATACGTCACTATGAAGACCATATGAATACGGCGAAAAGAAGAAAGAAGAAAGTTGAAATGGTATGGACACGTGACAAGGGTCAGTGGACTACCATAGACCACTCCTCCAGCGTACTGGTCAGCAAACGAGGAGAGGTGGCAGACAAAGACGGACGGACAATATTACTGGCTGGACAGGGAGAACCTGTGCCACAACCCAAGGCCTTGTCCATGACTGCCAGAGGTGGAGGCAGTTGGTGCAACGATTAGTAGCGCAGAACCCCCACTACTCCAGAAGGAACTAAGGGATAATGAGAACATAAAATGGATGCCCGGCTATTTAGTGGCTGTCTAGCTCACATGGTATTCCTTAGTAATTGTCCACCTCATACTGGATTTCTCTTTAAAAATGCATTAGATTATTTCAATGGAAGATCCTTACAGAATCAATTTATAGTTTAACATAATGGATTCTATCGATTTATCTAATTGTCTGTAAATTTATCTGTTCGTTTATCAGTAGATCTATGTAGGCACAATATATTTATTTATATTGCTCATTGATTAATAGATTAGTCTACTAAACTGATCTATGAAATACCAGCCACGACTTTGAGAAGTTGTTCATCGTTTGGTGATGTGAAATAAATAGTTTCAAGCTACACCAGAACTAATTGGTTGAGACTGGATTTCTGACCATGCTTCAAGTGACCGTTGGTTGGGTGCCTTTTGTTGAAAGACCATCTGGCTCGCCTGCTGACAGTGAGCTTGCTTTCCTCCGCGACATCCCAGACGGTACATGTGGGTGGGTGAAGGAGAAAGTCAGTCTAACGTTCATATGGGATTCACCAGTTTCCAACTTCATTGGCGATAATTTAAATATTCATCTGCCTTTTTTTTTTTCCATTTTCTGCCTTGACTGCCTCAGAGAACTCACTGTTAATGAGTTTAAGAAAAAAGAAAGTTTAACCATTCCTGATTTTATTACTTTTTTTCAGCAAATGTCGATCATTAGCGGTTTTATATCTTGTGATGAGATAGCGTATCTGCCGATGAACGACACTGATCCACGGCCACCTTCGGTGTTTAAAGCTGTTGAGCGGTGAGCTGGCTGTCTTTCATGATTATGACAACCACACAACATACACAGAACTGTTCAAATAATTGACCAGGACATGATAAATATACTATACTTTAAATAGATACCGACAGTGAAATAAAATCATGCAACAGTTCAAATTAAAAAAGACAACATTATAATCATACAATAGCTCTAACCAATAAAGACAGCTTGATAATCACACATTATTTGAAATACATGATTGCCGTAGATCAATCATGTAATCGTTTGAATAACTGAGCCTAGCATTTGTTAACCCGTTTGTGTTAGGCAGTGTCACACACCCCTGTTCAGCATTTCACTTTCATAAAACCAACAAGCACATTTCGGCATTCCGATGTAAATAAGTTTATCTTTTAGTGCTTTCATTTCTCAATAAGTATGTCAAAATGTTTCACAAGTATGCAGAATACAAAAACGAAAGGGTTAAGGCACTACAATCTTACCGAAGCCGTGGTGTATGTCAAATCAGAGACAGGAATCTGCTGTGTATGGAGGAGAATTGGGAGTAGGAGTAGTGGAGTATTGCCCCCGCCCCACCCGCTGTAAAACAGATTCAGAGTGAGATAGTGATAAATAAACATATTAAGACTACTATGCGAAGCTGTCTAGATTGTCCATTCAAGTAGATCCCTTCAACATCTGACACCCAAAAATAGAATTTGGTGTGAACAATAATTACATGCGTGAGATAAATATTGTATTGAGGGAAGACTTTCTGATACAGGTGTCATATCTTTGCCCTCACGTTTCTTCAATTTCGATTTCAACAGGTTTCCTCTAATTTCCGGTATTCAGAATGTTTGCATGAAGCAGGAGCCACAAGAGCCAGAAGCGTAGACTTCATTGAATGGTCTAATAAAACCCAATTGTCGGAAAAACTGTATGTGTCCTGTACTTTTTCATTTGTACTGGTTATTTGTGTAAGCTTTGTCAAGTTGTGCTTGCGGAAAATGGTTTTTTGCGTGTTTTGTTTGATGATCTATGTGTTCATTGTTCTTTTACGATTAGTTTAACTTACTGTTTTTATTTACAACAAGTGTAAATGAAATTGGCTGCTCTGCGAGGGCTGTCATGGACTAACAATCTCACAATGTTGTTAAATCCATTAATGAAATTGTAAAATCCACAGGAAAAACAACGTTATAGAAATGACGCGTTCCCAGTTTTGTAAAACACGTGTCAAAGTGGTGGTCGATGACATAAAGTGCATTCAATACTATTTTGAAATGAAATTATTGATTATGAAATAATATATTTGGTATATAGTCACAATATGATACCCTACCAGAAAACAATTGAGTTTTAATATTTATAAAATGGAACTTTAATTACACAGTTTTAAACGAAATATAGCCTGAAAAGAATGACTGATGAATTAAGGTTTCGATTTTACAAATTATCGCCCGGCTGGTAGCAACACTGTGCAAAACATTATTTGACGTATTTCCTTCAAAACATTTAATAATGATATTTCACAATACGATTGTTGTTCTTGTTGTTTTAATAGTGATTAATGGTCAACATTGTGAATGATCAAACGGACTGGAAGGAAGACAAAGGTCGTCCATTTTTAATATTTTTATACCCTTGATGTTAGAAGAAAGAGGAGACGAAAGTTACATTTTAACATTACACTAGTGGCATATTCTGAGCAAAGTTAAGGAATTACTAGCGAAGACCAAAGACTGCATTTCTTACCGTCAGAAAAGATTGTTGTTAGAGAACCGTATTATTTTACAAGTACGCTCTAGGTGAACAATGAACAAAATTCAGCATTTTCTCCATTCGGCTTTGTAATCAGACTGCGGCCATCTGACAAAACCCAAAAATGATATAATTATCAGTTTAAACCTTTACAGTACATTCTCCTACCAGTCACTGAGGCTTTAAATTCCGCATGGAATCTTTAAATTTATAACCCGTCTTTCAGTGTCCGAAACATTGTTCTGTCTGAGTTCCTGTTTTGAGATGTTTGTTTTCGTCTCTACCCCTGACATAATTCACATCGCGTTTTCTTATTTCCTATTTTGTTTTTTCTTGTTTTTGTTGTTGTTGCCTTCATATCAATTTTGTATACTTGTTTGATCCCATTTGGTGGACAGGGGGGTGGGGGCGGTAGGGATTAGTTTGTTCGTTTTTTATTGTTTGTTTGTTTGTTGTTTTTTGTGTAGCGGCCTTGTTAGGCCTGCTCTTCTCGACCTCCAACTGCCAAGATATCTTTAACGTGCGCAACTTGCACACGGGCTCTCCGAGTTTTTCGTCCTGATCCGAGAAGCCTAGGTGTTCAATCCTTAACTACCATAGGATCAGGGACCGGAAATCCTCCAAACTTTCCAACATGCCTGCACCAACCGGGAATATAACCCGCTACATTGGAGATGAGAGGTGAGCACCTCGCCTGAGAAGCAAACAAACAAAAAGTACAGATTTATAGTAATAAGAATCAGACAGCAATGGAGAAACAAAACATTCACCCCACCCTCCAAGAAAAAATAAAGAAAAATCCAGAAAACGGAAGTTAAATTTTATAGTCATTGTCAGCATGTAGAAGTTAAAAGCTGATATTGTAATGTTCAGGCAATACGCTTAATGCAGTTGATTTCGGCATTACATGTTGAAATAGCGTCGAAAAAATGTGTTGTACGCCACTATGGATTTCACTTTCTATTTGGGAGCAGGTCTGTTTTTAAATTCTTTTCTCCTCATTTTCCCCTTATTACGTAAACTGTTTCACTGTCTTGTTCTTTCTTTGCTTCACATGTATAGGGGGTTCAGATAATAATAATAATACCAATAATAATATAATGATAATAATAGTAATGATGGTAATAGCAGATTCCATGCTAAAAAGGAAAGAAAGAAATATTCGAGTGAACTCTAAATTGATGCACAGTGTCATGCTGTTGGCAAAGAGTTTTTAGATTTTGTATTCGACAAAAGAATCTTCCTTTTATTGCATGTAGTCATTAATGTAGATCTTAATACATCAAATAAACGCTAATCCAGACATCATGACTCATTGAATACTAATGTATTAATTGCCCAGAAACACGTCGACTAACCACGCCTCACAGCCACCTTCGAGTGGAACATGGGAACCCGGGCAGTTTCCCTACATCGATCCCAAGTAGATTGGTATATTATTTCATAAGAGATCGGCATAGTTCCCATAGGAGCTGGTCCCTTATGTCCAAGTTCAAGTTCAAGTTTATTGTAGGCCTGACGGCCAATTCAAAATATACAGAAACATGCAAAACAACTTCGAGAACATTAAAAAACAACAACAACAACAAAAAAAAACAAACACGGTCATTCACTCTCTCCCCTCCTTGCTGCCTACTACAATTTATACATTTACTTACAATAGTATACAATAAAACTGACGTCAGCCCTATGTCGTAACCAGTAGATCAACGTAGGAGAGATGCCTCTCCTTTGTGCAAACTTGACGACGGTTCTACGCATCGGATTTCCTTTCAGTTGCTGACTGGGGAAGGTCTGTGTGACACGTGTGCTCCACGTGTTATTAACCAGTCAACTGAATCTCATTTCGACAGCCAGTCTTCTGTGACAATGATGTCAGTTCGCCCTAACTCTGTATTGTAAATTGCCACCTTAAATAAATCCAATATAAATGCTGAGCTCACCTTCGCCACTTAAGCAGACAGACTTCAGGAAGATGGCACAGCGCCAAAGTATATAGTGACATGCTATGATTTGATGAGATAATTAGTTAATGAACCACTGAATTAACCAACATCAAAGCATTAGCTATTTTCGAAACCTTATAAACAACCTTCCATCGACAGCCCTCTCATTCGTATCTTCTCCAGGCGTCCGGGACACTACAGCAGCACAACCAGCTTCACTAGATTTCCAGGTCTTCGGGTAATTCGAATACTTGTTGTTCAGAGTTTACAGGCGTATCTTGTATATTTGGGCAATAAGGGCTTTTCATTTAATGAAAATGGATGCACATCATTCTTACCTGAAATTTCGATTTGCTTTTAAAATGGCATTGTTATACTTGAATCTTGAGAGGTCTTTATTGAAGTGGTTATGCAGTTTGTAGGTCTGACATATTACAGTAATTGTATGTTGGTGCCGGATCAAATAGCTCAATTTTATGTGCAGTGACACCAAAGCTTGAATACTTTTTTTTTTTTTTGTTTCTACATAAAATTAATGTAAAGCCGCAAAAGTGACTCTATTGTACAAAATCACCCAGCTTAATAACACTTTCAGCCAGCTTGATCTGCTTTAAAATTAATCCTAGCTCATTTCAGATAAACGCGTAAACCAACAACCTTAAAACTTTTGAAAACAGCCAACATGTATACAGGTATTTAGGAAGGAAAAGAAATCTTATCAAATGTTAATATTTTTTTTTAAAAATCAAAAAATAGAGCACCAACGGTCTCCTTTTGGCACTGGCTCATACAAGGTTGTTTTGGGTGTATGATGTTTTCTTTTTCAATTGAATGGTGAAGAAAATAAACACTAAAGATCTATATACATTTAATATTTCACGATTCTGACTTACATATCGAACTACACACATAATTTGTGTTTCAGAAGAAAGAATTTTGTAATAATTATTTCCTATTAGATCTGAGACTCACTATTTCAGATATTAACTTTGTCATCATTTGACCAGAGCGCAGAATCTGCAAAATGACAACAAGCTCAGCCCATGGCCCTTGGACGGGTCCTCTGGTCCTCATGGGACTGGCAATGATCCTGTTTAGTGGTCACTTTTCAGGACCGGACCTCGTTTCCGCGGGTGCGCAGAAAGGTAAAATTGGAATAATAAATAATTTATGATATCACACGAATCTTGTGAAATAACTAGTTCAGTTCAAAATAGCAAAGAAATATTCGACGATCGTTCTAAATCTCGCCCCTGCAATGTTTCTAAAAGTATTTTTTTTTCCACGAGTTTGACTAGATATTACACTGTAGAAGAACAGTCTTTGGATAATTTATACCTCTTTAATCCTGTTTGGGAAATTTGCTTTAGTGTCGTTGCAGCCCAGTCACAACTGGAGCAGACACGTCGTCGGTGCCGTCGCCACAATGCAAAGCCGATCGGCGGGGGGGGGGGGGGGTATACATTTTATTTAATTTTGCCCAGGTAGCGGCCTGTTCGGTCTGCTCTTCTCGATTCCCAAGTGCCAACTGTGTGGATCTGCAATGCATAAGTACTGATGTTTATAGCAGTTCAATAATTATCTCAACTGTACGTCTATTTCTATTCCAGCTTCTTCCGCAAAGCTTCGTCGTTTTGCCTCCGTAATCAGTGGCAAGTTCAGTAACGAGGAGCAGGTGAACAAGGAAACTAGCGATGGTCAGCAGCCCGATACTGTTATCAACGCTGTCTTCCATCCTGTCAACATGTCCAAAATTAAATCGGTAAACAATTCCGGATTCTGCGAACGTTACATTCGGACTACTGCACTCATGCCCTATTATGTATTTTCATAGGTCTGCAATGCCCTCTGAAATTGCAAAGACTTACTGAAATAAGGAATTGTATTTTGTAATATTTTAAGTCATTAACCTATTATTGAAAAAGCCCGATCTGGAACAAAAACAGTCTATAAAGGTAATGCCCGTATAACACTGCTTTCAATATTTATAATTTATAAATTATCTATACTAATAAAAGTGAAACCTTACGACAATTGCCGCGCGCCTTTCGCTACTCCTCTCTTAATGCTGATTCGGTGGCCCTCAGATTTTATACCGCCCTTAGTAAAGTCTGTCGTCGTTTCCCCGGCACAGAAAAGAAAAAAATAATTAATAACTCGCAGAACGTTTGTATCAGTTTCTATCTTGCGACACATTGGCGTTTGATCTATTTTTTCGGCAAATTAATGTAATTGAGATTGGTTCCGGTATCTGCATCACACTCACAAAACAACTTCCTGTTAGGACTGGTTGGAATGATGAGATTGAGTTACACTATCAAGTATGAAACTTTGTGTGTTCTCAATGTGCCTAGACTAGGAAAAAGAAAGGGTCTGGAATTGGGAGATTGATGCTGCAGGGCCAAAAGTACACAGGTTTGTGTTTTCAATATGCCTGGGAATATATTATAATACTAGATGACCTACCGGGCATTGCCCGGAATAAACAATCATGTGCTCTCCATCCCCCCCCCCCTCTCTCTCTCTCTCTCTCTCTGTTTGTCATATAAATAACAGT
This sequence comes from Onchidella celtica, assembly GCA_963931925.1. Classification (NCBI taxonomy): domain Eukaryota; kingdom Metazoa; phylum Mollusca; class Gastropoda; order Systellommatophora; family Onchidiidae; genus Onchidella; species Onchidella celtica. The sequence continues at coordinate 36,111,456 of OZ007581.1, forward strand.
GATAAACTACAGTCTTGCTTCAGAACCCATGCGCACCAGAACACGACGCACCAAACTGAATGCTTGACACGGTTACTTTTTATGACATGCACGGTACTATATATTACGAAACAAACATGCAAATATACAGATGTTACATAGCAATAAACATTGTTATTTTCTTAAAATACATGCTTGAAGTAAACAACTTTTAATTATAGCCATCACCTTTCTTATCTCAATTGCCACCTTCCTGCCAAATTTAAGTCCTGAAGAGTGTATAGTTTGGTCAGTTAGTCATGCAACTCAGGTTGCAAGTTACTGAAATATATAATAGATTTCTTTTCCATTAACACATGACGTTATGACTTCCTGCGATGTGTTCACTAACAAACACACTAACCCGTGCGCAAATCATAGCCATTTGACGGATGCTGGCGGAACGCGCAGGACGTCAACGCGCAAAGGGAGAGCAGTAAAACGTATCCAAAAACAAACAAACAAAAATAAAATAAAGCTAAAGGAACAGGCAAAATGAAGCAGGTCCGTAATAATCACTCAGAACTGAAACTAATAAATCGATTTATCCCGGGCAGGGCCGGGAACTCAGCTAGTAATTAATACAGATAAACATAATATAAATAAGTAAATAAAATGGTCAAAATTTGGATCAGAACTGAATAATTGCACACGTTACATGACATTTCATTTCAGTGAGATCAGCCTCGAAGTGTTTCTAGGTGTTCGTATTGTTCTTATAACAGTGCTCTTTGAATATTCGAACGATTTAGTGGTATTCAGATACTCACCCGTTTTTAAATCGGGCCAGATTCCTCGAGTGAACGAACAAGAACAACAGCAAATTTAAAGAAAAATAATCTTGAAAATGGTATGCTTATGTCAGCCGAGCTTAGTCAGCTGTATTTTGATCAAAATAATCCGACTTTTTTCGTAATGGATAAATGCTATTTTGTCGAAAAATAGCAGGGGTCTCAAACTTGACACCGTCCGCAAACGTTCTGCTGTCAATTGATACCATAACAAGTATAAACACTGTAAGCACATAATACAAAGTGGCTCCTGAACGCCTTAAACTTTACATTAGAATTTTGTTCATTTTACTGTTCAGAGAATGAAAAGGCATAATTTATACTGTCTTGTTCGCGTTCACATAATAAATTATTTTCATAATCACACTGAGAGCTAATTGGCCTGATTCAGATTATTGTCCTGTTCCAATCTCCAGGATTTTACATTTTACTTTGAACGAATTGTCGATGCACAAGTCACTTTGCGTCTCATTCGAATCCTCACGAAAGGTAACAATGGATCGATTATAATGAAGAGCTATGAACTGAATGAAGCAAGTTCTTCTAGCAGGTAAATTTATCAGTTCATCAATCCATCCATCCATCTATCCATCCATCTATCCATCCATCCATCCGTCCGTCTATCGGTCTGTCTTTTTGCCTGTCTGTCTGTTTCTTTCTATCCATCTTTCTATCTGTCTATTTGTCTTTTGTCTGTCTTTTTGTCTGTTTATCTGTCTGTCTGTCCGTCTCTGTCTCTCTGTTTTATTCACAGATGATTTGAGTGTCATGCTATTTCCTAGCCCCAGTTCATCATCCCCGGATCTTTCCATTTACGAGAGCTTAGCACTAAAGGATCTGATGTACTCCGACTATTGTGACGCCACTTTCTATGAGACAGCAAAGGCTCAGTTCGTGGGTTTCTTCTGGCCAGATTGCGAGCTATACCCGTCTGAGGTTGGTTTCTGGCATTTTTTTCTCTGACTGGTCTTGAGGATAATTTTAGAAGAATTCAACTTTCTGATTTGCCTTTATATCTGTCTGTTTAAAACTAATACCCATATAATATAATCATATTACAGTATGTATTAACTCCTCAATCGTGCCAAGGAATTGAGCATCTTCTACCACCTGAAAAAAATTCACTTACGTTGGGCAGGACATGTTGTCAGAATGCCCGACTCCAGACTCCCTAAGCAAATCTTCTTCTCTGAGCTCTCCAATGGAACGAGGAATGTTGGGGCTCCAAAGAGACGTTACAAAACACTCTCAAGCAATCACTGAAGGCCTTTGCCATTGATGTGAGTGAGTGGGAAAAGCTCTCGCTTGGTCGTGCAAATTGGAGGGCGGCCCTTACCAGAGGCAGCAAAGCATGGGAAGCTGACAGAGTCCAGCAGGCTATCAAAAAAAAAAGAGAACGGCGCAAGAAAAGGCCCAGTGGTACTGAACTAACGGAGCACTCTTGTCATTTATGCGGAAGGGTCTGCAGGGCAAAAATAGGACTTATCAGTCACATGAGAAGCCATAAGTCATGAAAGAACAGTCTTTCCATTCTGTCCTCTGTGTCCTTTACTTCTCTTTATTGTCCATGTGTTGAAATTCTCAACAATTTCTGTTCTTTATTCCTCTGGTGTTGTTAAGGTCATCATCATACCTGATGGACGAACTATTATTATGTATCAACTGATCTATGAAACAATAGAAACGACTTTGAAGAGCAGTTCATCGTTTCTTGATGTGAAATGAAGACTTTCAAGCAACACTTGGGCTGATTAATTCTTAGGTGGTTGAGATTGGGTTTTTGACCTTACAACAAATGGCCAGTGGTCAGCGTGCCTTTCGTTGGCAGGCTTGTCGGCTTGCTGCTGACCGTCAGCTTTTTCTGCCTCCGGCCCCTTTTAAGATTCAAGTGTGTGGGTGGAAAAGAATTAGGTCAGTGTACAAATATGACGTAGAACTCAATAGTTTCGGAAACTGTACATGTGTCGTCATCAAGATTTCCATAAATAGCCAAGTGTCCTTTTTTTTTTTTTTCAAGTTTTTAATTTCTGAACAGTCTGCTTAGAAATGATAATGTTGCAAAAAGGAAAAAAAAAACAAATGTTAGGACTCCTATTGTTTACTCTTTTTTTTTTTCAGCAAGTGGTGATCACTAGCGCTGTGATCACATGTGATTCGATGGTTTTTCTGCCTATGAACGACTTTACACCAGAACGGCCTTTGGTGTTTAAATCAACTGAACGGTGAGCTGGTTGACTTTATGACAATCACATAACAAACGTGCAACAGTTCAAACAATAGAGCACGGTATGATAGTCATACAACAGTTCAAATAAACTAGGACAGCGTGATATTCATATCATAGCGCAGTTTAAATAAATGGAGTCAGCGTGATACTCAGACTAAACAGATTTAATATGCAAATATATGAATGAAACAGATTATTATTTGAGATCATCTAGGAAGGTATCCATCCATTCACAACTGTTATCCAGCCTGAAATATGATATGGACATTGCATACTTAAGTCAGTGAAATATGCTACTGAGAGACAAATTTCCAATAGAGAATGCTTCATATCTTCGTTTTGAACCGTCCCTTACTTTAATCTCAACAGGTTCCCGTTATTGGGAGATCCCAGTGACAAAAAAAGCAGGAATATCTGCATAAAAGCACCGAAGGCAACCGAAGAAAATACCAGTGCATGAGCTATTAAAATCCACTTATCTTAAAATTGTATGTCTCTTGTAATTTTTCATTTGCATCAAGTGTTTGTGTTTAAGTCTTGTCAAGTTGTGCTGTCTGAAAATGATGTGGTTGATTGTTTTAGTTGAAAATCTATTTAATATTTTTCATTGTTCTTTTAACCTACTGTAACTGATACAACAAAGAAAAATTAAAATCAACTGTAGTGAGAGCGAGAGGGTTATCATGTGCAACACTCATAATTATAATGGTGTAATATCCATTATTGAAAATCACGCTTTTGTAGTGTGGAGGTATGTGTAAGAAATTCATAGAAAACAACTTTATAGCTGGGTTTCCATATTTCAAAACAGAAATATTTTGAAGTGGTGGCTGATGGCTTATAGCGCATTAATTGAAACTAATTGTTTCATATCAAACAGTTTAAAATGAGATGCCAGATTACCAAAATACATGTCATCGATCGGCTGTTGGGACATGGTTGAGTTTATTTTTGGACAAGTTCATTTTTCTTTTTTAATGGCATCCATAGTACCAGACACATCTGGCGCACCAGAAAAAACGAAAAAATTATGCTTAGCAATGGAGAAAAGCGATGATGTAATTCCGTGTTATAACCTTGGTAAAGTTCAGCTGGCCGAATGTCGGCGCTTGAATCTCCCTAAAATCGTTTCCGAGGTTATGTATCGCTGGCCACGGCCAATTGTTGGCGCATGAACCTTGCTAAACGTTTAGTTTAGTAGCGTTTAATAGAAAACGTTTAGTAAACGTTTTTTTAGCGTGGCTATTAAAGGTACCAATTATTGGCGCTTGTCAGGAGCAGAGTTAGGGTCTTGGGAAGCATTCGACTGCACGAGAGGCAGCTAACTCACACTCGGACACAACCACACAAGAAAAGTACTAAACAACTAGAGTATCTATATATGTCAGGCCGGTCAGGCCATGTTTTACATAAATATTAATAAACAAAACAAAAGACAATAGAGGTATATTCAAAGCAATAAATTCTAATTACTAACTTAATCTATGATACTCATGTAATTATGGTTCCTTATTGGATGTACTGCAATCAATAGCAAATAGGTATATTATACGAAACTAGATATCAATTTAAAGTGACTGTTGAGTCGCCACTGGCCAGTCGCCAGGCAAACTCTCCCTACATCATATGGGCTTGAATGTTAGGAGAGCCCAGTACGTTCCAAGCCTACAGAAGCACACTTCGGCTTGTAGGTAATTATGCAGTTGCAAAAAAACTATTTATATATATGCACAATCATTATTCAATTCATCAACAATGTGCCATATTACTTCAATCATACTATGGAAATAATTCTATAACACAGGCCACTCGTCATCGAGTGCCAGCTGGGGTTTCCTTAGACTTCCTATGAGGCTGTGGTTCTCTATCTCTGATCTTCTATTATGCTTGAACAAATAAGATATATTACCATTGGTCACGCCTACTGGTAGGCGCGAACATCAAAATAGCGCAGCGTGGGCTTCCAAAGGTCAGCCCACTCAGACCTTTCTTTCTAGAGCTCAGTCAGTCCGTTAGCAAGGACTTCTAGTCTTCAAATCACAGTTCAGGTACTGGCCAACCGGATATACTTCACGACACGATGCTTCTGCTCGTCTGTATTCAACAAATCTGAACGTTACACGATGTTTTATACTATCTGGCTACCCAGCAGTGCTAGTCCGCTGGCCCAATTAGTTCAGCTATCTCATAGGTCGAAACCTCACACCATTTTAATTGTAGTAATACGTCTGCACTATTCTACCAGCCAGTTAACGTGCAAAAACTTGTCTAGTCATACTTAGCAATGTCAACTATCCCCACCTTGTTTCATCCCTACTCCATTACTTATTAATCACGAACATTAAAACCGACAAGCGTGACTCTAACAGTTTAACTTTACATTTATTTACTCACCAACTATAATTCGCGAGAGCCGTTCAAGGCCACCAGCCAATTTCTCATGGCCCTGGTAAAACAACAACAACTCACTCTCTGCGTGAGTTTTAACAACATCCGAATCATGACACATCCCCCACCCCAGTTAAAATTTGCAATTTTAACAATATAAATAATTATCGTAAGGGGAAGGCATGAGTCGAGAAACTGCTCGAAAGGTAAACTTAACTAGGTAATAACTAAGACTACTACAAAAGTTGAAAAAAAACCCCCACAGGACGGGTATCCTTGATGGACAAAACTTCATGAAAATCTTAAGGCTCCGTCCAAAAGTATATATCTCTCTGAGGATTAAATTTTACCTCTAAATACGTAGACATTAACAATCATAACTCGAAAATTTTAGAGTACAACATTGCTCCTGTGCGAATGTCATCAGGAATGCATACATACAATGAATAATACTCAAGAATAGATAACTATAGTAGCATCGATGGCATTAGTGGATCTGGACTCCTGGTCTGCCATGACTTCTCGTCCTCGACCCTGGGCAACAACGTCTAGTGTGGCCAAAATACGGGTCGACGTCAGTAAAATAGCTGTTGGAACAAAGGAAAGCACAGGGGTAGGTGAAAAGTGTTCACAATGGGTGAACAATATGTGATACCATCCCTCGGTCTCTGAATGAGGTGCTAATCCGTATCCAACGCCAGTACATATGACAGACCTAAATAGGAGAACAAAATTTCCGGGTCTATCACAACTACAAATTTCGGCATAGTTAAGCTTAATTAACACTAACAGAAGCGTCCTTAAGATAAATTAATCTGATGTTCTCGTTCAAATTTCATGTAGCGCGTCTCTTGATTTAAGAATTACCTAGCGCTTCTCGCATTTAACACTAATCTAGATCTCAAATAACATTACAATTAAATCTTTCCAACATCCAATCCGGTATAGATGAGATGCCACGAGGCGATAGCAGTTAATTTAATGCGCCGTTTCCGTACGCAAGCCATGCACACGTCAAGTGTCACAGTCATCTCGGTAATATAGTCATAATCGGTTCAATTCAATATCCATATCGGGTATGTTCTTAGGTAACTCATCCACTGGCCACATGGATAGTCACAATCATAATCGGTTATTCTTACTTGTCATATATAGTATTACGTTAGATGGTCCACGAAACGCGGAAAACCATAGTCATAATCGGTTGTATAAAAAACAACTCCACACTTCTCCAAAACTTCTTAAAACGCGACCACGCAGTGTCCTCTGTTACCACTGCAAAAAACTCTCAAAAACGCGAACACGCAGTGTCCTCTGTTACCACTGCAAAATATCTCTCAAAACACGAATACGCAGTGTACTACGTTACCACTGCCAAACATCTCTCAAATAATCGAAAAATACCAATATCATCCATCCCACGAGGCAATCTCATTATTGCTCTCCTCGGGTCGACGTCATACGCAGACGACTAAAAAAAAGTATCCTCAATATATATAATTCACATAGCTCTTATATTGATATCACCTCGACACTGATACAAACTCTTCCCCTGAGACAATTTATTGCTCCTTCGGGCGGCGGCACCAGCCGACAAAACCAATACTCACTACTCATCACTACACAAAAAAAAGGTCACCTCCCTAAACAGTCTAATACTGTCCTCTCGGGAGCCCGTCAATTTAAAGACGAGATCGGTATAAATTAATAATTAGCAAAAACTGGCAGTGTACTCACTGCACGGATTCCAACAATTCAATAATAGTTGTCACTTAAACAGTGTTGTCACTCTACAGCACAGGAGGGTTAATTCTTAAAAACTTTTCCCTCTCACCAAGACAAGTTACCTCTAAAAACCGCTCAACGTGTCAAAACACGTGAATCAATGGAAGTATGTAATCAAAAAAAATAAAAATAAGTGTAACCAAGAAAGATAAATACTATATAACGAATATATAAAAAGGTAATACATTACAAACAAGACGCAAGAGGAACAGAACGAACGATAAATTACAATAAGACGCTAGACTAACAGAAATCACGAACGACAACAGACCCGACTAACCTGAAACTATGTACAGAAAGATAAGAAAAGCACAAGAGAGACGTCTTCCTAAAAGTACGAGGAAGATAGAACGCTAACAATCTATACGAATAACAGGTCCCTATAGAACTATTCAAGGCAAAGCATACCTCACACCCGGTTTAAACCACCATCTAGATCGACTAGTCTGGCAAGAAAGGTAAGCTGAGTCTCGATCCCTTCCAACCTCCCGCGTCTAATCTAAACACAAAAGAAAAAAAATAATGCCTGTCAAAAGTAGGGGAGCTGGAACGACGAATCCCTCAAACGAAGACTAATACAGATGGTTCACTTAACTGGGTGAAATGGACTGGCTCTTTCCCTTGGTCCACAGCGCTGGTCTTGTCTTTTCCTGTTACTAGCTGTCAGTCCCTCGTAGTGGTCCCAAGATCAATGACGAGAGGACATGCCAGACATGTGGGGGAGAAACAAAAAAAAATTAGCAGTATACAAAACTATAAACTACAAAAAATGACATAAATAACAGTGGAGTCCAGAGTGGTATCCCTGCAGATGTTGACGGGGACCTCTTCAGATGTCAGTTTAGATGCTAGTGGTGTCCTCTAGATGTCAGTGGGGTCCTCTCCAGATGTCAGTTTAGGGTGAGGATGTCCCCTCCAGATGTCAGGAGCAGAGTTAGGGTCTTGGGAAGCATTCGACTGCACGAGAGGCAGCTAACTCACATTCGGACACAACCACACAAGAAAAGTACTAAACAACTAGAGTATCTATATATGTCAGGCCGGTCAGGCCATGTTTTACATAAATATTAATAAACAAAACAAAAGACAATAGAGGTATATTCAAAGCAATAAATTCTAATTACTAACTTAATCTATGATACTCATGTAATTATGGTTCCTTATTGGATGTACTGCAATCAATAGCAAATAGGTATATTACACGAAACTAGATATCAATTTAAAGTGACTGTTGAGTCGCCACTGGCCAGTCGCCAAGCAAACTCTCCCTACATCATATGGGCTTGAATGTTAGGAGAGCCCAGTACGTTCCAAGCCTACAGAAGCACACTTGGCTTGTAGGTAATTATGCAGTTGCAAAAAAACTGTTTATAATATATACACAATCATTATTCAATTCATCAACAATGTGCCATATTACTTCAATCATACTATGGAAATAATTCTATAACACAGGCCATTCGTCATCGAGTGCCAGCTGGGGTTTCCTTAGACTTCCTATGAGGCTGTGGTTCTCTCTCTATCTCTGATCTTCTATTATGCTTGAACAAATAAGATATATTACCATTGGTCACGCCTACTGGTAGGCGCGAACATCAAAATAGCGCAGCGTGGGCTTTCAAAGGTCAGCCCATTCAGACCTTTCTTTCTAGAGCTCAGTCAGTCCGTTAGCAAGGACTTCTAGTCTTCAAATCACAGTTCAGGTACTGGCCAACCGGAGATACTTCACGACACGATGCTTCTGCTCGTCTGTATTCAACAAATCTGAACGTTACACGATGTTTTATACTATCTGGCTACCCAGCAGTGCTAGTCCGCTGGCCCAATTAGTTCAGCTATCTCATAGGTCGAAACCTCACACCATTTTAATTGTAGTAATACGTCTGCACTATTCTACCAGCCAGTTAACGTGCCAAAAATTGTCTAGTCATACTTAGCAATGTCAACTATCCCCACCTTGTTTCACCCCTACTCCATTAATTATTAATCACGAACAATAAAACCGACAAGCGTGACTCTAACAGTTTAACTTTACATTTATTTACTCACCAACTATAATTCGCGAGGGCCGTTCAAGGCCACCAGCCAATTTCTCATGGCCCTGGTAAAACAACAACAACTCACTCTCTGCGTGAGTTTTAACAACATCCGAATCATGACAGCGCTTGTAAAACAAGAAATAAAGTGAAAGTCAACAAAAGCACTCAATGTAAAAATCATTCTTTCTTAGTGTGTAGTACAAATAAAGAGATTGAAGAAAAGCAGCCATGTACCATTCTCTGTAACTCATAATTATTTTGATGGGTTTGGAGATACAAGGAATAGGTTATTGCGTATAAAATGTGTACACATACACCCACACACAGTAATTAGGTTTAACTAAGTTCGAAATGACTTTTTTTTTGCAAAATTACTTTATATAATTATAAGTATGTGCCAGTGCAAGTAAAATTATTGAGTTTGGAAACGAATAAAAAGTGGCCACTTTGATACAACCTTGATCTCAAAAGGCGTGAATTTTGCCTCCGAAGTCAAAGATATTGTCATTGATGTAATGGCCGATGGCAGGGTAAATTTGAGTGAATAGATCAAAGGAAAGGGTGGCGGCGAGTTCACGTTCTTTGAAGTTGCCGCTCAATAGAGTAAGTGCCGTCTTTAAAGAAAGGAATACAACACCGGCGAATATGGGCGGGTCTAATGTGGCCAAAAATGGTCATGGTAAATATTATTTGACTAAATAACATGAGTTGATTGATCGATATGTCATTAATCATACACACCTTCGGCCCACACATTAATAGCTATAAATAATGTCAGTCTCGTATCAATCACTTACCAGTCAATGTAAGGCGCCCCACTATGTGAATCTACGGATTCAGTGTCTTCCAGTATGTAATACTTAAGTCACTGCACATTTCCAGCTTGTTAATTTTAAGATTTCTTCTGAGCAGATTACAAAACATATGATGCAGCTAGCACTTTCAAAACCTGTTAGAGGAAGATGCCGATCGCATGAACATTTGATTGACATTGCACACATATTAGTAGTGTGAAAATAGATCTCTTAAAAAAAAAACAACACTGTGCAGGTCTCTTAGTGCACTAAACTGCAGCTGTCTCTCAAAGAACAATACTGTAACTCTCTCAAAGAACCAACTGACAGCTCTCAAAGACCCCAAATGCAAATCTCTCAAAGAACAAACATGTAACTCTCTCAAAAAACGAAAATGAAAATTACCCAAGGAACTGAAACGTATCTATCTCAATGAACAAATGAGCAATTCTCTCTCTCTCTATCTCTCTTTCTCACTCTCTCTCTCTCTCTTTCTCAGTCTCTCTCTCTCTCTCTCTTTCTCACTCTCTCTCTCTCTCTCTCTCTCTCTCTCTCTCTCTCTCTCTCTCTCTCTCTCTCTCTCTCTCTCTCTCTCTCTCTCTCTCTCTCTCTCCCTCTGTCTCTTAAAACCCTTGAGTGCAGTTTTCTGTCACAGACCCAGAATGCAGATCTATCAAGGAACAAGAGTGCACCTCTTTCGAGTTGCAGCCCTTTCAAAGAACCAAAATGCAGCTCTCTCTCAAGGCCTGTAGTGCTCCTCTCTCATGTTGCAGCTCTCTCAAAGAACCGAAAATGCAGTTTTCTCTTAAAAAACTGGAGTGCACCTCTTTCAAGTTACAGCTCTCTCTAAGAGCAAAAATGCAGCTCTCTCTCAAAGAACATGAGTCTCTTTCCATCCATTTGCTGCTCCCTCAAAGAACCAAAATGCAGCTCTCTCTCTCAAAGAACTGGAGTGCACCGCTTTCAACTTGCGGCTCTCTCAAAGAACCACAATGCAGCTCTCTCTCTCAGAGAACTGGAGTGCACAGCTTTCAAGTTGCGGCTCTCTCAAAGAAACAAAGTGCAACTGTCTCTCTCAAAGAACTGGAGTGCACCGCTTTCAAGTTGCGGTTCTCTCAAAGAAATAAAATGCAGCTCTCTCTCTCTCACAGGACTGGAGTGTACAGGTGTACAGCTTTCAAGTTGCGGCTCTCTCAAAGAAACAAAGTGCAGCTGTCTCTCTCAAAGAACTGGAATGCACCGCTTTCAAGATGCGGCTGTCTCAAAGAAACAAAATGCAGCTCTCTCTCTCTATCTCTCAAAGGACTGCAGTGCACCGCTTTCAAGATGCGGCTCTCTCAAAGAAACAAAATGCAGCTCTCTCTCTCTCTCAAAGGACTGGAGTGCACCACTTTCAAGTTGCGGCTCTCTCAAAGAACTGGATTGTCTCTCTCTCTCAGAGAACCAAAATGTATCCCTCTCTCTCTCTCTCTCTGTCTGTCTGTCTGTCTGTCTGCCTCTCTCTCTCTCCCTATTTCTTTCTTTCTCTTTCTCTCTCTCTCTCTCTCTCTCTCTGTCTATCTCTTTCTCTATCTCTCTCTCTCTGTGGCAACAATGCCAGAGTTCAACTCTTTCATAGAGCCAAAGCGCAACAGAACCACATCATAAATTTCAAGTATTCCAATAGGCAGAACGAAATGAAATGCCCAAATGAATTGCACGCCCCCACCTCCCCCACATCCCCAACCAATTGAAATCCCCCAAGGTTCAAATTCAAATGCAAAGTGTTAAGATTGAGAGAGGCAAGGAGCTGATGGATATGGCAGGGGTGGGGATGGGTTGGGTGAAGGGGTGGGAGAAGTCACACTTCACAACAAACCAAGGGAAATCTCGGTCCCACACCAGTATTCACTGTTCAGTTAAAAGTCACAACAGGAGGACGCGACAGTACAGCATACCAAGCACGGATGTTTTGTCTACTTGAAATTTCCCTTTTGATCAGCAATTTGTGAGCTAAGTGTTTTTGTTTTCTTTTTCTCCCAGCACATTGAAATAGGTAACAGGTGAGTTGCATATGGACCATTTTACCTTCTTTTAAAAAAAATTGCTCTAAAGGTATTTAGAAATTATCACATGCTAAGGTCATTTGCTTACTGAGACAAATCTGTCCTGCATCTGTATTTTTTCAGTGCACGAGGTTTTGGTCTCGCCAATGGGCAAGGTGCCGTTTTAGGGCGCGGGGGGTGTCCTGAAATTGAAATTAGGCTTCAAAACATCGATATCGAGATTTTCTACTTTTCGGTTAGTTTATCCATTTAAGAATAATATTTTACTAACCAATTGCCAATTTCGAATGCTTATAACCCTGAAATATGCATTTTAGTGAGGTGGGGAACGACGAGAAAAAGTCACAAGAATCATGCCACTGGGCCACAAAATTAGCCCTAGATAACATCTCAGTCTCGCCACTAAAACCACGAGTTTTAGTGAATACTTGGCATGGAGACCTTGATTTATATATTGCCCACATGTCTGGGTCAAGAGGCATCCTATTCCCTTCTCTACAAGCAAACAATATCACTATACTGTTGCCATTGCCTTGTAAAACATAGTAGGGTGCGTGATCATCCCCGATCTTCACCTTTCTTCTATCTCACTGATTTGTGGATCGTAAACGGAGCAAAAAATTGAGCATTCTCATTGGCTGGGGCGAAGGTCGAGCCCACCATATTTAGCAGGTTTAGATCATGACGTACATAATAACGTAAAGAATACAGTGTCCGATGACTGGTTAGTGCTTTTGTTTCAAGTTTTAATTTTTATAATGTTACCATAAGACACGGAATTCGTTACAGTTTGTGAACGAAGTCCAAGTAGAAGGACACTATGCGTTCCCTGCAGTTGCAAAGAGTCAGACAAGGGGTCTTAAGCAGGCGCAGGGCTGTAACAGAAGAATAGTGCTGATTATGTTACATTGTTTTTATTGCAACGGGTTCTAAAACTCTATTAGTAGTTTAGGGATCCTACAACCACAGCTTGATCAACATAGACGAGAAGATCGTTTGAGAAGTTCACCACCAGGGTTTTATTACATAAAAGTCAGAGCTCATGATTTGAGAGTTTCTTGGTCTTACACGTTCACAGTGGACACACACAATACAGCAAAGACGTAGGGCTTATACACACACGAACATATGGTAGTGAAGACACAACACACTTCACAACAAACCAAGGGAAATCTCGGTCCCACACCATTATTCACTGTTCAGTTAAAAGTCACAACAGGAGGACGCGACAGAACAGCATACCAAGCAGGGATGTTTTGTCTACTTGAAATTTCCCTTTTGATCAGCAATTTGTGAGCTAAGTGTTTTTGTTTTCTTTTTCTCCCAGCACATTGTGAGAGTTATCGTATCGACGTGCTTCCTCCAAACTGAAACTCAAACGCGCCCAAATACTGTTATATAAAATTATGGAGTTTACCATTAAAATTAATTGTCTTGAAAAAAAAACTTTAATTTTCCCTGTATACACTCCACCTCTTTTTACTTGGCCCCACCATCAAAATGATATTCAATTCGTGCAGCATCATTTGGTAGCTCTATGTCCTGCCAACCTTGGTTCCCACAGTATAATGTTGTTTCTTGGTTTATTTCCATTATAGTGCGAGGCAAAAATTAGCAGACTAGATCTGCAGTCTATTGGTAAGCCACGAACATCTGTCTTGGTGAGATATCCAGCCAAGCACAATACTGTTGTAGATAATAATTGATTCTGCCGGTGCAAATGTTTTATTGTGGCATAGAGCTGTAAATTGTACACTCGCGGTAATAGCTCGTTAAAATCAACTACATAGTTTGCTACATACCCCGCCCCACGCCCCCCCAACAAAAAAAAACAACAACACACACAAAAAAACTGATACAACAAATTTGATGGATGTAGGTGGTGTAGCCATGAAGTGCATAGCCATTCTTCAGAATCATATTTTTTTTATGAGCCGTAAAAAATATGGATCTTAGATGAAAGCCTTTTTTTTTTTTTTTTCGATGATGCTATTGCAGAAAAACATTTAAGACAAAATGGTTTCCCGTGGTGGAGAGTTTATTCGTATTTTCTTTCCCATGTAGCATATTTTTTTCCCACTATACCTGCTACTTGTGTTTTGTCAAATTACTTCAGTTTCCACCCTGTCATTCTTCATTCATAAGTTTGGTGCATAAACCTTACTAAAACCACTGCATCATGACCAGGTCTTACCCAATAGTTTCTTTGAAAAATATTTTATCGCGAATTCAAAACACCCAGATGCGCATTTATTGCCGACTGCTTTTTCATTCATCGTTGCCAGTATGCCAGTGCATTAGTCTCATCCCTTTCACATAAAAGCTGTCAGTGCACAAGGGTAGGTTTTCAATTTTTTTTTCAGTCCAGATATTTTTTTCATTATAAACTCTCTCACATCTGAATTTTGCAACTGCTGGATACACATAATCATCTGCCTAATCCATCGCAGAGCGTTCAAGGCATATAAATCGTATAATTCCTACTTCTAATTCTCTATTCAATGTTAGGAGCAAATAGTGTGAAGTACTTGCAAATCATTTAAGATTGAAAGTACTATTCAATCGTCAAGTGAGGTAAAACGTCATATAATTATACATTATCTGGTGTGAAGAATTTTCTTTGAAGTGGTTTTTGTCAGTTGTCCGTATCCTAATTAAAAAATCAAATTTATATAGAAAATAAGAAGGTGTGTTAAATGTTCATCCTTTGTTTACTATGTTACATACTGCTGTTAGCAAAGTTTCCTTTTTTTCTTTTGTCCTTGGAGATATTTCCATAAAACCACAAAAATTAGAAAGGAAAAAAAAGAGCCAGATAAGAAATAAAGATCGGTATAGAAAAAGCTGGAACAAATTTCAGATTTTATTTCGTGTCTATCACCGAAAGCGAGAGTTCTGAAAAGTACGCTCATCGAGACCTATTGCAGAAAGCAGTAAAATTGTCTATCGAAACGTACAGAATCTGCAAATTGGATAGAAAGTAAGCTCTATGTAATGCGTGGCTGAACGATAATCATAATGAGTGAATGAATCATTACAAACTGGATCGATGGATTGATAGATAGACATGTAATTACAGGAAGAAATAGTGAGGATTTTACTAGGAAATGAATACTTAATTAATAATTAATATGTAATGTTATGGGAGGACTGTTGTCAAGTATGTGACTGTGATAATCGCTATTCTGCAAGGTTCTTACGGCTGTTCAGACATACAGTGGGGTTTACAAATTTCAACGATCGAAATTAAATGTAAAATAAATGAAAGGATGTTCTTACCAAAAATGGACCTCTTCAGACCGAAGACCGGTTTTTTCAGAATTACCATATAATTAGACTTTCAAATGTCAATAACATCGTGGTTTCACACTACTGGATTTTGTGAACTTGTCCCTTGTTCAAGGGCAGGGGTTCTTGTAATTCTCCTCCCCTGCATAGGAATAGGGCGCCGTGGAAAATATACATGATGAGAAAATACCACATTAAGAGGCTGTAAAGTACAGATATTTATCAGCGCTACATCGCCAAGACAAAATTAATTTGATATCGATGGACTAAATGGGTATCAGGGACGACATATGCAACAGTCGTCGGGCATATAATTACACGTGATGTATATAATACAGTTTTCTGTGTACAGGGTCACCTGATCTGCAAGCGTTGTGTCAATGCCACCTTTCCAGGTCTCCTTCATTCTGCCACTATCCTCCGCTTCTCATGCTGTTCTCCTTCTCTCAGCATGTTTCACTCTGCAAATGAGCCGTAATCGTTTCCTCTTTTTTGAAGTGTTTTGCTAATGTTCAACCCCTGTTTCTTATATTCCTTGTTCGATAGTTAAAGTGATTCATGAAGAGCAAAATTTACATCTCATCGTTTGATCGACCTAACTGTGTAGAGTAGAAAACTCGACACTTCTGGTCTGGGATTGTCCAATTACAGCACGATACCGCTCACGTCACACGGTATTACAATGGGATTTGTGACTCTTAACGACAAATGAAAAGTAAAATACAACCTTAGGGATAATATTAGTTATGATAAGCACTGCTTTGCACACTCTTTACAGTGAGATAATAATGTTGTTTGCTGCCATAAGTTTGTCTGTATCAGTAAATCCCTTGCAATAATCTATAATGATGCACGCCCTGGACAGGTGTATGATCAGACATTGCCAGAAACACTATCAACGAACGACACAGGGTGAAGGCAAACACATGGAAATGGCTTAAATTTTAGACGCAAACGCATTGGATTCTGCTTGGCTATGCTAATCACTCAGACATGAACTTTTTTTTTTTTTTTTTTGGTCCGGACCCCACATGTTAAAAAGAAAGAAACGCAGCAATAGGAATATAATATATGTAAAGCCGAATTTGAGAAAAAATATTGAGCGTTGTCCAGTGTTCAGTTATGTTTTCCTTATTCGATTCCACGTGAAAGCTATCCTTACCAAGGCTCTATATTAAAAAAAGAACAACAACAAACAACGCACAAACAACGCACACACTTTCAGGCATAAAGTATTATAGATTGTCTTCTCAGTTTACTAAGGGCTAGTTCTGTTTCATTTTAATTATGGGTTGCTTGATATTATTATGGTCTTCTTATCAATAGAATTTAATAGCCTACTGATTGAAATAAAGTTTTGTTCTGCATTTGCTAAAGTGAAAACATAATGCATGTACCTGTAATAGATTTGTTACTTACCGGAACTCACTCAATATATTGCGTGTACTGTGACCTTATATTAAACAACGAGCCCCATCTATTTAGACTCGTCAGTGATATTCTCAAGGAACATCTAATAATACACATAGAATGCCATCCCTCCCTTAGGATCATGAAAAAGTCCAAAGGAAAAGAGGGTATCTCGGAAGAAAAATGATCCATCAAATGATGAGGTAACCAGATGCTTGGAATGCGTTCGATAACAGTATAATCCTAATGTGATCATGACACATCCCCCACCCCAGTGAAAACTTACGGTTTGAACGACATAACTGTCTACTAACGTTGCTATGTAATAGTACTTTGGAAAGGGCTATATAGTAAAAAAATATAGCGTTACTGAAAGTCAAAAAAAAAGTTCTAAGAACGTGCATTATCGATGGACAATATCATATGTATATTTATATGCGACGTTCTGTGATAATATATAATTATTGTAGCACTTAAGAATTAAAGTTATAAACTTCTCTCACACAGACATACCGTAAAGACTGAAATATTGAGCAACTAGCTCATCGCTTCACTGAGCGTAATTAATACATTCATAGAACATGAACGAACAATAGTTAATTAAAGTAATGGTATCCTGGCAGCAGTAGGTCTGGTAGCTCGGTTTGCCATTTTCTCATCTCATTGACCCGCAGACAAAGGCGTCAAGGTTGTCTGAAACTCAGGTCATGGTCAGGATGGACGCTAGTGGAAAAAGGAATCACATGGAAATTTTGAGAAAGAATGTCCATAATTGGTAGGACAATATAATGTGAAACCATCCACGGTCTCCGAAAAAGGTGAAAAATGCTCAACCTCAATGTTTAACAGACTATTTTAGAACACTAAATCAAACGGGACAATACATCAGCTTGTAAATTATCCTCCCCAGGTATAGCCCGAATAGTAAATTTGTATTCCTGGAGCGCAAGGCTCTAGTGTCAGTCGAATTCTCCCCATCTAACCCACATCGCGACACTGGAGGGGACTTACCAAATGTCTTAATCCTTAATTTCTTAAATTCGTTACATTATAATCACCTTTTCTCTTTGTTTGCATTACATTTTTTGTTCTTTTCATGATCCGTCGCTCACGGGGTGTCGCACGTTGAGCTAGTTTAAAATTATTTATTATTTAGTTTTGTATACTGCTTTGTTACTTTTACTTCCACATATGTTGCTGCTCTCCCATTGACCCGGGTGTCCCCTCCAGTGTCGCGATGTGGGTTAGATGGGGAGAATTCGACTGACACTCTTTCGAGGTCCGCTCCCACAATCGACGAACACACAAAAAAAAATACTTGCACTCTAAAAACTAAATAAATCAATTGCTTTGATTTTTAGCAGAACTGTAGGGCAGTTTAATTACAGGAATTAATGTAACAAATATAATTATAAATATGAATATCAATTCAAAGGCAACTGAATCTAACTAATGAAACTACAGCTTTCTATAAAGACTAACTTATTCACTCTAACTACTTGCAGGTCATATGAGTTATATGCCAAATAGAATCCGCGCACGTGGCGACGGATATAACAGTTTAAATTCTATTAATTCAATGATACATGTTATGATATGGACATTTCCTCTAGACACGCCATGGAGAATGCTTGTACAACCATGCGTTGTCTGGCGGTAGCTCTGAAACTGTCTTCAAGAGTAAGTAGAACGGTTCACTTTCATCATTACAAATTAGTATGAACTCTCACCATTAGGCCCTCACTGGGAGTGAGAGCGCTGGATGTAAACGCTGTGGGTTCATATCAAACCAAGTAGCTTAGGCTCTGGAGCTTTAAAACATCACGCTCCTCACAATATGGACTGCTCAACTGCGTCTCTATGTCTCTCATCTGGCTGAGGACTATCGCCGTCCACTTCGTAAATGGATTGTCTACATGTGGCCTCTATCTAAACTCTGCACGGGTTTAAATACTAAAGCTATGTCTCGACCTTCCGTCCAGATTCATACATTTGATTGGTGCAGTCGCTGGAGCTCAGCCTGCAATATTAATTTATGCTTGTCATGGCCTTGCGCCAAAATCAAGGTCAATTTTTACCTAGACAATTTAAAATGCGAAACATTAACTACTAAAATCTTCAAACCCCGCGCTTTCTACTCTTATGCACGCATTTCCGAACGCCAACTAAGCGTCTAAATAAACTACCTTTACTCGCCCCTTATCTATGTTAATCAAAATCACGGGGTCGAGAACTGCTCTGTCATTCCTAGCTATACATTTATTCTGTCTCGCCCCTCCTTCTCTCCATCTATCAGAAAAAAGGTGTTTCAAAACAAACTGTTCACGAGAACAGCTCAAGGACAAATTACGCTGGTTATAATCAACAAGATCGTAAAAATTAACTCACTGACGTAGTGACCTAGCACGGCATTTATGATCCTAATGTGATCATGACAGCCGAATTCAGTAGAAATTCACAGGTGAGGGATACATAGACTGCAATTGAGTCCGACAACTAATGTAATTGAAATAGATAGCTAGTGCTGCCTTATTCATATAATTTACTTGCAGTGGGGGGGAGGGGGGGGCATTAATGATAGCTTCCTAGCGTAGTAATCACTGAGTCACCTGCAGGACGGATATATTGACAAATTCGCAATTAAATCTATAAAAAAAAAAAATGTTAGCGAAATTAACGCATTGCCTTGCTCGTCTTCATAAGTTAACTAACTATGAACAAGACTGATATCGTCAGTTCAGTGATAGAAGTAATTATCTAGAGTTTCACACACTCAAAAAAAAGAAGAGATAATCACATTTTCCACTGATATGTCCTTATTACATAACGCTTATCTACAAATCAGCTGATCAATAGTTCTCTATTGTCCCCTAAAAATGTGCATTTCTTCGATTAGTTGATGATATTATATAATGCAGTCTATGATATAGTATTGTATAATATTGTATCATATTGGACCTGTGTTGTTGCAGCAGATGTGGGAATTTATCCTTAACATAATTATGTGTAATGGAATGTTTATATATGAAATTATTAGACAGCGCTTTAATATTGGGAAATGACTCAGCCAGTAAATTTGTGAGTACGCCTGCATCAACCTTGAATTCCCACGTATTTGCAACTTCATACGTGAAAAAAAGTAAGAAAAGTACCATTGTTTCATAATGAAACCAAAATACCAACGTGAAAAAAATTATTAACGTTACCTTAAATACAATTTATAAAGTAATTTCAAGGAGTAAATTAATAAGGGAATTACCCAGTGAGAAGCAACATATTTCTCTACATGGAACAAAATCAACAACTGCATTGCTAAATGGGGATCGAATGCAATTAAGTTTTTAGGAGCGAACGAAATAAATGTTTCTTTATGAGATTAAAAAAAGGCGTATCAATCAATTTTATGGCAGTACAGTGATTTCACTATTATTCAAATTGTTCCAATTTGGAAAATAACCATCTTAGATTTTCTTCTGTTGTCTGTTCAAAACCATTTTATAATGTTAACGCTTGAATATCAGTAAGACTGTCAAAACAGATGCTCTTGGAACGTACGATAGGAACTAACCTCAAACGAGTAATTCATACAGTTTGGCTCCTCCCTGTAGAAAATCCCTTCACTTTACAAGGCCGAATAAAGAAACTACTGAGTTCTGTTCATTGTTGAACCAGATGTTATTATGTAAAAACAGTCCAGTCTCATAATAACAACCTCTTCTACTTCCTAGAGGGTCA
Organism: Onchidella celtica; assembly: GCA_963931925.1. NCBI lineage: Eukaryota > Metazoa > Mollusca > Gastropoda > Systellommatophora > Onchidiidae > Onchidella > Onchidella celtica. Next base: position 36,131,976 of record OZ007581.1, read on the forward strand.
CTTTGTGTTACTGAGGGTCATATAATATGGTCAAGGAGGTCACTTTGCGCCACTGAGGGGTATCTATGGTCAAGAGGGTCACCTCGCGCTACTGAGGGTCATCTATGGTCAGGATCCCAAGACTGCCAGTGTCAATGAACGTGGGTCTGGTGAAGAGCAGGAACTTGACAATCGGCTCATTTTTTAGCAGAAAAACCTGGAAAGACGGCTGGTGCACTGAGTCAAGTCTGGGTTTGGGGGAATGCGCGAGATCTCTCTTTCCACTAGCTGACTCAAGACAAAGAAAATATGAAACGAATTAAAGTTGTAGCGCCCAAATAGTGCTCAGAAAAACAAAGCAGGAGTAAAGGAAGAAAGAAAGAGAAATTATCAAGATGGGGTTCGAACCCCCGACCTCTGCTACGGCACCCGTCGCCTTGCCAAGAAGGCGAACGAATATTCAAGACAGTAAGAGACACCGGGAGATAGTTCGGCTACGATCGTCTTTTTTTTGGAGAGAAGGAGTAGGCCGAACGGTTAAGGGACCCGTTTTCTTCTTGGCAAGGCGACAGTTGCCAAAGAAGAGGTCGCGGGTTCGATCACCATCTTGATCATTTCTCTTCCTGTCTTCTTTCACCCCCGCTGTGCTTTTCTGAGCACTGACTAGGCAATTTAATTCACCTCATATTTTCTCTGAATTCTTATTTTACTGCTCTGTCTCCACGACCCCCCCCCCCCGACTTCTGCTTACCTCTATTAACTTCTCACTCAAGACAGTAACGTGACGTCCGAACCTGCTTCATGTCATCTGTTTGACCAGACACCACTATGTATGTGACGACGCAGTATTTTCCCATTGACAGTTTCTTCAGGATTTAGGACAGGAGACTGGAACATTAGAAAACGCGTGCACAAACACACACACACACACACAACTTCAAAAGAGCGGTTCGGAGGAGTGACATAATTACAATAACAACCGTTTCAGAGAAAGTGACAGCGCTTTAAGCATTGCAAATACAACTGTCCGCGCCCCCACTTGCGGCAGATGTGTACAGATTTATTACATCCATTTCCTTTCATTTCTTTTTAACAAAGCATAAATTGGTATTATCTTTATTAGTAAGCAAAGACAATCAAACTTCGATCTTTTTTTTCAATCAAATTAATAGTATCTGAATAGCCAAACGCCGATTGAGAATGAGAGTGAAAGTCAGAAAAAACTGCCTATGGAGAAAGAAAGAAGTTGCGTCACTGAACACATTCATTTGTGAAAGGAATGGGAACTAACAATGTTTGACAGTGACGATTGTTCTTTTAATTTCATTAGGACTTTGATACCTGGGGAACTACCAATGTTTTGTAGTTGTTTTTTTTTTTTTGAGCTGGTGAATACAACCACGTGAATTTCCTCTATAGGAGAGACAGACAGAAAATGCTAGAAATTGATCCTTGACAGCGGCTTAAGCTGGAAGGAAAAAAGAGGGAGAGAGAGACAAAAACAAAAAAGAAAGAAAGAGAGAAAGGATGAAAATGAAAACAAAAAACAACAAACAAACAAGGAACGCAGGAAACGGTTTACATGATAAAAAGAAAGAGAAGTAGGGAAAGCAATAAAGTATAAACGAGCCTCTAACAGAAAATGAAATACAGACAGACGTGCACCAGACTTTTCGGCGTCATCATTCTGAAATCGAAAGCATTAAGATAAAGTACCAGCTTTTAACCACATCAACTGAAATTTAAGTAAATTCTCACGTACATGTTGGGATGGTGGCTGGGCATGTGCGTGCATGAGTGTGTGCGTGCGTGGGCTTGTGCAATATATGTCTTTGTGTGTGTATTTGTGCTTTTGTATTGTGTGCACTTCTTTAATCTCATCTTAGAAAATTTACAGCCGAGTTAAAACTGGAGCAGACATGTCGCCGCCACATTGCAACTATTCCTGTTGTATGGTATGTCACTAATCTTGCCTTCCACTTTAAAATGATTGATATTAAATTGTCAGTTTCAAGGGTGCTTTTATTAAAACCATATCTAAAAAGAAAAAAAAAACTATTTGGCGACACCAGTGTAAAGCAGTTTCGTATGACTTTTGCATTGCAACACGACGCATCACGACTGTTCTATTAACAAGCGCAACACCTTAATTTACTTCTGTTTGATGATTAGGTCTTTATTTTAGGAGGTTCGTTGCCCATAGCATTTACACCTCATTTTTTTTTCTCGATCTTGTTTCTGTTTTTCTTGTGGTAGGATTGTTTTTTTTAGAATTTTGGCCGGGCAGCAGCCTTGTTCGGCCTACTTTTCTCGACGTTTAGCGGCCAAGATATTTTTAACGTGGGCAACGTGCACACTTGCCCTCCGGGTTTTTCATCCTTATCTGAGAAGACACGGTGCTCGATCCTACCTACCAAAGGTTCAGAGAAAGTACCTTTTCCCTCGAACAAAAAAAAAATTCCAACATGTCTGCACCGACCATGGATCGAACCTGGCACCTTCGGCATGCGAGAAGGGCATTTGGACTCTAGACCACCGTGTCACTGTCGTTCTGTTTGGTATCTATTGTGCACTGCTATGTAATTTTTATGTCTGCTTTTTGCACGGGGAATTGTAGGTTTCATTCGAGGTGAAAGAATGGTGAACAAATTTGTTATCAAACAAAACACTCAAACACGTTATTTCACTAGCGCACCACTTGAAAAGACATAGAAACAAACCAATAAATGAATAAAATCAAAGCACACGGCATTCATAACCTACTGACAACTTTTATTGGAAATGCGTGTCTCGTTCAAAGGGAATTTACTCGTTTAATTTCTTGCAGAGATTTTTGTACTTACTGCCCATTCCATTCGAATTAAGCACTGATGGGAACCTGTAGAAATTGGAATAAAAGGAGCTTGAAGGCGAAAGTGTGACATAATGTTCTGCTGTTATAGAAACTAATCTCTTGGTATCACCTCTCATCAACTCAATCTCACTTGTCTTTCTGTCTGTCGAAGAGGAGCGCGGAGGAGAAGGGAGAGAAGGGGTAAAAGACATAGGAACGGGTCTGGAAAAGTAGGAGATTGGAGGGAAAAGAGGAGCAAGGGAAACTGGGTTATCTCGGCCAATGCTGGGTACCTTATCTAGTGAACTTTAAGATCGGATGACAGAGGCAGGGCATTCTTGAAGTGACACATACCTCTGTGGACATTCCGAACCGACAAACTCATATAAAATTAATGATTATTAACATCGGTGATACCGAATCTGTTTTACAGCCATCTCCCTCATTCACCCCGCCAGAAACAGATTCCTCACCTTAAACACACTCTTTCTTAAGGGGTGAAGTAGACCAAGGCTGTTGTAGGCGGTACCCGCCCGTAAATTAAATATCACAGTAATACATTAGGCACTGCCCACATCGCGGTGTGTGATGCACAACATATTTATGGGCGGTGACCCCGGCGGTGTGGGCAGTATGCATAATTTAGGGGGGGGGGGCGAGACACCAGACTGGAGCTCACACCAGCTTTGATCTGTTTCACTGTTACATGTGGAATGTGTCTGGTTGTTGTCCTTCTGCATGTAATCTGTAGTAAGCTTATCAAGTTGTGCTCATTTATTTGCAATGTTGCATGTCTGTTGAGTGATTGTCGTGTGAAAATCGTGTGAGCTGGCTTACCGTTTAGAGGGTTTATGCAGAAATGGCACTTGGCTTACAGGTTGTGGGCCAATGTGGTCCAGTGTAAGAAACACTATATAATCACACGTCAGCACGCTGGGAAAGATTGCATTTAACTGAAAAATATAACAAAACAAAACAAAAATATAAAAAAGTTTACATTCTCAGTGTTTAAAGACGTATTGCGTGAGTTTTCCCAATGTTTCATAAGTATCATTTTTCCCTTTAGAACAATGAGGTATGCATGTCAGTTAAAAACATAACCTTGAGAAGAGCGCAGATGAAAATTTAAGGAAACTTGACAGAGACGTATACTTTGGAAACTCTAAACTTACACGTAATCGACATACTGACCGCGGGCCACTTAATGATCTGAGTATAATCAGAAACTTCGACTCAGCAACTTACCATTAATGTAACGTTAGATAATTTTACATGAACGTTGTATTTTACAGTAACAAACAATGAACAGTGTATCAGTCTGCTATGTCAGTTAGTTATCCAAATTATACCAAACATCTGCAGAAGAAGATAAATCTATAAACCTGTGAAGAATCAATCTCGTAAATGTTCGCTTGTAAAATGAGAAAACAGGATTTCTAAACAAAAATGTGAAGAGAGTTAATTTTTTTCATTTTTTTTATTTTCTAAATTAATAATGTGAACGATTTCTTCAAGAAACATGAACATTTTAGTTTCCGTCTGTGAAATATGTTTCTATTGTTGTTTTGTTTTTTTGATCACATTTGGATCTGATTCAACAGAAACCCAATTGGTGGATCTTATAAACGAATTATATGTCCAATAAGCTTAAAACAAACAAACAACAACAACAGGAAAACAGTTTGAGTCTACCTTATTTCAAGGAAAATTAATGTTCTAGACTTTGGGTGTTTTCATATACATTGTCACCGAAACAGTTCTAAAGCATTCATCGGCCAGTTTTCATGATATTAATAATTTAATAAGGGTCAAACCTGAAAAAGGTGAGGCTGCAGAGGGCAGGATATTCTCACTTCATAGTAAAGCAATTCTGTAAATGAGATATTATATATTTGGCCGTTGATTTTATAGAAACAATTCTTCATTGTTTAATTTTTTGAAGGGCGTTACTTGTTTACAGGCCAGAGACCCTGGAGTGTACTTTTCAATCAAGCGTGGAGGCTGGTCAGCTTGCTTGGTGGGCAAGGTCAGACCATAGTAACTGTTGTCTATGTCTGTTTTAAGAATAATCAGAGAAAACCGCGTTGATAGAAAACTAACCTCTTTGGGATATGCATCACACTCTGGCCATCTACCAAGGAAGGTTCCCTTCTGTGTTTCATAGTGAGTAGCGTCACAGCCGGTGAAGTACTCGAGGTCATCTAAAGTCAAGTTCTCAAGGCGGGAAAGGTCAAAGGATGAAGGACTGGGGATGGGAAAGGGCTTCATAGTCAGATCATTAAAGCGGATGGCTTTCATGTTACAACAATATAGTGTTTTTAGTAAGAATCAATAAGAAACTAGTTGCATTTTCAAAGAGAAAGAAAAATGGCAAGACTGGTGGATTGATGGATGGATGGATGGATGAATGGATGGATGGATGGATGGATGGATGGATGGATGGATGGATGGATGGATGGATGGATGGATGGGTGGATGGATGGAGGTATGGATGGACGTTGGATGACAAACACTCAGAGAGACTCACAAACGGACGGACGGACAGACAGACAGGCAGACAGACATACAGAAGGACGGACAGACCGGTGGATGGACATAGACGGAAGGATGGACAGATAGAGAGATAAATAGATAGATAGATAGATAGATAGATAGATAGATAGATAGATAGATAGATAGATAGATAGATAGATAGATAGATAGATATATAGATAGATAGATAGATAGATAGATAGATAGATAGATAGATAGATAGATAGATAGATAGATAGATAGATAGATAGAGAGATAGATAGAGAGATAGATAGATAGAGAGAAAGAAAGATAGATAGATAGATAAAAATTCTTTATTTCCATGTGAATACAATACAGATTGTACAGATATAATATCGAAACATTACATCTAAGTGGAAATTGTGCCATGGTGGGTGGCTTTACTTTATCTCTTCTATGGAAGGGATGGACAAAACTGGAACATGTTTTTAAATAGAGTTAATAATTCCTATTATACGACCTGCATCTTTTATTCCAGATTTTGAATGATCCAATAACTGAACTGATACTACAGTACTTAGATATGAACTTACTTTCTGAATTGTTAATGTTTAGTTTCTTCAGCCCAGTAATAAATCTTCTGTGAACATTTCCCAAACTTCCAATTATTAAAACCAATATGTCACATTGGTATCCCATAGCACTGATTTCAATGGCTAATGGGAAATATTTGTCAAATTTGCCTTGATAACATCTATCAATGTAACAGTCGTATGGTACTGCTACTTCAACGATCTGGACTTTCTTATTAGTATTGTCTATAACTGTGATGTCAGGACGTGTTGCTCTGGTGGTAAAGGATGTTGCATCTGATCCACTGAAAGGTTGGCCATCTGGCCTAGTTTTGTTGCACACACTGTCCTTGACCTTGTTGTAGAACAGACTTGATAGAATAGTCAGTATTTTCCACCACATGCTAGGATCTGGATGAGCATAGCGGGGTTTAAAGATGGTAGGCTTCGTGCTGATAGCAATACGAAAAGCCTTTTCATAATGAATTCGTCCCAAAGCTGGGCGTTGTTAAAGCGATACCAACTCACCGGATTCCACAGTGTGTTATGGTCGACATTTTGGTAGTTCCGGTCGAAATCTTGAGTTCCAGGTGAAATAAGTTTTATCCTTCCACTTCTCATGGCACTTTTATAACACACTCTGAGCCTAGGGACTAGGCCCACAGTTCTGTTCACCATGGCTACGTTATCGGCGGCAGTTACGACGGATCACGGCCCCAAAACAGCAGGAAGAACAGCACTACACAAAAGCGCAGCTAGTTCAGCCGCCATCTTGATGACAGACAGGCAGACAGACATACAGAAGGACGGACAGACCGATGGATGGACATAGACAGAAGGATGGACAGATAGAGAGATAAATAGATAGATAGATAGATAGATAGATAGATAGATAGATAGATAGATAGATAGATAGATAGATAGATAGATAGAGAGAGAGAGATAGATAGAGAGAGAGAAAGAAAGATAGATAGATAGATAGATAGATAGATAGATAGATAGATAGATAGATAGATAGATAGATAGATAGATAGATAGATAGATGGATGGATGGATGGATGGATGGATGGATGGATGGATGGATGGATGGGTGGATGGATGGATGGGTGGATGGATGGATGGATGGAAAGATAGATAGATAGATAGATAGATAGATAGATAGATAGATAGATAGATAGATAGATAGAATGACAGACAGACAGACAGACAGACAGACAGACAGACAGATATATAGATAGATAGATAGATAGATAGATAGATAGATAGATAGATAGATAGATAGATAGATAGATAGATAGATAGATAGATAGATAGATAGATAGATAGCGCGATTTCGAGCATTTTTGTACGCCGTGCTTTCAAAATCAACATTTAAATGACACTTACACACAATGAAATTAGGAGTAAGAGAAATATCTTCATTACAAAGGCTCAAAATCCGCAAAATGTGGCATTCAAGAATATGGCATATACCCCACAATATTATTTGTAGCCTAATTTATCTAGAGGAGTAGAAGACGAGCTACAGAGACAATCAATGGAAAGCACTGGATAGTCAGAAAGTTTAAAAACCAATTCCCATCTCTTTTCGCTAGTCACTGGTGGGCGCTTCAATTCACATAGTTTCTCCTCCCGTCCTATCATTCTACTCCATTATTCTGTCTGTCGTCTTGCATCTGCCTAGTACAATATGGCCGTTATCGGGTGATTTCTCCAAACTCAAACTCAAAACTCAAAACTCATACCTGTTCATATGTGTTCAAATTTTAGTATACAAGGCGACCAGGAAGATGTACTCAATCCACCTCCAGCTACTATGTTACAATATTATTCTTTAGCGTGGTTAATCAGTCGTGCTTATCGCGAACTTCATCTCCGCGTGTGTTCACATTCACTGCATTATTAATCATCTTGGGGGTTTACCTGTTGTTCTGTTTTTATGGAATATTCTAAACGCCTATGACTGGAGGACCAGCAAACATTGGGTAACAGTTGCCAATTCTCTCTTTCTGTGTGTATGTATGTGTGTTTGTGTGTGATGAAAAAGATGTTAGTCATGTTTTTCATCATTGTTGTATACAAGAATGTTACATTGCCATCTGCGGCAGTAACACAATATCATGTCAAATACATTTTCCTACTCAACCGCTTGTTCCCTGGCATTCAACAACTGAATGCACAAGGTAAGTGAGCACTTGTGGACAAAGTTTGGGTTGAGCTAAAGAGCAAGTTTTTCCTCGCTACCGTCATCTGTTCCGGGTCTCATCTTTTAGCAAAGACAAAGACTCATACAGTGTCAGATAATCATATTCAGGGATCACGCCCCCCTGCCCCCTTCCCGCTTCGAGTGTAAATGACAGATCACGATGACATTTTTTTGTAAAGTCCTGGAAAAGAGGAGTTTACTTTTTTACTTGGCCGATCTAATAAATAGCCTTTCAAAGAGGGTGTGTCGCTGATATCGACATCACACCAGTGGTTCCGTCACATCAGCACGAGCGGCTTCTTCAGTAGCAAATCCTCAAGGATTCAGGTGAGTTGAAGTTATTGCAATTCTGATGCCGTTATTTTGAATGCGCTTTCATAGTCGGATTCTGTTAAACTGGATACTTTCATAAAGATACGACTTTACCATAATATTATCGGAAATGAATTTAGTGCTCCACTGAATTTGACAGCTTAATTTTGTAGATATGGTTGTTTGTTAGGATGTCTCTACTTTTAGTTCACGGTGAAGATGAATGAAATTAGCAGTAATAGTTTGTAAACAGGTTGGGGAAAACTTGTTGAATGTACTCCCTCCTCGGTTACGTACGGAATCCATTTAAATTGGGAAAGTGCAAACGGGGACAGCCTTTTAATAATAATTATCACTGATTGTGTATACAGACTCGCTCTTTGAGTTTCAGGCTCTTTTTCTCGACTGGAATAGCGTTTTCAAAATGAGATCATGTGCAAACAGTGGTTTTTGGATGTTTCTTGCGGTCATCATTGGACTGGCAGTGACCTGTGTTAACGGCCGGCTGTTAGGCATTTTGGAGTCTACCTTGGCTCCTCTCGGTGAGCAGATATAATGAAATACAATCGTATGAAAGAAGAGGTGAAAATTGAGGTAATTAGTACTACATTAAACAATCAGAAGTTTAGGTTTAAAGAAAAAGGCGTACTGAGAGTTTATCAAAATCAAGTGTGGGAATTTCTGTAATTGCTTTTCTACTTCTTGTACAACCAATCTTACACGGGTATGCTCATTTGTCTCAACTTTTTTTTTCTTTTTCAGTTTTGAGAATGTTCAACTTTGAATTATTCTACTGTGGAAAAGTCTAATACGAGACATATTTAGGCAGTGATTTTAATACATTTGTGTCAACTATTTCACATAAATTATTATGCAAAATTCATAAAGTAGACTCGCCTTAATTCGTGACAATTTCCACAAATTTCCTTGTACAAGGAATGACCTTTATGTAAATTTGACCTTTTTCCCCTTTACCCTTGCGTGGCCCGTTTGATGTGGGCAAACCATTTAAAAGTGACTTTTTTTTTTTACAAAGGAAAAAATATGAAGAGTATTCACATTTCGAGCAATATCAGAATTTGAGGAGGACACGGCGTACAAAAATGCTCAAAATTGCCCCCCCCCCCTTAGTTATCGCCGGCTGGAGGTCACAAATCTCCTGCGCTGAAGTGTTGATCGGGTTCAATGCTGTCAGATTCGCTCTGCGGGCAGCAATTAGCGGGAGACGCTTTCATTATAAAATTCTACTCTTTTGATATCAAATTTGCGAATGTCCCCTTGGACCCATCCCGATGTCTCACTGTGAAGACTTTAGCAACAATCTTTCCCTTACAGTCTGCGCAATCCCAGCTTTCTACTTGCTGATGTCTTTGTTCTACGCACTTAGATATGTTTATTACCTATATTTTGTACTTTTTCCGTGCCCAATCGCAGATATATACGACCCTTTTCGTCTTTGCAGACGGTCTTTGCAGCATTTTCTGACTTCAAGACAGATGCCGAGAGCAGCTCCTCTCATGACTAATCCGTCCGATATTCGATTTACATCTTCGGTCACAGAGTGAGCACATATACTCGCCTTCGTTTGTGACTTCATTTGTCTTTTCCTTCCTTTTCTGTCTTTTTTCTTCCCTAATTTCTCTTTGATTTTTTTCAAATTTGGCAGCACCTTTCCTGACGGCTCCCTTCCAGGTCATTCGATCTTCTGCCACATTTTCCCATGATTTTTCATCGATCCCAAGATCTTTCAGTGTGGTCCTGCAGATATCTTTGAAACGTAGTTTTGGTCTACCTCTTTGACGTTTTCCCTCTTTTAGCTCACCATACAGTATCTGCTTTGGGATTGTACTATCATCCATTCTTTTGACATGTCCTATCCACCTGAGTCGTCTTGTTCTCAGTGTTGCTTGAATTGAGGTGAGCTTTGCTCGTTTGAGAACTTCGCTGTTGGTGATTTTGTCCTGCCATCTGATGTCCATGATTTTCCGCAGGCAGCGAAGATGGAAGCTGTTTAATCTTTTTTCGTGTCTTGTATAGGTGGTCCACGTTTCGCAGCTATACAACAAGGTACTGATGACACAAGCTTGATAAATAAGAATTTTGGTCTTGAGTGTCAGCTTTTTGTTGTTCCAAGCTCTCTGAGATAACCTGCCAAAAGTTGTAGCTGCTTTGCCAATTCTGGCGTTTAGTTCTTCATCCAGGGATAGTGATGCTGTTACTGTGGAGCCAAGATAGGTAAACTTTTCAACTGAGTTGATCTTGTTGCCGTTCAATGAAATGTCGGGAGGAGATAGTGTACCTTGTCCGATTACCTCTGTCTTTTTAACACTAATTGTCAAGGAAAAGAGGTCGCATGCATTTGACAATAAGTCCATCATATTTTGCAGTTGTTCGTTGTTTTGGGCTACTACTGCAGCATCGTCTGCAAAGAGGAGTTCACGCAGCATGATTTCTCGAGTCTTTGTTTTTGCTTTTAACCTGGCCAAGTTGAACAGAGACCCATCTGATCTTGTTCGGATGAAAATACCATCTGTGGAGTCTTGAAAAGCGAACTGTAGGAGTGCTGTAAAGTAAATTCCAAATAGAGTTGGTGCCAGTACACATCCTTGTTTTACTCCGGTCTTCATTGCAAATTTACCTGAGATGTTTCCGTCAAACTGGACGCATGCACTCATGTCGTCATGAAAGGAGATGATCAGCTTCAATAGCTGTGGTGGACATCCAATGGACTTCAGTTCAATGTAAAGCGATGGTCTGCTTACGGTGTCGAAGGCTTTTGTCAGATCTATGAAAGCCATGTACAGTGGTTTTCCTTGTTCTCTGCATTTTTCCTGTAGTTGACGGACTGTAAATATCATATCTGCAGTTGATCGTTCTGCTCTGAATCCGCATTGGGATTCTGGTAAGATTCTTTCAGCGAGCCTGTGTAATCGTTTGAGTATGATTTTGGCGAACGCTTTCCCTGTAATACTCATCAGATAAGCCAGTGTTAATTACACAAAAAACGGCCAGCGAAAACAGTTAGCAGTTTTCATCTGTATGATCAGAAATAATTTCTGATGTGTCAGTGCTAATTTCATTAACGCTGCAGCTTTTGTTGGAACGTTATATCAATTTATACGTGATGTGCTCAACTATTGTTGCTATGTTGGCTAAATTACCGACTTTCTTATGATGTAATAAATTGCTTGAATATAATAGTAACATGAATCATACACGAGATAAGCATATTTCTGCGCTAGGAAGTCTGTGACGCGTTTGGATGACTTAGCATCACAAACAAAAAACAAAAGCAGACCAAAAACCACTTTTTTTGTGTTCATCAATTGATACCGACATTTTTCTTGTCTGCCGTCTAGATATCAAGGAAGGCTATATCGAGAAACATTCTAAACTTGATGACGTACCGGGCATTGCCTGGAATAAAAAATCATGTGTTTTCTCTCTCTCTCTCTCTCTCTCTCTCTCTCTCTCTCTCTCTCTCTCTCTCTCTCTCTCTCTCTCTCTCTCTCTCTCTCTCTCTCTCTCTCTCTCTCTTACAATAAAAGTAGTAATCTGCAGTCCTGCTTCAGAACGCATGCGCGCCAGGACACTGCTCACCAAGCTTAATATGGTTGCTTTTTATGACATGCACGGTACTATAACAGGATGGGGCCAAGATGGAAGATAAAAATGACAGCACGATGAAACAATGCATTTTCTAAAATTCAAGAACCAAACTAATCAAAATAATAAAAACTTCCGTCCATCCTCCTGGGTATTTGAAATGAACATGTAGAATTGGGTTAGTATAGGTGGTCTAATAAAAAAAAGCCTATTGCGTTCAAAGGTGGAGATTTTGTGAAATATATAATTATGTAAAATGAAACAAACATGCAAAAATACAGATGTTACATAGCAATGAACATTGTTATTTTTGTTTAAAAATACATGCTTGAAGTAAACAACGTTTAATTATAGCCACCATCTTCCTTATCTCAATTGCCACCTTCCTGCCAAATTTGAGGCCTGAAGAGTGTATGATTTGGTCAGTGACTCATGTCAAAGGTTGCAAATTACTGAAATATATAATAGATATACCTTTCCAGAATGTTACAATACAGTTCAGGACGCTAAACGTCAACAAAGCAAAGTTTCACTTGATTCTCCGACCTACTATTGAAAACAGTTCAAACATTTGGAGTGAATACAATGTACTCTTTGTTCACACAGGCAGCGAATGTCTCACGGCTGTGTTCCACTGAAGCAGTGTGCATCCCAGTCGTCTCACCTAAGCAGCTGAAAAAAACCAAAACAACACTGTAGCCTCTCCAAGCACAAGTCTTTCTAAAACAGACATAACTGACCAAAAACATACCTCACACTGGAACAACCAGCCAGGACATACCCTATATAAATGCAACTAGCATAATTTTCAGCGACACGGACGCCGACAAAACAAAATACACACAAATATTGAAGCAGCCAGAAGATGCATTATCTTTTAGCACATTCTCTGGGCTCAGCCCAAACTCTGGCCCTTTTGCTTCCTGTTTCGATGGAATTCTCAAAACGCACAGAATCTCACCACATGCTTATTATAGCAGCTATCGCCAAACTAAAAAAAAAAAGAAAGAGTACGTAGCACCAATGATGACTTTCGTAAACTAGAATTGATCATGAAAACCCATCTGTTGCAAGTAGCTCCGTCACTGAGCTGCACAGTCAAACTCTGGCCTAAAGTGCTGCCAAATGAAAATTCAGAGACCGACCTTTCCACACAACAATGAACCAAATTGTATGAGGCAATTCGAAACTGTACATATTTTAATGTACATAAATAAGCTGTTCCAAGTAAAAGAAATGGCGCGAGCGTTCTTACGAGAAGACGGCAAGTGCAAGATAAGGGGGACATAATATACTGCGTGAGAACATGTAGCGGCTTAGATTGACCTGCACGCATTATAAAAGCTGCGGAGAAAAAGCTACTTGGCGAGGAAGTCTGTACATGTGTCTACTTCATATGTTGTAAATTTGAACGTGAAACCACCGGCCGTTACAGAATTATGGATCTTTATTATGTAATTATCAAACAACAGTGAAACAATGTCAACTTTAATTACTTATTTCAACAAAACCAATCAATATTTAATTAAGTATTTTTCTTTCCACATCTTACATTAACAGCATTTGCCTACTGCTGCCCACAAACAATTAATCGCTGAACCAAATGTCGTTGGCTAAATAACTTCCCGTTAAAGTACTAAAAAACACCTTTTGCAACATCCATTCAACGGGGCTCGCTGACCGATGAGTAACCCCGATCTCCGTCAAGGCCCAACGCCCGCGAGCGTTTCCAGCTTATTACCGGGGCCAACTAAATATCCGATTTTTGTACGCCCCGAGGAAAACTGAACTTGTAATAGATTAATGTGTAGTTCCTTTTTAATCATACTGCAGAAACGAATTAGTTTACAAGCGCCTTGCTCGCCCAAGCGTATTTTGGAATACCTAGTGTAAGTACTTGCCCCATTTGTTTCACATGAGATTTGTTTTCATCAGTAGGTATCTTGTTTGTATTCCAGCTCCTTCCGAAAACCGTCTTCTTCTGGCTGCCATGATTAGCGGAAATTTTAGTAATGAAGAACAAATACAGAAACAAAAGGACAGAGGTCAGCCTGGCGGTCCCTATATTGGTGCCATGTTCGTTCCAGTACCTATTACTATCGCTGGCTCGGTAAACATTGCCTGATACAACGAACTTTATCACTATTTAACTCAACTTGAGTAGCGAAATTATTTATGTGAAATACCTACTAATACTTATTTCTTGTACAATCAAAACAAAAACAAAAAAATATAATATAACCTGTTTCTCTAGATGGATCAATATCTTAAATGAATATCGTTTGTTACTGCCTTGTTTTATTATATAATTATAATTATTCTGTTCTTATGGCAATTGTTGGTGATTCAATGTATGAACAAATTTCTGAAGTTAATGAAGGGAGGTCCTGAATAAAACTACACTGAAAAAAAGGTACTCACTCTAGTGATCCTTGGAATAAATGTTTCCTTGTCTTATAAAAGATGGACATTTCATTTAAACAAGAGTTGCCCTGCAAATGTATGTGAATAAATTGGTAATGCTTTTCTCATTCTTAAAACCGAAGCTAAAGTGTCTCCCAACAGCTTATTAATCTTTGTGTTAATAGTATTCATATGTTTACATAATTAATAATATTCATTTAAAACTGTGTTCACACAATTTGTGCTTGTCCGTCAGGTTGCGCGTTTGTATTATCTTTAGCAGTAGTGGAGTCGTATTTTGTGCAGAGAAGTTGGGGCCCGAAAGCCAGGCTTTACTGTACACGTATTTCTATTGTCTTTTTGATTCCATGAGGGGGGGGGGGGGTGGGAAGTTGCCAGATCTTTGCCCCAAAATGTTACATTAAAATTTGGTTTACTATTCAGAAAAATTAAACTATTATATGAATCGAGGTTAAATGATTGAATGCTATGAAAAAAATGGGATTTGCAAAGCAGAGGAACATGAACGAGGCAAAGTTGTTGACAATAAACAAAGACTTAGCAGGAATATTATCATTATGTATTCATCCCTGAGAATTTTAATCTACATCATATCACAATATACACCTGAACACCATGAATTCACTGGAGGTAAAATCATCCTTGCAATAGATTCAACATTCACAAGCATTGGACTAAACAGGAGACAAACCAAGAAGTTTTCTTTGGTCCATACATTATTCCGTATTTTTTACATTGAGATCTAATGGTCCAGGTGCAGACTACTTTACGTTTCGTTCTCCAGGATACTACATTTTACATGGAGCAAACGGTCAACGGAAAAGTAATAAAGCGTCATCTGATAGCTCTTCAGGAAAATGGCGATGGAGGGATTCGTCTCAGAGTCTATAATTTGACTCAGTCACTTCCTAGCAGGTGAATCAGCGCATTCATCTATCCACCAATCTGCCTGTGGTCTGTTTCTCTATCTTTTTTTTTCCATATGCCAGTGCCTGTATTTGTGTGTGTGTGTGTTCATATGTGTGAATGTGTCAGTTTGTTTCTCTGTATCTAAGAATGTGTATGTGCGCCTGTGTGTAATATTTTGTTGTATTCTTTATTATTTTTTACTGTTGTCATGGTGTTGCAGTAAAATTATAATGTGTAAACGGAGAGTAGTGACAACGGCATAGCCAACACTGATTTATTGAACTGGGATGATAAAATCAAACATTATTGACAACACATTGATTCCTCCTTTTTAATGCCGAATAAACTATAAGAAACACTCATATGTGAAAAAAAAACAACAAAAGGCCTAACCACCAAAACGGGCATTAGTTATGAAGTATTAGCTAATACTTGCTGCATTGCTAGCTTTAGTTTACCTTTGAGTTGTTTTTCATGGCAGTGTAGGAACTAAGAGTCAAGTTTCAGTAAATTTCTAGGCAAATACCTATAAAAGCCATTTTGAGGCAATCTCTTCAAATATCATCATCTTCCCTGTTACCTTGAACACAGTCGGTTACGTCAGTCATTAAATGTCTTCCAAACTCTCAACCGTCCAGCTCATCATTAATTAAAACCTGCCACAGCCAAAGATTTCACACCGATATTGACGGTGAATCCCTTATAATGTATCTGAGCATTTTGACATGATTGTGTTTTGTGAAAATAAAGAATCTGATATTATTGTGTAGACCGTACATACTTTTTTTTAATTATTTGGTTCACGCAAGACACAAAATATTAAAAATGTGAGAATATAAATTTTACAACTTAATATTGTCCAATATCTGACCAAACAATTGTAGCTATCATATATACATTTTTTTTTTTTTAGATTATTGACAATCATGATCGTATCAATCATTGATTTGTTGGTGGTCTAATTTTAACTTTTCTTTGCCAAAGAGGGAGCCAGGTGTTTTGGTACAAGTATTTAAGCATTTTGTGTATTCACAGGACCGTGGGCTTCTAAATCGAACAATTATGTCTTTTTATCGTTTCAGTCCTTTGTACGAGCTTGAAAATGTCTTAAACTTCCTTGAGCGCAACGGGGACCAATGTGACGCAGTCTTCTATCCGATAGAAGGAAACATGACCTTCTTTGGTACATGGCCAATTTGCGAGTCCTACTCGCCCAAGGTTAATTTCGATCATGCTTTTCTCTTACTATAAATTAGAACTTTTTTCAAAGACAATGGGGTATATTGCGCTTTTGAAAAATTGCTTGACGTATAAATCAATATTATCCATAAACAAAAGTAAACTTAGAAATGTTTTACCGTGTCGTAGATTTCATTTATAGATGTGCTAGTTTTCCTTTCATTGATTTCATTTCATCCAAATCTGTAACTTTATTTGCTTAAAAAAAAAAAAAAATCAAGATAAAAAAATTAAGGTAAATTTGTTGTTTCTTGCAGCTGTCACAATTGTACTAAACAAGAACAACAGTAAATAGAACAAAGACAACAAAAACAAACAAAAAAATTGTCGATTCTTCCACTTGAACCATTTGAAGGAATTCTGTAGAGTAATTCACATAATTCGTTTAATTTGTTGCTCCTGAAAAATTCATCTAATTAATTTGCACGAGGTAAATCAAACAACCAATATTTCGTGCAGAAGTTTATTATTCCACTTTTTAAGCACAGGTTTACTTAAAATATACAGATTAAAGCTGTCTCTGTGGGTGCATGGTACAACCTTATAAGGGATATGAGTTTGCCCATCTGTTCCAGTTTTAATGAAAATGGCGAGTTTCATGCGGAATGTTTGACGAGCCCAAGATTTAGATAATCAGTCTTTTTACATCAGCCGAGGGGTAGTCAGAGCTTGGCAATAGTTATATGCACCCTAGCGCAGATGCCCTTGAATTTAGTCTGTGCTCATTTTTAAAGATCTGTGTTTCTTTTTCTTCACTGGTAAGGACAAACTCATTGTTGTAAGAAAAACATTCTGTTCCATTTTCAGGGTGACAAATACCGCCCGTTCTGGATCATGTGTAGTGGGCTGTACTTGCAGAGTCCATCTGGCATCAGTGGTGGCAGGCCAGTGCCTTCTCAGTTCAAACCGAATATGCGGTGAGTCAGCTAACTTTTAATGTTTATTATTACTGCAAACAAAGAACAGTTATAGTGCATTAAACTGGTTTGACATTTTTTTTTTGGAAGAACATTCACATGCAGCAAGAAGTACTCATACCTAGTCATAGTATAATGTACAAAATAGGTAAAGGTAACCTGTTTTGGCATAGAAGTAAAGGGGGGAGA
The DNA here is from genome assembly GCA_963931925.1 of Onchidella celtica. NCBI lineage: Eukaryota > Metazoa > Mollusca > Gastropoda > Systellommatophora > Onchidiidae > Onchidella > Onchidella celtica. The sequence goes on from OZ007581.1 coordinate 36,149,655, forward strand.
GTTTTGGGGAGCTGCTACAAGACAGACAAAGTGTCATGGATAATGAGATGTGATCTTATATAGATGCATAATGATGATTATTCCATATTATAGAATATGTCATGTGTTTATACGTACGTACTATATCAGCTTTCTACAAAATTTGATATAAAGAGTAATGTCTTCTATCTGCTTTGTTTTTGTGGGATGTGGTGCCGAAATATGGATAACATTTATTAAGATGCCATTATCATAATGACATCATCTTAAATATAAATATATTTTAAGAACGCAATGTTTGTAATTTCAATTTTCTCTTGTCTCTATATCCATAGGTACCCACTACTGTTTCATTCAAACGAACAGCTTTACTGGGACTACTGCCGTAAGGACAATTAAATCTGATAATTGGGAAAATAATAAAACTCTTGTGATTTTTTTCTCCATTCCTACCTTTTAGTAAGTCGTGTCAGTTCATATGCTTGGAAAATGATCTGTTTGAATGTTTTGTCTGCTGGTAAAACTGTTTAATGATCTTTGACTATAAATGTAATCAGTTGTCCACAGTGGAACAAGGAGCAATGAAAAGATCACGATTGCTACCACCTCATTTCATAATCCAGACATATTTAGCTTTCCAAAAATCCTTGCGGTAAAATGCCCCCAGTCCGGTTTCACACAGAAATATTCACCACAACTACATCTTTAAAGGAAAGATTGAAATAAATACGCTATGTAGCTTACAGACAAGGAGGAACATATATGAATAAATGAAAGAAAAGACCCGGATAGACGTACAGTTTGGGCCCAGTGCAATTGTGATCTGATTACGATCTGCATACATTTCTATCCTTATATTGTCAGCACCAAAAAATAGAACATTATTTTTTTTAGCGAAAATGGCAGTAAATCATTCTCTTTGGCAGGACGCCAACAGGAACAGAGACGTAACTTAAGATCTGAAGTGTTTGAATAATCAACATTGTTTCCATTTGGTGCACTCGACCATAAAGGCTTTGAAGATGCGTTCAAGTAGACACAAACTACAGATATTAGTCATACGACAACGCTGCTTTAAAGCAACTTTCAATGAAAGCGTGTTGTTGTTGTTGTTGTTGTTGTTGTTGTTGTTGTTGTTGTTGTTGTTGTTGTTGTTGTTGTTGTTGTTTTCACCCACATTCTTTGAAATTATTGTAGTTTACCATGGCCGACTAAAAATATGGTTGTAACCCCATTAGAAAGAAGGAAAGAAAGAAAGACATTAAGTATACTAAGGAATGATTTCGGATAACTAGCTAATGTGACTAAGTGAACCTTATGCCGGTTGGTAGTGATTCACCTTTCCAACCTCTTGGGCTAGAACATCACTCTTCTTCTTGGTGTTGTTCATCGATTGCAAGATGTAGCCATCAGCAGACTTGTCCCATCTGATTCTGTCCTGAAACTGCCTCTGCCATGTTGTGTCTTCATATTTTCTGATTTCATCCAGGATTCTTCTTGCTGGTCTTCCTGATGGTCTCTTCGCGGTTTTTGGTTGCGAATCAGTAGGCCCTTCTTTCCACCTGTAGTCTTTGTATTCATTTCTTGCGTTAACACTAGTCAACGTATTTACTTTAGTTTACGCATTGATTATGCATACGGCCACTGCTCTGCCCATGTCTATTTCTAAGTACATGCTTTAACACCGTATGTCTGTGATCCATGTCTCCTCTCTTATTTCATAGTATGACATCTTGTAGTTTATATTCATCTTTCTTTTTGCAGCTCTTTCTGATGTGCCGAGAATATCTCTCAGCCTTATTTACTAAGCTCAGTCTGTTTACTGTTAGAAGTGGGAACACGAAGGTCATTTGTGTATGTTCCCATGTGCAGCTTCGGAAACCACAAACAGTCCATGAACAAATCTAGTCATCTAATGCACATTTTTCCACAGAACAAATATTGTAACACTGAAAGCGCAATTTTTTTCATTTTTAAAACACTGATACCTAATTTATCAATATATATTTTTAGTGATAAAAGCTGCATCCTTACAACTATCTCACTATTTCCTGCCAGTTTTGCATTATATTTCAGAAGCGTTAAACAAGGCTATCATTGTCCGAGCGTTAGAGGGTTATAAAGTGAGAAATCAATGGGTTTTAGGGGATTTAAATACTGAGAAATGTTTGGATGGTAAAAAAATGAAAGGGTGAGAGAAGGTTACACCATTATTCAAATATTGAACATGAGAAATGTTGCTCATTGCTGTGTATCTTTTATTTCTGCTTGTCGCACCTGAAATGCTTGATGAGCAGAACAACATTGAAGAAATACACTGTCAGACAAAACACACGAAACATTATTTTCCAAGAACCCTGCTAGGTTTGCTGTACAAGGAAATATTAACGGAAAAATTACAAACGAATCGTACTTTTCTGACAACTCAAATTTAATGATTCATTCCAGGGGATTTATCCCTTCACCTTCTTGCAGAAATTCTTGTACTCGCGCACCTTTCCACCTGAATAATAAACCAATGGGTACCTGTGGAAATGAAAGAAGCATGACGTCGGCGACATTACATGAGATAAGATAAAAAAGAGAAGAGAATATTATAATTATCCCAAGAGGGAAATGCACAGAGCGTTTAAGAGCACAAACTTGGTACATTTATCTTCTGCATCGTTTCACATAAACATACCTTAAAGCAGGCATACTACAGCATGAAGTAACATGGCACCGAACCTTAGTAAAACAACGGCATTCATATAGCGCTAATGTCATGTTGGGGCGAATTGTGGAGGGCAAAAATGATCTTCCGTATCTTTCTCTGTTTGCTGTGACGTGTATTATTCTATTGTTCCTGGGTGATCTCAAAGTTTGATGAAACAGGAAATGGTGACCTTTATATAATACGGATATATTAATGTGTCTATTCAAGTTACAGTAGATTGTTCATTAATCAGTATCACATCTCACAGGGTAAATCAATCTTCCTAGATCAATGCTAGGACTGGATAACAAATGTGCCATACTCATCATAAATGCTCCTGTAAATTCTACGACTGTTTCGTCGCGAATCTGGAGTTATGTTTAATGTCAGAATCACTACTTTTCAGAAGAAGCCGTACACATCAGCGTGTTAGTGCGGGCAACTCCTTGATTTTGAATGGTCCGAGTTTTTGGCTCACCCACTTCAAAATATCTGGGTATCCAGATAATGATAAAAATTTCAAATCAATTTAAAGAAAATCAGGTATCGACCTTCGATCCCGTTCGAGGAGAGAAAAGGGTTGTGGCGACTGCGTACACGTTCTCTGACTTCCAAGAGGGGCCTGCGATTATTCCACTGTCTTTGATTTTTTTTTCAGGGGTTCGTTTTGAGGCACAAGCAATTTTGCATTGGTCTGTGCGTGTGATGCGGTGGGAGAGGGGGCGGGGGGGGGGGGGGAGTAGGTCCCTGAAAAAACAAAGGGATGGCGGACACCGGAAGGACAAACTGCTTCGTTATGGAACGAAATCTGATCCAGATTTCTAAGAGCAAGTCGCAAGTGAGCCCCGAAGCTTGTACCCGGATAAGTGGATTGATCCAGTGGATATCCAAATTATCTAAATTTGCATTTTTTTCCAGCATTGATTTGTGTCCTATAGAATAACTGTTTATTTCCACTCATTTCTAAAATTGGGAAGTGACCATGGACTCGTTATCCAGGTTCAACTACAAGCAATATAACATATCAGATTTCAGTTTACCTGAACGGTGGCGATGAAGTCTCAAAAACACTAACTGTAATACTCACTCTGTGTTATGGCCACCCATTACGCCATGCACACTGTTTCATCAAATTTCTAGAGCACCCAAGAGCAACAGAATAAAACGCATCAAAGCGGTCAGAGAACGATACAGAAGCGTGTCTTTATTCTTCGCAATTCGCCTCAACATTATATCTAGGTGTGTGCCATATGTCACAAGGGTCCCATGCCATGCTGTTTCATGTAATAAGCCTGTTACTGAGTTATGGTATGTTTATGCCATGCTGCGTTAGAAGTGTACATCAGGTATGTGCTCTTAAGCCCTCTGTGAACGTGAATTTCCCTCATCGGGTAAAGAAGTGATTTCACCCAATGTTATCTTATTAATCTTCTCCACAACAGAGCATCTACCACATCTCACCCCAACCACCCTCACGCCACGGTCGGTCATTGAAATACGACACAAATACTGAAGGTGTCTTAGTTCCATTTATTCATGGCCTTTAATAAATATCTTTCTGTGCCCACGTGTTTGAAATGAACTGATTTATGTTTGTTGCGTCTCTGTAGTATGTACCGAAACTCAGAATACGGAGACGGACCATTCCTTCTTCACCATATTAATTATGTCCACAACTTGCCCGCATAATCACGGTTAGTATTACTCGCAGAGCTCTGTGGTACTAGTCTCTTTCGTTCAGTTATGAGGGGTATGGTGAGAATTGTTGCATTGTTGACATGGATGATATGTGCGCAAGTCAATGGACGGAATTTGGCTAATTGAACCGTCTCGGTATCATTTAATATCTAGATTACAAACGTTAGCTGGCTCACCGTTCCTTCGGTGTCATCACAATTGGTGCTTGGCTGACCACCTCTGGAAAATCGATGCCTACAGGATTGTGAGCAGCCGACTTCTCACATGTAGTCACAAAGGGAATGTAGGTGATAATCTGACCAACAGAATAACAATAATAATAATAATAATAATAATAATAATAATAATAATAATAATAACAACAACAACACAACAACAAGAGTAATAATAATAATTAATTATAAGACAACCTCAAACTACTGCCAGACACAGAATTCGCTTTTCTCCTCTAATTCGCTTGACATTTACAATACAGTTTGCTTGAAGACTGAAAGAGATTTGAATGTTTGGCAGTCTCATGTATTGATGACAATATTTTTAGATGAGCGTTTTGGCCAATACTTTTGCTTTTCAATGGACGATTATAAAAGATTAAAGAAAAAAAGAAAAGCATAGATGTACCTCAGACATACACCTTCAATTTGGTGCGCTTTTTTCAGCAATGAAAGAAAACCTACGTGCAACCGTTTCTTTAATAAGAGTATTATTTGCTGGTAGCTTCTCAGCGTCTTTTCTATCGTCTAATTCATTTACTTGTACACTGCATCCTAAAAAACAGCATTGTAAATAACGATATAGAGAATTAATAGGACGAATTTCTCACTGAACATGAGGAAACTAAAACGCATCATTAAAACAACAAAAATATGGCGGGACTATCACACTGTTGTGCAATTTGATCCCCCTTCTCGCTCAATGCTGTAGCCTATTTGACAAGTTTCAAACATTTTTAAATTCATTTTCTTAAGTTTCATCTAATCTATCCTACCCGCGCCTGTATCCAAATAATAATAATAATAATAATGGATGGCATTTATATAGCGCATATCCATTTAAAATGCTCTATGCGCTTTACAGAAGCAACATGTCAACCACAGAGCAGAACGGAGCGCCTGCGAAGCGCTCAACACACTGCACTGCTTCTTTCTCTCTCCCTGTCTCGCTCACTCTCTCTCTCTCCATCTCTCTGTATCTCAGAACAAATTGTAATGCAGCCTGTTATGCGCAGTTCACAACTTACAACTCAAATAATATTTGAATATTTATTAATAATAATACATATTTCATAATGAATAATAAATTTTGTTGTTGCCGGTGGGGGGATGATATGGATAGATTTTAATCTTTTGAAATTCTTATCATGGCAAACGCATTTTTTGGGAACTTTGATAAACACGGAAGACTGTAATTGATATGCCTTCAATTTCTCATGCTAAGGGTACCGGGTTCAAGACCCGACCTGTGCAGGCATGTTGGAAGTTTGGGATTTTTCTTATATTTTCGCGCCCCTGATCCCATTGGGGATCTGATGGAGTACCTAGTCTTCTCAGATAAGACGAAAAATTCGGAGGGCCCGTGTGCACGTTGCACACGTTAAAAACAAATTGCCAATTGGAAATTGTAAAGAGCATGCCGAACAGGCCGGTGCCCGAGCAGAATTAGAGAGAGAGACAGAGAGAGAGAGAGAGAGAGAGAGAGAGAGAGAGAGAGAGAGAGAGAGAGAGAGAGATGCAAATTGAGAGGATAAGACTTTCTGTAAAGTGCCTAGAGCGATCTTTTTAGGATTGGGCGCTATGTAAATGATTTCCATTATTATCATTATTATTACTATTATTATTATTTCCTACCTAAAAATAAGTGCATAGTGCGCCACCCACCCACCCATCCATCCCACCGTGCCCCTGCACTCTTAAGAGCGCAGACTTTACACAGCCATACCGGGCACATTATCTAGTTTCTTCAAATCGGTTTTCCGCATAGCCTCTGAAATCTACACTTTGCAAGGCTCACCACTGGCTCGCTAATCAAGCAGCCCCGCCAGTAAAATATCTTATTGCATGGTGCATAGAGATAAATTGCAGTAACCTAAACACACGACATTGATTAAAAAATGTGTCTGTTTTAATGTCTAAGACCTCGAGAAAATCCATCAGTGGGACCATTTTCTGTGTGGCCTTCAACCTTATTTCCATCCCTCACATCCTGATGTGTTTTAGCCTAATAAAATACCCATAAGGGGAGCAAAGTGGCCGAGAAGCGTTTCATGTGTAGGGAAATGGAAACGGCAACGGATACGTCAAAAGTCCTTCCGTGTACATGAAAACGCATCTTTATCGTGCGGATACGATGGTGAAACCAAAAAATTGTTCTATTGGTAAGTGTCGTCTTTTTTTCAGTAGCTGTGTTTAGATTAAAGTGTAGTAACTTGAACACAATGTGATGTTTAAGATTTTGCAAACTGATGTCATGAGAAATTCTCCAATCGGCTTCACCACTTTTATCAAAAGTTCCAAAATTCTGTGACCTTAACCTTGCTCTTAAGTGTGACAAACATTGTATTTCGTCTTAGTCAGTTGAAATGAGTAGTCTGAGCTTTACTCATGGCCTGTTATTTGCCTCACTTTCGCTCACCACTTTCTTTGATGGTTGACCTACTTTCGACATGGTAAAACCTTTCTGGTTTTCTCCAAAATCTTGTTTTGGACTATTGGATCTTTGTCAGGGGATAGTAGTAAAGTACATGTATTTTATAATTCTAGCAAATTCCGAGCAGAGAATACAACTTAGTATTTTCTCTATTTGGCTTTGTAAATCGTCTACGGTGCCAGGGTATTGATATAACTACTAAACAGAAACTAACCTCAGGAGGGAAAGTCTCACACGATGGCCATTTACCAAGAAAGAGTCCATGTTCAAGTTCGTAATTGGTTCCGTCACATCTGTCTTCAAATCCAATGAGGTCATCTAAGGTCAGGTTCTTGAGACGGGAAAGGTCTGCAGGCGAAGGACTTGGGGGACCAAAGAGAATAAAAATGCAATATAACCCGTAATAATGGCAGATTGTTGATTATTTTCCCTTGTACAAATTATGTTATACTATAGCCAGGTGGAATAAGATGCTAGCAAGAAAATGCATTCTGACAAAAAGTTAGCAACCAGAAATTCAGTGCGACAGACAAATAGATAGATAGATAGATAGATAGATAGATAGATAGATAGATAGATAGATAGATAGATAGATAGATAGATAGATAGATAGATAGATAGAGAGAGAGAGATAGATAAATAGATTGATAGATAGAAAGATAGAGAGAGAGAGATAGATAGATAAATAGATAGATAGATAGATATAGATATATGGTTAGATAGATAGATAAACACACAAACAGAGAGAAACAAAAACGGACAGACAGAAAGAGAGATATAAAATTATGTATCGACAGATAGACAGACAGATAGATAGATAGATAGATAGATAGATAGATAGATAGATAGATAGATAGATAGATAGATAGATAGATAGATAGATAGATAGATAGATCACTGTCACTGTCACTATCACTGATCCCATAACCCGCCGAGGTCGTAGGGGCGCTGCAGTGATGAACGTTGCACCAACTGGCTCCATTTATGGCGGTTGTGGGCGAGTGTCTGGGTTGCAGGAAAGCTCATCTTGGTCCATTCCGCAATGTTATCTGCCCATTTCTTCCTCTGTCTGCCTCGTCTTCTCTTCCCTTGCACTGTTCCTTGTAGTATGGTCTTAGAGAGCCCATCTGATTTTGTCACATGCCCATACCATCTGAGCTTCCTTTTCTTGACTGTGGTCAGCAGGTCTTCATAGTGCCTTATTTGTCGGGTGATAGTTTGTCGGACTTCTTCGTTGGTGATGTGGTCCGTGTATGAGATACCAAGAAGTCTTCTGAGGCATCTCATTTCCACTGCCTGGATATTTCTTTGTAGCTCTGCATTCAGTGTCCAGGATTCGCATGCATACAGGAAGATGGAGATGACCAGTGCATGCAGGAGCTTGACCTTGGACCCGAGAGAGATGTTTCGGTTTCTCTAGATGGGCTTGAGCTTCGCCAATGCTGCTGTTGTTTGTGCAGCTCTTTCGAGGATTTCGGTCTTTGACCCTTCTTCACTAATAATGGCTCCGAGGTACTTGAAGTGGTCAACAGTCTCAAGTTCTTCTCCACTGACTGTGATTTTTGTAGTGATTGGCTGGGCACTGTTTGTCATGAGCTTTGTCTTCTCGGCACTGATCTCCATGCCGTATCTGGAGGATGTTTTATCCAGGTGGTTCACCAGATTGGCTAGCTCCTGTTCGTTTCCTGCCAGTCCATCGATGTCGTCGGCGAACCTGAGATTGGTGATTGTCCGCCCTCCAATGCTGACTGTGCCAGTGTGTTCTTCTAAGGCATCAGTCATTATACGCTTTAAGAAGATGTTAAACAGTGTGGGCGACAAAAGACAGCCTTGACGGACTCCCACTGAGGTATGAAACCATTCTCCCACCGTGCCTTGGACAAGTATTGCGCTGGTGGTTTTCGCGTATAGCTCCTTGATGATCTGGATGAGCTGTTGTCCCATATTGTATTTCTTCATCGTGGCCCATAATGCGCCATGCCATACCCGGTCGAACGCCTTCTTGAAGTCAATGAAGACGTGGTATATGTCCCGCTGTTGCTGGCTGTACTTCTCGCACAGAACTCGCAGGTTGAATATCTGTTCTGTGGTGCTTCTGTTTGGGCGAAAACCTGCCTGCTCTTCGGCGATGATCTCCTCCGCCTGTGGTTTGAGCCTGTTCAGGATGACTTTCAACATTACTTTATTGGCATGACTTATGAGGATGATCGTTCGATAGTTCTGGCATTGATGTAGGTTGCCTTTCTTGGGGAGCATAATGATGAGTGACTGAGGCCAACTTGTTGGCCACTCTCCGGTCTGCCAGATTTTGTTGCAGATTCTTGTGAGGATGTCTATCACTGTTATCCCCCCGTGTTTGATCAGTTCCGCTGGGATGTTGTCAATGCCTGCAGCTTTCCCGTCTTTCATCGATTTGATTGCTGCTTCAACTTCTTCGCGGAGGATAGGGAAATCGTCCTCCTTTGACGAGTCCTGACTTGTGAATACGTTGGGGTCCCCCTGTGTCTGGTGATTGTAAAGCTATGAACAGTACTCTGTCCATCTGTCAATGATAGCCTTCTCTTCTGTGAGGCAGTTCCCGTCTTTGTCATTGATGTTATTGACTCTTGCCTGTTTTCTTTGTGTGAGCTCTTTTACAACTTTGGTGTGCTCTTCTACTATTGTCCTTGGTAAGGCTTTCTTCAATTTCTGTGCATTGTTTCTCAATCCATTTTTCTTTTGTCTTGTTCATGTCTTTCCTGATCTTTCTGTTGATTTCTCTGTATTCCCATATTCAGTCAGGAACATAGATAGATAGGTACAGATATATAGTTAGATAGATAGATAGACACACAGACAGAGAGAAAGACAAACAGACAGACAGAAAGATAGATAGATTTATAGACAGACAGACAGACAGACAGACAGACAGACAGACAGACAGATAGATAGATAGATAGATAGATAGATAGATAGATAGATAGATAGATAGATAGATAGATAGATAGAAAGGGAAAGAGAAAGAGATTGATAGATAGGTAGTTAGAAAAGGTAGATAGGTTGGTGAATAGGTAGGCAAGAAGGCAAACAAATAAACAATTTACCTGTATGGAAGAGTTATAGATTCATTCAGAGCAAAGAGCTTTATATAGATCAAGCCTTCATTGTCTTCCCCCAGTACTCCAATGTTTTGAAAGTACATTCCTTCGAAGGATTGCTCTATGAAAAACGTCATATTCTAGAGAATGGAACATGAGAATTATCTAAACCACTGGCATTTTCTGGCTGTATGGGATGAGAGTAAAATAATAATAAAAATAAGAAGAAGAAGAACGACAATAAGAATATGAAAAAGTGTAAAGAGAATCAAAATGCTCCTTTTAACTATTGAAATTGTATAGACAGACAGACAGACAGACAGACAGACAGACAGACAGACAGACAGACAGACGGATAAATTTTGAAACAAAAACAACAGATGTTTTCATAAATCATAAGGCCGATTACTGCAGGGATTGCTGATTGTGTTCTCAACATACCCACCTTAGAAAAAAAAAGATTCAGGGTTGATTTAAATCCAAGTTAATTTTAATATCAACGTGCTTAAATCAGTCCTGATCGAAGGGTCACAATCAGATTTTTATATTATTGCAATTGGTGGTTCAGAAAATACATTTTACTGTAAAATTAAACCTAAGTATTTTGAATCTTCATCGCCCTTTCGTTGCTTTATTGTATCTCCACTTTTTCTTTACATCGAATTGGGATAAGGCCATGAGATGGCATATCGAAATGCCTGCCATCATTCCTGCTAAAACCTTTCAGGTATTTCATCTCCGGTAATAGAACATAAAGTGTTTAATAACTTGTTAAAACACGTTGTATTATTAACTATAAAACTACTAGAAAGTTTCTCAAAAATACGCTGCTATGGAGATAGAGTCAAACATTCCTGTGGTGAGGTCTTATTAAATGAGATGAATATTTTTTAAACAATGTCTTGGAAAATATCTGAGAAAATACACAAACTGTACTAGAAAAGGGTGTGCATGGGTATACGCTGTCATTGGCTTACCTGCTATGAAACTGGAGAATCTTAGGCTTCCCAAACTTTTTTTAATGAGTGAGATTTGGATCTTGCCCTATTGTTGCTGGTTCCGAAGGACCCTATAACAGTTTAAGCTTCAGGGTCCCAAAAACGTAGATCTGCCACTGCACACTCTTATATAAATGCTTCTCTAAGCGGTTGTAAAAAGTGCTAGAAAGGAAACAGTAATTTACCTCCTCAAGTGAAATTATGTGGATTGGGCGAAAACTGGCAATGTTAAGAACGGGGACAGGCTGATCATTGTCTATTGCATTTTGCACTTGTTCCTCATTCGTGTAATTACTACTGAGCATGGACGCCAGGCGGACAGCTCTCTCAGACAGATCTGGAAAACAAACAGTATACAGAACCAACAACAGCAGTACCTTACCAGGCAGAACAGATAATAAAATAAACACATTGAGGTTATTATACATATTTGCAGTGTACTTTTTCATTTCCTAAAATATTCCCGACACCATCCCTCGACAAAAACACCTCCAATTGCACAATTCACAACAGGAGTTAATGTACCAGATAAGACAAGATAAGATCTAGTTTTATTATCCTGTTGTCAGGAAATTTGTTGTCACAGCATCGGCAACAGTGCAACAGTAAATACAATATCTAAAGCACACAGGTCTTTAACACATACAGTACACACACAGCAATTATTGTTGTTGTTTTTCTCTGTTCTAATGTAAAAGAAGGCCAACATAAATTTTTAGATTATATTAATGTCTCCATTTGCCTGTTAGGGGTTAAAACACTTTGCCGTATATTTGTTTCCTTTGATCAATGAAAATGACCGAGGCTGTTGTTTTTTTTTCCCCCACATGTTCAGGTGTTGGACATGGTAAAAATATAAATTTGCATTAAAAAATATAAGGCAACTGGGACAAGACAAAAAGAATGCATATATCATGTTTAGATCTGAATAAAATTTTTAAGCATTCTGTGCATTCTTCTTCCTTTTCTTCTTATAATCCCATCTCGGCTTTCCTTTTTCATGTTCCACTTACCTGAAGAAGCCGAGACAGGTTCCAACAATTTACCATTAAAACAGATCACTGTCAGTCCGATGACTACAAGATCCTTCCAAGAGCAACTGTTCAGGCCTGACCTCATATTGTACAAGTTATGCTCTGTTCCGGTGAAGGTGATGAGACTGAAATAGGAAGCTGCTGAAATGAAATCTAGATATTATCTATTGATGGACTTTCCTCTGGTGCAACGTGCAATTGGTGTGGGGTTAAGAGGTAGACCCGAGTATCTTAGCAAACATTGAAATTACATGCACTGGTCATTTACAGTTCCATTTACAACTGAAATATCACAAGCAAATGTTTAATTCATCATCTTTATGACAAAAGAAAAGATTCGACAGTCAGGCAGAAGGTTAAGTAATTTTCAGAGTTAAACTGTCAAAATTGAACTCATTTCTGCCTGTTAAAGTTTGTGTAAAAGTAGCCTATGTTTGTCATGCCACTAGTTTGAAATAATAATTAGCTGTGGGAATAAATAAAAATAACAGCATCTGTGCATTCAGAAAAACTTAAGATCTAAGACTTAATCTCAAATTCGATGTTTCTGTTGAATAAGGTGGCCATGAAAAGCTACTTACAGATTTAGAAAATTATTATCAGTTGCTTCAACGGTTGTTTCATAGAAGTAGCCCACGGCTTGTCACGGCTCCAGTTTGAAACAATACTTAAAGGAAAGTAACAGCATCTGTATTGCAGTATATTCAGAAAATCGTAAAACCTTAGGACTCACTGTTGGAGAATATGTTTGCGTTGGCTAAGGCGGGCACGAAAAGCCAGTTATAGGCTTTGTAATGCAATTCTGTTAGCGGTTTGTTTCGTCGATCTCTTTTATTATCTTTTCACATCGTCTTCTCCACCTGTCCACTCAGCTCACGTCGGTTAGCCTGTCAGTCAACATTGTATGGCGTTCGGATTTGCTGAGGCATTGCTCTCTCTTTTTTTTTTTAATTTAGAGTGGGGAGCAAAGGCGAGGCAAAGAATCAAAAACACCATTCACATCTAACCATATCCTGTAAGCCCCGCCCACACACAGTATGAAGAAACAATCTGAGGCTGTTGACTTGTGGAGGTGTTCACGTTCTGATCATTATTTCTCGCTGGAGTTGTTAATGCAATACATGGATTAACAAAAATAATGTTTGCTTCTGTGACCTGAAATGATTTTATCTCTGTACATTATTTTTATCACATATTCTGACATTATACTTTGTAATATCTAAGAAAATATAGATAAAAATATATTTGTCATATGTCGTTTTAGGGAGGGTGGGTAGGTGGTGGTTGGGGGGGGGGGGGTAGGGGGGAGTGGATAGAGGAGGGGGCGCGAGTCCTGAAGGTGGATTTAAAAAAAAAAAATTAGATATAGACTATCTTAACTATCATAATCGAAATCCGGCAGTCTGAATTTGTAACAATTTAATGTTAAAAAAAAGTCATTATGGCCGCCATGGAAACACTGCCATCTTGGATTTTGAGTCCCCCCCCCCAAAAAAGTGTCAACTTCGGTGTGGAGACACTTGGCCAAATTTTGGTGGATTTATTTTATCCGAAACGTTCTATGTCTTTTTGAATCCAATAAAAAAAAAAAAAAACTTTGTGCAGAAGAGAATTTTGATATCTTCTGCCTATCCCATGTTAAGGATTTTTGAAAATGGTATACAGCTGAATTTCATTCTCTCACTGTTTTTCTATCATAAGAAATTCATTTAAAAAAGAAAAAATCTTCCGTATGATTTTCTTTTTAATTGTTCAAATGTGCTGTTGGCCAAATTTTATTCCAGGTGGTCCATAAATAAAAAAAACTAGTTAACAAATTACTGACTAAAAGTGCCATTACGAGAAAATTGCATTTGAAGTTTTTTTAAAAAATTAAATGTTATTGTGTGTGCTGGCCCCCAACAATGATTTGCCAACCCACCAATGGGTTATGACAGACGCAACTTATACCAAGGAGTGGTCAGGACAGAGGGAGTGGGGGGGGGGGGGAGGGGAGAGACAGTATAGGTAGAATGGGATATGGAACAGTCGGGAGTGGGGGGGGGGGGGGAGAGACAGTATAGGTAGAATGGGATATGGAACAGTCGGGAGTGGGGGACACACTTGGGGGAGATGGCGAGGCAGGCTCTTATTTTGTGAACGTATGTACTAAAAGGACCAATGAAGAACCTCTCGCCTTTCTACTAATAGAGTTTTTGAACCCGCTACAGCCCATTTGGTTATCCACAATAAAAACAAGAGTAACGTAATTAATCACTTTTCTTCTGTTACTGGTCTGTACTTTCTTGAGATCGCTTGTCTGACTTTTTGCAACTGCCGGGAACGCAAAGTAGCTTTCCCCTTGCGCATCTTTCACAAATGGTAAATTCCAGTTCGTATTGCAACGTTATAAAAACAATAACTTGAAGCAAAAGCACTAACCAGTCGGCTGACGCTGTATTCTTTACACTTTTATGTATGTCACGATCTAAGTCCCCTAAATATGGAAGATAATTATAATCTTCGCCCCGGCCAGTGAGAAGCCTCAATTTATTGCTCCGTTTACGATCGACCAGTCAGCGAAATAGAAGCGAGGCGAAGGTCGAGGGTTATCACGCACCCTACTGTGTTTTACAATGGCAAAGTTAACAGCATAGTGATATTGTACGCTTGTATAGAACGGAATGGGGTGTCTGAGGCCTGTTTCCTTGACCTAGACATGTCGACAGCACATATTAAATAAAGGTCTCGATTACACGTATTCACTAAAACTCTTAGTTTTGGTGGGGACAGAGAGATGTTATTTAGGGCTAATTTTGAGGCCCAGTGGCATGATTCTTGCCAGTTTTCTTGGTCCCCACCTGACTAAAATGCATATATTTCAGGGTTATAAACATTCGAAATTGACATGGTTTAAAACATATTATTCCTAAATGGATAAACTAACCTAAAAGTACAAAATCTGGATATCATTATCTTGAAGCCTAATTTCGTTTTCAGGACCCCCGCCTCTCACCCTCTCCCCCTTCTCCCTTAAGCATTAACACTTTATGAAAGAACGGGAGCAGTAATCTGGGGAAGTTAAGTTATAATTATGTGCACTCTCAAAAGTGCAGTGAGTCGTTGGCCACTTCAACACTCAATTTTTAAATGAAATCACATTCTACAAAAAGAATTGGCATTCATTAATTTGCTCATATTTTGTAGGTACTATAATTATTAGTATACATTTTTTTTTTTAACTCGATGCACAATTAAATGTGTTATCGTATTTGAAATCATACATTATTTCAACAGATGGTACAATCATGGAAAGAAAAATGAGTCATAGGGAGCTAACTTAATTTGGAGAAAAGAAAGAAAGAAAGGGAGAGAAATAAAAATAGAAAGAAAGAAGGAAAGAAAGAAAGGAAGGAAGGATGAAAAAGAGAAAAGAAAGAAAAAGAAAGAAAGAAAGAGCGAGGAGGAATGTAAGATAGAACAAAAAAAAAAAAGACAGAGATGAACAATGTGAGATTGATAACGTAAACGGGTAGAAAGGAAGTAGAAAATAAGTAAAAGAAAGACTCGCCAAGCAGAGGAACGGGAGTAGATAATTTTTCTAACTGTTTTGTATGTTTCGGTATGCCGTTAGTGTGGAATCCAGAGCAACATACAATTCAAATGGTTCATGGTAATGTCTGTAAAATATTGGAGTGGGGAAGGAGAGGGAATTAGAAGTATTAAATAAAATTAATGAAGGATATGGCAAATAGTTCTTTTCTCAGGATTTTGTTATTATTACTATTACCATTATTATTATTGTTATCATTGTATTTATTATATTTTCTTGTATCCGTGTTATTATTATGATTATTATTTTGATATGTAAGTATTCGCCCAAGAGCCAGATTTAGACTCTTGGGGCTCCGGAGCACTTCAGTTTCGGCAGGTCCCAAGTACACCGGGCAAATTGCCAACTTTACATACTGAAGACCCTTTGTTGCGTGTAAGTGGAACTGGCAAGTTATACAGTGAGAAGGTTAAATGTCTTTGAAGTAAATACATGACGATACATGCTTCATGTTGCTTCAGGTGTTTCCTCCAAGTCACTTTCAGTAGTTATATTCCACTCTCCCCATGTACTGGTAGTGGGAGGTGGTAGTTTCATCGCTAATTTTATACTTTGTTTTTCTTTTCCTGTACATGTATTTTCAAGGAGAGAAACGAGATTGTTTTTTCACTTTTTTATATTTATATAAAGGGAGTCAGTTGCCCCTTGTCCCCGTACAATTCCGGGCCTGATTCGTGCACAAACTGGAGGAGCTATTAACATGAGAAACAGTTTGTGATTAATGATTCAGTTGTGACAGTCACGGCGAGTCAGTGAGGAGCCATGTCAAGTTTTCCAGCTTTGAGTTTTGGAAAGTATTATTTACACGCTTATTTTTACAGAAAAATTAAGCTCTCGGTTTATATTTGGGAAAATCAGGTTTTAATGAAATCGCCAAATAGTCCGTGCAAAATGCCTCTTAAAGCTTCCGAACAAGAGCATTCACCATTCTAATGTCAGTATGCTCGTCCAGTCGAACAATGAGGAGAGAGAGTGTGAAGCCAACGTACACGGGGGTGGGTGGGTGGGGGGGGGGGATGGTGTATTGTACGTAGGTGGGTGGGTGGGTTGGGGGAGGGGGTAAAAGTAAAATCCATAATTTACCGTGCGCTATCCATGGATGGTCACAAACAAAAGTTGGTAAATGTCCAGGTTAGTATGGCATTGACCTTCCATTATTTTGTCTTCTTTACTTTTTACATTTTTGCAAGATGGAGCAAAAGATCTTAACTTGCCATGTAGTCATCCCGCGATGGCTCAAGCCACATAATGACATGAAAATTTTTTCCTAAGTCACGCGCGGAGGCATGGGTGTATTAACATAAATGTTTTTCGCTGGCAATTCACCGAATACAAATCATACACGCTCTGATCTGCTAAAGCATGGATTTGTATAAATTGGTATGTTAATAATATTTTACAAGTGAGAAATCTGGGACATGCTTTTATTGATCATGGACATAAACTATCAACATTGAAAGAGGAGAGAGAAACTGTTGTTTCTTATTTTTTATTTGGGGGGGGGGGGGTGGAGGGGATATACAACGTCAGGACTCGCGTCTTTTGATAACCAGGGAGGGTTGCACTTAGTGCATGTAGTCAGACTGACGTTTGGCCTATTCAAAACGATAAATAAGCTATGATAATACAAAGCTAGAGCATTTTGTTTCTGAGAATCTATCACCAAGTAACTGACGCGTATTTCAAACAAAATTAATTAATGGCCTATTAATGTCTTCAGCAAAAGAGTCTCGCTGTGTGGTCGGAATTAAAAGATTTTACTGCTCAGAGAAAAAAAATTCTTACCATTCGCGAGATGATTTTCTGTTTTCGGTAGTTTTTTTTTTTGTTTTTGTTCTCCTGCCGCAATACTACTGTAATAAGTATTCATAATCTTTACCTTTATCAATGCTTTATGTGCATAAATAATCATCTTTTAATTACATTTTTGTGATGAGGAGAGGAACGCAGGAACATCGATTATCCTTCATTTGCTTTTGCATTTGCCCTCACTATGAGGGTCTGTCAAAAAATGGCAAAAAGAAACAGTTGTATGTAGTTTAACCTTTTGTAACAAAAAAGTACCCAAACGATACAATGAAAGCGATCTAAAAGAGAAGACAGAAAATATCGATATTTCGGCAAAGGCCTTCACCAAGGGGGAAAAAAAATAACAAACAACAGGAAAAAAAAAATTGGAAAATTGAACAGATAAAACAATCGAACAATGAACACATAGAATATGAAATATATGGAATATGAGGAATGGAGCCCCGAGCCACTTCTTTCTCCTTAATCCTTTGGTTTTCATTTTATTCTGATTCTACACATCGTCAGCAATAACGCTTTAAATCTAGTAGCCTACATTGTCTATACGTTTTGATGCCTTTAGTATGCAGGGGTTGCAGCTGTGAATAAATATTTACTTGAAAATATCAAGCATTCCATTTGAAAATAATTTATTTCAGAATGTTAGTTCCAAAGATAATTTTTAACATGTGTCGGTATTGATTTTCATTCTACACATCGCCAGTTATAAAGCTGTAATTATTATGTAGCACTAGTAGTACACCGACTATGCGTTCTGATACCTTTAGTATCCAGGGGTTGTAGCTGTGAATAAATATTAACTTGACAACATTAAGGATTCCATTTTGAAAATATCTGATTTCAAAATGTTAGTTGCAAAGATGATTTATATCATGTTTCAGTATATCTTGTTGTCCACAACACACAAGTTTGAACTGCGTTAATTGTCAAATAAAGTTGTATTTCATTGTGCCATGGAACTTATTTACTTTTCTCTGCAAGTAATATCAAGGCATTTTCTTGGAAAACCACTGTCTGAGCATTTTATCAGGTAGTATAATCTCCTGTCCAGTCAGGAAAGCACAGTGGCCCTCACGAAGAATAACATTCAAAAATAAATGAGAGTTTATAAAGAAAGCTTAGAACGCTCATGGAGTCCAGACCTGCATAATATGTACATGTCGCACAGAACTTCTTTTGGAGCAATAATAATAATGCTTTAAATTTTAAATTTTATTTTTCCATAATTATGTTTAAACGCGACTGTATGCTGCATTATAATACAAAACACCTGTAAATCTAGCACTTTGATATCAAATACTTATATTAAAATGGAATGTTTGATTACCAGTACAAATGTATCATCATACTACAATGAAGCTAGAGGCTGAGCATTTAAGAGCCTAAAACTCCGTAACTGTGCGACCATAAATTATGAACTTTTGTGTACAGCCTCAAGTTTTTATGGTGAATTCTGCTGGTCAAAAATCGCCTTTGCCACATGTATTCTGCGAGCAATAGTGGTGTGATAATAAATTATCTTGGCTTTGTACTAGACCCAAATGCCTTTGTTAACGTGACTTTGATTTGGATATACAGCTCGGTTCGGTACAATCATTTTTGCAATATTTTTCTTGCTCGAGGCGGTTAGTGATTTTGATTTCAGTGCTTGTACAACAATATTTTTCGAAGTATCTTATATTAAATATTCTATATCTATTATATATTTCAGTAACTTGCAACCTTTGGCATGAGTAACTGACCAAACTATACACTCTTCAGGCCTTAAATTTGGCAGGAAGGTTGCAACTGAGATAAGGAAGATGATGGCTATAATTAAAAGTTGTTTACTCCAAGCAGGAATTTTTAAAAAATAACAATGATTAATGCTATGTAACACTTGTACTTTTGCATGTTTGTTTCGTAATACATAGTACCGTGCATGTCATAAAAAGCAATCGTATCAAGCGTTCAGTTTAGTGCGTAGTGTTCTGGTGCGCATAAGTTCTGAAGTAAGACTGTAGTTTATTACTTTTATTATTTGAGAGAGAGAGGGGGGGGGGCACATGATTGTTTATTCCGGGCAATGCCCGGTAGGTAATCTAGTTTTATATATTTTATGTTATATACATTGAATTAGTAAATACAGATGAAAAGTAATTGCTCCGACATACTTTAAGTAACTACTGTAAAAAAAAATAATTCCCAAAGACATGAACATTATTATTATTATAATGATTTTCAACTTTTCAAGTGTACATGTCTTTGTATTCAAACTGTCCAGTCTTGTTTTGCATCCTCCTTCATTCCTATATCTTCTGCCTCTCTCGCAAGTTAGACGTTCAGTGCTAAAATCACTCACACACACTCTCACACACACACACACACACACACACACACACACACACACAAACCTATGTTTTTAGTAACAATGCATGTTATAATATCAGTTGACATACACATTTCAACAGATTGATATCATAACAGGTCATCTGCGTGCATGTTTTGCTGATTGCTGATCTGCATATAAATGTATTGCATGAATGTATTCGTGGCTGAATCTTAACGCCTCCATAAGTCTGCAAATTATGCTAAGTGAATTGAGCATTCAGAGAGAAGTACCACGTCTCGATCCAGCTTCCAGATTCCTTTTGCCCACTCACACGCACACACAATATAAAAGGCAACAGAGAAGAACAAATACTTAATCTGTCTTTTTCTTTTTACAGTGACTGGGCATTGTTGTGTGGTTCATTATTCAGTCACTTTGTAGTCTAAGATTGCCTTGTCCCATCTGTTCCTGTCCTGATTGTTTATTCTCTCGGCTTAACAGGTGTACATTTGATACTTTCTTCAGGGAATAAAATGTATGGCAAATGTTATGCATACTGTTACGTGTTGGGTTGATATTTTGTTTGTTTTAAACATTATTTGATCATCAAATTAATTCACACTGTAGGCCATTTCCCAGTTTCATTGATTTTAAATTTTTGTGCGTCATTATTTTGGTTGCCAGTTCATGTGTGTGTGTGAGCGTGTGTTCGTGTGTGTGTCTTTATGTGTATGTGTGCATGTGTGTGGGAGTGCATCACAGTTTGCCCATAACATCTAACATGCCAACACAATGACAAAGATGTTAATCAGACATGCTTTCAAACATTGCCATGAACAAAAAAGTTAAATTGCCGGACAAGATAGTAACATTTATGTTAAATACGTCATACAATTTGAGGGGTCAAGCAGATCAAGACTGAAGAAGGCATTGTGGGCAGTGTCTATTGTGTTAGTGTGAAACAAAATTTATTGGCCGCGGGTCACCAGTTTGACGTCTACACCAGCCTTGGTCTCTTTCACCCTTCAAAAAATTGCTTTTTGACATTCAACAACTAAATGCACTTGGTAAGGCTGAAACTTAGGACAAACCTTGAACTGAACTAAAGTGCAATTGTTTTCTTCTTGTCGGGTCTCTACTTTTAGAGAAGGCTCATAAAATGTAAGATTTTCATAGCAGCGACTTCGTTCCCAGCGTACGTGGCAGATTGCAATAAAGTTCGTTTGTGAAGCGCTGAAGCGAAAATTATGACTGCATGTTTACTTTTTGCTTTGCTAACCAACCTAATAAATACCCTTTCAAAGACGGGTT
Organism: Onchidella celtica; assembly: GCA_963931925.1. NCBI lineage: Eukaryota > Metazoa > Mollusca > Gastropoda > Systellommatophora > Onchidiidae > Onchidella > Onchidella celtica. The sequence continues at coordinate 36,170,805 of OZ007581.1, forward strand.
CGTCACTGACGTCGTCTTCATACCAGTGGTACCGTCACATCGACTCAACCGGCTTCCTCAGTAGCAGATCCTCAAGGATTCAGGTGATTTGAAGTCATTGTTATGTTGATGCTGTTATTTTGAATTCTTTTTCATTGTAGGGTATTCTGGTAAACTGGATAATTTCACGAGATAAAACTTTAATATATCAGAAATGAATTCAGTACTGCACCGAATTTGATAGTAAATTTTGTAAATATGATTGTTTGTTAGGCTGTCTCTTCCTTTCTTCTACGATGAAATAAAGGAAATTAACAGTAATAGTTTACACTTAGATACAAAGAGGATGGGGAAAACTAACTAGTTAAATGTACCCACTCCTCGGTTGTGTATGGGATCCATACAAATTGCAAAAGTGCAAACGGGGAAGGCCTTTTAATAATAATCACCACTGATTGTCTATAGACTCGCTTTTTTGTTACTTCCAGGCAACTTTCTTCACTGGAATAGAGTTTTCAAAATGAGATCAAGCGCAAACCTTGGCTTTTGGGTGTTTCTTGCGGTGATCTTTGGACTGGCAATAACCTGTGTTAACGGTCAGGTGACAGACCTAGACATTTTGGAGTCTACTTTGGCGCCCCTTGGTGAGCAGATCATATTATAACAATTAGACAATCGAGTGAATGAAGGGGAAGATGGAAAATGGTGAAACAAAACTGACATTAAAAATTAAAAAAAAAGGTGGGGTGTAAAGAAAAAGGCACAAGACTTTATCAGTATCTGTCTGGGTTGGGTCTTTCGGATTTGATATATTTATTTTCATTTTTGCACGGCGATTCGTACAAAGACATCCTTTTTTATTTATTTCTTTGCTTGGTTGAATCTTCAACGTTGTCATGCGTTTATGATAAAAAGAGAAGAGAATGGAGGGACAAGGTTAACGATACATAGAAAAAAAAAAGAAAAAAAGAACCAAAATAAAAAAAAAACACCACCGGTCAACCATCTCAAGTCTCAAGGTCTATAAAGAAAAGCATCTCCAAAATTTCACTCAAATCTGAATTGCCTGATCAGCGGTAGCAATTGTCAAAAAATCCCGGATTTTTTTTTTTTTTTTAATGTAAGATTTCTATTCAAATTTTTAATATCCACAAGCAGGACATGTTTATCTCATTCGCAAATGTTCCACAAATTACCCCGCATAGTTTCCACTAAAACTTCCATTAGTAGGACTCTTTTTTTTTTTTTTTCTTCATTACCCTTGAGCGATCCCCTGCCCCTGCACAAACTGTTCAAAAGTAACTTTTTATAAAATAAAATAAAAAAATCAGACATTTAAAATTTAAAGAGAAATGCTGAACTTTCAATAAATTAAGGATTTCTTGTTTAGTTATAACGGACAGATGTATCAGTTAAAAAGCGTCTTGCTTGCACATGCTGTTTTGGAATACCAGAAATAAAGCCTTGCCTCATTTGTTTGACGTGGGAAGGCATTACTGTCTTTGCAGTAAGATTCGCAAACCCAAACTTACAAACAAACCAAGGGCAAAAAATAATATTAATTATTTTCCTGTATAACAATATCTTGTTTATATTCCAGCTCCTTCTGAAAGCCGCCTTCGTCTGGCAGCCATGATTAGCGGAAATTTCAGTAATAAAGAACAAGTGCAAAATCAAAGGGACAATGGTCAGCCTGGCGATCCCAATATTGGCGCCACGTTCGTTCCAGTACCATTCACCATCGCTGGCTCGGTAAATACTGCCTGAACACAATAAACGTTACCATTCTTGGGTAGTGAACTAATTTATTTAAGTAGAATACCCACTGACATTTCTTTCTTATAAAACTAAAACAGAAATAATAATTAAAAAAAAAAAAGTCTGTTTCTCCGAACATTTTGAAATATCTTTTAAAAATGTAAATATTTTTGCTCAGGTTATAATGGTTCCATTTACAGTGTACAAATTATTACGTAAGGAGACAGTCTATTTCACATTTTGATTAAACATCTCTCGCCTGTTCTTTGCCTCAGAATTTTTACCTTAGACTTTCGTTTACTATTCAGAAAAGTGAAACTGTCAAATAAATGGAAATGAAATGATTAAGTGATGCTGAAAAAGGGGGTTGCAAGGAGAGCAAAATGAAAACACAATAGGAAAGACATGAGGCAAAATTCTTGACAGTGGACAAAGAATTTAGCATTTATATGTACCTACCCCATAGAATCATAATCTACATGATATCACAACACATGCCTGAATACCATTAATTCATTAAGGGTGAAATTGCTCTCGCAGTACCTTCAACATTCACAGATATATGGCAGTTAGCGACTGAACAGAAGACATAAAAAAGAAGCTTTCATTTATTTATAAACCATGTATGATTACACTGAGAACTAATGACAGGGGAGCAGAGTATTATGTTTCATTCTCCAGGATACGACTTTTTACTTGGAGCAAACGGTGCAGGGAACGATAGTGAAGCGTCAGCTTGTAGCTCTTCAGGAAAATGGCGATGGAGGAATTCGTTTAAGACTTTATAATTTGACTCAATCAATTCCTAGCAGGTGAATCAACCCACTCATGTATTTGTCTATCTGCCTGTGGCCTGTCTGTCTATCCTCTTCTGGTCTATCATTTTTTCTAATCTAATTATATATCTGTGTCTGATTGTGTGTGTGTGTGCGTGTGTGTGTTTCAATGGGAAAATGGCGACTTATAGAATAGTGTGATAACATCAGAGCCGTCTTACTGTATAGGTACGGGAATATTCCATTTGCGAAACCAAATCAAGAAAAAGTACCATTTGCATAACTGGACCTTTGCGGAACAGTTTTTAGAGATGCGTAGAATAAAGTTAATTGCGACCTTCCCTCCCAACATCTGGGCCAGCAACACTATCGGCGAGAAAAGAACAACAAACGATTGGGAATCTTTTCATAAACAATTAAACATTTTTTATTTTTTTATGCAGCTCAACTAGCAATGTGTGAGTTTATTGATGGCATTCAAGAAATAATCTTCGAGAACAGCCCAGACTGAACATAAGCTACCCTGACCACTCAGGATGGAACAAAGGATAGAATGGTTGGAAATGACGTTCAATACCCACCAGAAAGGCGGTCTATCAAGGAGGGACTATAACCAAATAATCTGATACAAAAAGCCTGCCCGCAACACCTTGTAAATTTTGTATATTATAAAAAGCTTGGTTATCCATTTTTTTAATCTCTGTTTCTGCAATGTATTTACAAAGAAAACATTAGCCTACTCAAAATCCTACTTCCACCTCTTCGTGGTGAGTAGGAGTAACAGATGAAATATTCCCTTTTGGGTTAAAAGGAACAAAGAATAAATTGCATGGCAAACGAAAGAGATTCCAATGTAAGTCATGGATCGAGTTGTGTATCGAATTGGTTCTAGTTCAGTTTTATTGTATTCGATTATAAAATTGGTGCCGCAATTTGATCATATTTGGTTCCGCATATGGACTGTACCTATGGGCACAATGGGCTGTTGCCCACTGACCTCAAGAGTTTAGGATGCCGTCCCATGCATGCACATTTACATAGGTTTTTGAAACAAGGAAGAAAATCCAATTGCTTTGCCCAGGGGCCCATAATGATGGTAAGACGGTCCTGGTGGATATGTGGCAGTGAAAAGGGCATAAAGAAAAATGATTTATAGGCTTGAGATAAGGAAATCATACATCTATGACAAAATATTGGCTCCTTCTGTTTAATGAAGAATAAACCATAAAACAGACGTAGATTATCTCAAACACAGCCGAAACAACAAAACGAGTATTAGTTATGAAGTGTGACCTAATTTCTGTTGTATTGCTAGTTTGATTATACCATTGAATTGTTTTTCATGGTAGGGCAGGAACTAAGTCAAGTTCCAGTAAATTTCTACTTACCAGGTTGATATTACATGTAGAAATCATCTTAGGCCACCACTTTAAATGTCATCACCGTCATTGTCACCTTGATCACCATGAGTGCATTACATCAGTCATTAAAATGTCTTCCAAATTCTCTGTCGTCCAGCATATCAATAAATTTGACCCTTTCATGGCCAAGAATATCACACTGATATGATGAATTCATTATAATAATATATTCTTTCTGAACAATTTCACATGTGTTTTGTAAAAAAAAAAAATTAAAAATTCTGATATGTAGAACAGATATATCACGAGACCGCACATGACACAAAACAGTAAAAATGTCGGAATTTTGTAGTCCGTTTGTCGGGTATTGACTTATGTGACACGATTAATTTAATAAACATTTTCTAATATCTTACTAAACAATGTGCTTTATTATACATAAATGATTGTTCTAATTATTGACAATTATGGTTGTGTCCAGTAACGATTTTGGTAAAGGTCTTAGTTCAAGTTTGGTTGTGACAGAAGAAGTCTTACGTTTTTTGGTAAAGATTTAATATTTAAGCATAATTATGTGTATTACTAGGAGTATGTGATTCTAGATCTAACTATCATGTATATTTATCTTTCCAGTCCTTCGTCCGAACTTGAGAATGTCTTAAACTTCCTTGAGCGTAACGGCGACGAATGTGACGCGATCTTCTATTAGACAGATGAAGGAACGTTCTTTGGCAAATGGCCAATATGCGAGTTGCTTTCGCCCGAGGTCCATCTCTATTACGTTTTTTTCTCTGACTATGACTTTTCAAAGAAACTGAACTTTTTTGTGTTTTCGAAGACTTGCTTGACGTAGAGTTTTAATTATCCAAAAATCTAAAAAATTTTCTCCATAATAGTACATCTCATCCATAGCTGTCTTTTCGTTTCATTAAATTTATTTTGTCCAAATGTGCAACTTAATTCTCTTGAAAATAAAAATAAAGCCAGATTGTTTGTGTTTTGCATATGTAAGAAAAGCACAAAACAACGAACTGCAACAACCAAGAAAACAAAACAACAACAACAACACAAAAATGTCGTTTCTTTCACTTGAACGAATTCTGTTGAGTATTTTACACTGTTCAATTTTTTTTTCTTTGTTCTGAAGAATACAATTGATTAATTTACATGAGGTATGTCGAATTAATAATATGTCGAAAGGAAATATTATTCAGGTGTCCAGTCTTCAAGGAGAAGTTTCCTTAACATATATAGATTAATGCTGTCATTGTAGGTGCATGGTATAAACTAATCAAAGATATGATAGATATGAGTTAGAGGAGATATGCAATGCAATAAAGATGTCCATGAATTTTTATCTGTTAATATACTTAAAGGTTTGTGGTTTCTTTGTTTTTTCCTGACAATGACAACTCCATTATTACAAGAATAACAGTTTAATCATTCAGATTGTTCATGTTATACGGTGTTTAACAACTGAGTTTCTATTTATTTCTTTGTTTTTAGAATTTGTTCCTTTTTTCTCCAGAATAACATATATCGTCCCTTCTGGATCATGTGTAGTGGGCTGTACTTTCAGAGTCCACATGGTATCATTGGTGGCAGCCCAGTGCCTTTTCAGTTCAAACCGGATATAAGGTGAGTTAGCTGACTTTTGATTTGCAGCTTTACAGCAAATATAACACAGTTCCTGTGCATTATCCTGGGTTGATCGTCATCATTATTACAGAAGCACGTTCAAATGCCGCACGAAATACATGTGATAACATTTTCAGTCCTTATATGATTGTGTCAGGTGTAAACTAGAAACAGAAGAATCCGTTTTTATCACGGAAATATGGAGGAGAGGGAGGGTTGGGAAGTTGCTGAAAGACAGTCAAGGTGTCATGGGTCATGCTATAGGATCTTGACAGTGCTCTGGACTTTTCATTTAGGCATCCGCCTATTGATAAATATCCCAATTCCCCATGTGTTTGTATGTACGTGTTGTATATAATAAAAATAATAATGATAATAATAATAATGATGATAATATAATGGGGTACCTTTATTCAGCTGGACTCTCCACAATGTGGATCCAAAGACCTTTACTCTCTCTTTCTCTCTCACTTGTTTGTTCTCTCACTCTCTCTCTCTCTCTCTCTCTCTCTGTCCCTCTCTCTCTATCCCTTCCCCTCTATCTCTCCCCCTCTCTCTCTCTTCCTCCCCCTCTCTCCTCCTCCTTCAACCTCTCTCTTTCTTAAGTACTTAACAATCACACTTTCGCAATGTGCAGAACAGGATTTACGGATTCACATAAATTATGTATCTGTTTTCTATTCCAAAATTTAATCTAACCTTTCTTATATATATTTTGTTTTGAGAGATGTGGCTTTGGGGAATGAACATTATTCATTAAATTGGAGTTGTAATGTTATCTTAAATGCATTTTAAAAAAAGAAAAAAAAACTCCTATGTTTGTATCTTCAATCTTCCCATAATTATTTTTATATCCAAAGGTATCCACTGCTGGCTCAGTCACTAGAGCAACTTTACTGGGACTACTGCTGTAGTGACAATTCTTGTTGAAAGAATGATTAAATCTGAGAATTCAGAAAATTATAAAAACTCTTTTGATTTTTTCCCTATCTTTTTAGTCAGTCATGTCAGTTCATGAACTTGACAATGAAATGTTTGAATGTTTTGACGGCTAGTAAAACTGTTTATTGATCTTTCACCATAAACTCAATCAGTTGTTCTCAGCGAAACAAGGACGATTGAAAAGTAAGAACGTTTAAAGTGTGATCTTAAATTTATTAAAGGAAACGTGAATGAGTCTGTGGTTCCATACAGATACAACAAAGTCACACTGCATTGCTGGAGGGGGTCAGAAAGCTAGTATTTGTTCTGTGCATGCGCCAAAGAGAGTGGGTCTCAAAGAGTGATATAAGAAATGAGCCACATATCGGATACAAATTTCCAAACAGCGACACGCGTATCAGGAATAAACTGTTACTTTTATTATTTTTAAACTCATAGTAAAGATTTTTTTCCCCAAAGTACGAGTATTTTCAGTATGTTTTAGAAACCCAAGCTCGGAAAAGCTTCTTCTTCCTCTTTTTCTGTTAGTTCGTCTTAATAACCCTCAACAGCGCCTTTTGGTCTGTTGTGTAAAGAAACAGCTATAGGTCGATTACAAGAATACGATTTTCTAAGGGGATTGGTTGGGGAGAAGGTATATGTGTTCATTTTTGTCCACACTTTAGTTCCCGTATTTATTTAAACCGTGAGGGTATCTTGTATACAGAGAGTGTATTTGGGGCTCCAAGAGCACGGATTGTGGGCTAGAGTGTAGGCCGTAAATGTACAAGACGGCCAAGGCGGCATGCCCAGGCTGCTCGGGGGAGAAATGAATTGGGGTTTTAACTCAGAAAGGTTTGGACCGATCTGAAGCAAACTCACAGAACTGGCTCAATGATGCTTTAAGGTTGGATTATCAGTTAGGTGGCTTCAGTCAATTAACCCGGGGTGAGATAGGCATCCTGAGGTTTAAGTTTTTTGGGGGGTAGAATTGGATCTATATAAAACAAACACAGGATGAAATAATAGCGCTTTACACACACACACACATACACAAACACACACACACACACACAAAGAAAGAAGGAAAGAAAATGTACACCGGGAATTCTGAGACTCCCACAACACCAATAATCGATTTTTACTCACATTCCTTATTAAAAGTCATGTATTTTGCGATTAACGACTAAACTTGTAGGTATTCAATATACTTGTTTTCGATTTAGATATTTTGACGTTGAGCCCTGCCCTACTTTTCCAGGCTTGTATTCAAGAATAAGACTAACAGGGTTTCCTGCCCCTGCTTGGAACTAAAACAGTTTCTTCTCCCAGTATTTCACAGATTGAAAAAGCTTCCAAGGTTCTATTGAGAGGATACGGCTTGTAAGAAACATAAAACAAACAAACAAACAAACAGATAATAAAGTATACTGAGAAATGATTTAGCAGGGTTAGTTATTTGGCTAGGTAAAACCTGTACTGGATTGTAGTCATCACAGTATTTGCTCAACCTTTCCAAACTGCTAGATTAGAATGTCTCTCAGCTTACTTATTATTCCTTTGCTTACTGTGTATTTGTCAGGTGTGTGATCGTGAAGCTGGTTTGATTTCGTTTTCACATTGTGCGGTTTTGAAAGCTATAAACTTTCCAAAAAGAAATTTAACCCTCTAGTGCACAGTGTCCCTTTTTTCAAACAAATCTATCACCTCATGCACAATTTCTAATTTTTGGCACACTTTCTAATTTATCAATAAATGATTTTTTTCCCCTGATAATTGATAAGTAGTCATGATTATTTCCACAATTGTCTGACCAGATTGTACTCGCTGTGCAATATACTAATTCAGAGGTTTTGAAAGAGGCAGTCTCTGTGCGGGTGCTAAAGGCTTAAGAAGTGAGAAATGCATGGGCTAGAGAGGGTTTACGCTTTTATCCAAATGTCCCACATGAGAATTATTGCTCACTGCTGCAGAATTTTCGTTTCCTGTAATTACTTGGAAACCCTATATTATGAGCAAAATAACGATGAACAGACTAATATCAGACAAAAGACACCAAACATCTAAAAACACTATTGGGCTTAACTTACAGAGAAATATCAATGGAAAAATTAAAAACTAATAATAATTTTTTAACGACTCAAATTTAATGATTCATTAGAGGGGAATTATCCCTTCACCTTCTTGCAGAAATTCTTGTACTCGCGCACCTTTCCACCTGAATAATTCACCAGCGGGTATCTGTAGAAATGAAAAAAAGCTTGACGTCGAAGGCATTGCATGATACGAGATACGAATAGAGAATATAAGATTATGATAAGAGGAGGGAAGAAAAGATACGAATCAATGTATTATAGCAAGTGTGAAATCCACTTTCACAGTACGTTTAAGAGCACATATATGGCCTACACATACCCTGCATCATTATATAAATATATCACTGTTCAATAAGAGACAAATTCCACGAAAAGTAACATGGCAAGGAACCTTAGTAAAATATTACACACATTTAGCTATAATGTGTTTTTAAGCCGAGTTGGGAAGGGCAAAAACCATCTTCTGTATTATTCCTGTTTGTTCTGATGTGCATTATTCTATTGCTCATTATATGATCTAAAAATTTAATGAAACGGCAGACGGTGACGGTCATTTAATATGGATGTAAATTTCTTCGTCCAATCTATAGCAGATTATTCGGTAATCAGTGTCACATCTCACAGACTAGATGAATGTTACGATAGCAAAATTACATGACGTGGAATACTCATCATAAATGTGTACCTTCCAATAAATTCTAGACTGTTTCGACGCCGATCAGGAGTTCTGTCATAATATCTGTCAAAAGCATCACCTTTCAGAAGGAGCAATATGCAGTTGCCCGTTAGTGCTGGGCAGCGATTTGCTTTTGCATGAAGAGGACTTTTGGCTCATCCACTTCAAAATATCTGGGTATCCAGATATACATTTTAGAGCATTTAAGGAAAACCAGGTATCGATCTATTCGACTTGAGGAGAGAAGAGGGTTGTAGCGACTGCCTAAATGTTTGCTGATTTCAAAGAGGGTTGTGTAGTCATTCTGCTGTGTTTGATCTCATTTTTGTTTTGTTTTTTTGAGAGATTTCCTTTTGAGGCACAAGCAACTTTGCAAAGGTCTGTGCGCGGGGCCGGGGGCAGTCAGACGATTGCGTCGGGAAGGACAACACTGCTTCATTATGGTTCAAGAATGTGATTTAGATTTCCAAGAGCAAATCATAAGGGGTACGGGAAGCTTGTATCCGGATCAATGGATTGATCTTTCTAACTGGACATCCAATTCGAAAGCTGCAATCTTACCCAGCATTTTTCTGTGTCATACAGAATGACCATTTAGTCCAGACCAATTCCTTAAAGTAAGAAGCGACTATCGTCTTGTAACCCAGGTAGATACAATATAACAGGTTTTCAATTTTTGTAATAGTATTATTCGACTGTTTTCCTGGACTCTGACAATGTAGTCTCACCGAATATTAGAACTGAAATACTCACTGTCTCCTACAGCCACTCCTTACACCCTATACATTGTTTTATCAAATGTTTAGATCATCCAATAGAAGTGGAATAATACACACCAAAACAAACAGAGAACAATACAGAACTTGTTTTTGTCCTCCGCAATTCACCTCAGCAAGTCAGTATAGTTAGACGTGTGCCATATTTTGCTAAGGTTCCATGCGGTGTTGCTTTATGGAAAGAGCCTGTTATTGAATTATGATATGCTATGACGCGTTAAAAGTGCTCTAGAAAGTGAATTCTCCCCCAATGGGATCTTAAAAATAGACGACCCACTACCCACCATTCTAAACTCCCACCTAAATCTGCCCCCGAAGGCCCATATTGAACATACGACACGAATACTAGAACTGTTTTATTTTCCTTTTATTATGTGACGTGTGACATTATTATTTGATGCTTATGTATTTGAGATGAACTGATCATGTTTGTTGGATGGCTGTAATGTGAAAGTCAGACGGCTCACCGTTTATTCGGTTTCATCCTAATTGGCACGGGGCTGTTCACCAATAGATGTCTGATGCCCACAGGAGTCTGAAAAGTCACCTCCTCACAGGACATCACAAATGGAATGGAGATAACGATCTGACCAAACAGAATAATAAGAGCAGTAGTAATAATAATAATAAGAAGAATAATGATAGATTTGTTGTTAAGCTTTGTAGTCTAATTACAAAGACATCATCATCATCAGTTGCCCTGTCTGGAACAGACATTGACGATCATGGCTCTCCACTCGGATCTGTCATTAGCCAACCTCAAGAAGGAGTTGTTGTTGCCACGTTTATTTGTTATCTATGGATCAAGACTTTCAGTGAAAGTTTTTATCTGTCTGCCTCTTCTTTTCCTGCCTTCGATCTTCCCCGTGATCTGGATGTCCGAGGCTCCTGAGGCGACAGATAATAAATGTCCTAGAAATTCCAGTTGCCTCCGTTTTATTGTTTTAATTATCGATTTTTTCAGATTAGAGTCTCTCAATACTGACTCATTTGATATTTTCTCCATCCATTATATTCTCAATAGTCTCCTGAAAAACCACATTTCGGCTGCTTCTTGTTTCCCCTCTGTTTCTTTGTTCATTGTCCAAAGATTCACATCCGTATAAAAGCACTGACCACAAATTGTTTTCACGACTCTGATTTTAGTGATCGTAGATGTGAAGAAAATACTGAGTTGTGTTCACTGCTTAGCTGTAGCTTACTGTATGAAATACTCCTTATTATTATCAGGCTGTTGTGAGGGAAGCAGAGTACTTTAAATTGATGATGTTTAGAGAAAAGTACTCTGAAGTGAGCGGCCTTGAAAGGCAATCAAAGAAAAGCCATAAAAAAATAAGAGAACACCATGTGAAGCCGAAATGAGTCGAAAAAAAAAATGTTGTTTTTCTTTTGAATACGCCCGTTAATATCAGAAAATATCAGTGATCGAGTTATGATCTGAGTATCATTTGAAAATAGTATAAATATTTTTAAGCTGAACATTGTTGTGGTTTAGTCAGTAACCGGTGCCAGGTATCGGCAATTCTTGTCAATTATAGTTCTGATTAACGGTTCTATACCTTGGAACCGATACCACTGGGTATCCTTATAAAAACCACAGAAACTAACCTCCATAGGGAAGGTCTCACACGATGGCCATTCACCAACGAAGAACCCATATTCAGTTTCATAGAAGTACCCGTCACATCTGCCTGGAAACATAATGAGGTCATCTGAGGTCAAGTTCTTGAGTCGCTCAAGGTCCGTAGGCGAAGGACTTTAAGAACGAAGAGGAAAAATAACAGTATTCAAGATGTGTAAATGTAGGGTCATCGATTATTTCCCCTTCTATACATTATGAAATCATACCCGCGAGCTGGAAATGGGGTACCGGCAGAAGAGCAAACCAACTCAAAGACAAACGTAGATGGGCAGACAGACGGGCAGTCAGTAATTCAGAGAGATAGAAAATATACGGTAGTTAAGAAGGACAAATAGGAACTTATGTAGATAGATAGATAGATAGATAGATAGATAGATAGATAGATAGATAGATAGATAGATAGATAGATAGATAGATAGATAGATAGATAGATAGATAGATATACAACTAGATCGATCGATAGATAGATAGATAAATAGATATATAGACAGATAGACAGGCCTAAGAATATAGATAGATATATAGATTGATAGATAGATAGAAAGATAGATATATAGATAGATAGATAGATAGATAGATAGATAGATAGATAGATAGATAGATAGATAGATAGATAGATAGATAGATAGATAGATAGATAGATAGATAGATAGATAGGTCGGTAGGCAGTCATACAAGCAGTCAGTCAAAGACACAAACAAACAGGCAGGCAGACAGATAGTGGGACAGATACACAGGCACTTTTACCTCTTCGGAAGAGATATATATTTCAGATTAATAGGGATAATATACATCAACCCTTCATTGTCCTCCCTCAGCATTCCAAGGAGTTGAAAGTATTGGCCATTGAAGGATCGCTCCATGAAAAAAGTCATATTCTGGAGTACGAAACAGAATAACTCTCTGAGTCAGGGTCATTTCCTCCTTGAACGTTATTTACTAGAATTATATAATAATAATAATAATAATAATAAATATGAAATAATCATGAGATTAAGAAAGTGTAGAGGAAATCACAATTTTCTATCTGACAGTGTAAACATAAAATTAGATAGATAGATAGATAGATAGATAGATAGATAGATAGATAGATAGATAGATAGATAGACAGACAGACAGACAGACAGACAGACAGACAGACAGACAGACAGACAGACAGACAGACAGACAGACAGACAGACAGACAGACAGATAGATAGATAGATAGATAGATAGATAGATAGATAGATAGATAGATAGATAGATAGATAGATAGATAGATAGATAGATAGATAGATAGATAGATAGATAGACAGATTAACTATTTAACATGGGACCCTTTTTTCTCTCAAAATAATGTTTAGTGCAGTGGGAAAATTTGGCAATCAGCAACTAAACAATAAAACGTTGCCCATTTTGGGTCTTTACGAAAAGCGTTTTGAACAAAAAAGTTCTCGTAAGCCACAAGGCCCCCTAACACAGTGATTCTTGGCTGCCTTGAGCATTTCCATCTAGAAAAAAAAATAAATTATAAGCTCAATTTCCCAAAGAACCTATTATCAACCGTGTTTGGAGTCCAGCTCAAATAGTAACGCTTAAATCTGTCCTGATCTGAGGGTCATAAAATTATTCAGATATTCAAGAAAAGGAAGCACTGGTGGTTCAAAACACACATTCCACTGCAAACTATAAAGTAAGCAATTATAACACTTTTTGACCTGGGGGTGCTCTTTCCATCTCTACTTTTCTAAAAACTTAAGATTGTCTGCTTGGAAATGCTGTTACCATCTCTACTTTTCATAGAACTTGAGATGACGCCTTAAGATGGCATAAAGAAGTTAAATCCTTAAGGTCAGCTTAAACCCCTAAATGGATTCTTAAAGGAAATTGATTCCACAACCTTTTCTTAATATTAGTATGGGATCAAAACAGCTGAGAAACATGCATCAACACCTCTTTCATTTCAAATTTGGGCAAAATGGGCAGGAAAGGGGTCCGACGTGCATGAAAATTAGTGAAATCGAAGGGGGCACTTGTACCATGATATCTTAATAATGGATCATGTTACACCCTTGAAACTCTCTGAGAACATTAATGACATCCAACCAAGTGTATTGAACCTCAGAAATTTATGGTAGGGTATAAATACTTATGTAGTGATATTTTAAAACATATTTTTGGAAAAATAATTGTTTTTGATAGGGGTAGGGGTAAGCGAAATGACTTTATCCTGAATATTAATGAGTTTAGTTTCCATCTTTTAGGTTTAGTTGCTGCAGTATACTTAAGGTAAGCTGCATGCAAAGTTTGATTGAATTCTGTCCATAACTTTTTGAGATATCATGGTACAACTGCCAACAAATGAACGAAAATGCAGTTCTGAGAAAAACGTGAAAATGTTAATAAATCCTGTGTAACTTTTTCTTTTCTTACCCTAATGGCCCCCAGCTACATATGAATCATCATCAGCATGTTCTGCAGCAGCCTGAATCCTTTTCTCAGCTCTCTTTTCCTTTTTGTCCTTTGCTTGGTTGGTCTCTGAAGCCTTCACACGTTTACTGTCAATCGCTCGTAATCCCTCAGAACAATATGATCCAAATTTCAACCCGAGGTCTTCAAACACTACTTTCCTTCTCGACTCTCCATCATTAAACACAATAGTGGCCTCATTCACAGCTATTTCCAGTCTATTTCTTCCCACAAATGTGGTTTTGGGGCACCTGTCCCAAATCAGATGGTGGAATGCTTCATTCGCATTTTGTGTCCCTCCGTGAACGCACTTCTTCAACAAGTCCTCTCCTCCCAGAAAGCTGAATACCGGTTTGATGGCCTCAGTAACAAAGTCTGGTAACCTATTCTTTTCTTTGTTATCTTCTCTGCACCATGTCCCACAGTCTTCATGTTCTCCTTTCCTGTGCTTCCATATGGCCCACACTGATTTCTTCATCTGTTCTAGGTTCCCGGCATTCTTCCGAATCGCACCACCGTAATGTCCTTGGATCCTCTTTATTGCATTCTTTGTCAACCGACCTGCGCCACCTATTCCTTTGTATTTCTTTCCTTTCACCATAAATGTCTTGCTCTTGTTTTCATCAACCTTGTCCATCAATCTCTTGCCCATACGCTTCTGTATGTGCCCGCAGCATTCCAATTTGGTAATTTCCTTGTTTGAATAGATTGGAGGATCTGACACTGCCACATACTTATAGCTCTTGGAATCACCATCTCCAAGATATCCAGTGAACCGTAGGCCATGTACTCGCTCACTCCGTTGAAAAATTCTCTTCATGCCGTGGGGCTCCATTTGACCAGCCGAGCCCTCGTGATTCTGATTGCAGGCCACCTTATGGTTCTCTCCCCACTCAGCAAATTCCTCGGCAGACTTTTTTACTTTCATTTTCTTACACGAGTCACAGTGGTTGCTCATTGTCTCAGTGTCTACAACCTTTGACGGTATCTCCTTGTGCACAGATAGGCATGTTGCCACACCATTCTTGCTGCTAAAGCCCCGACGCTGCCATGTGCCATCACACGAAACAGTAACATCTTTACCTCCAACAGCTTCTTTCAGTTGTTCCCCAGCTTTCACCATACTTTCTTTTGCTATCTTGCTCATTGAATCAGCAATTCTGTCTCGAAAAACTGAAGCTCTAACAGAGGAAACTGGTGGTGGCATGTCCATTGATGCTAAAAATCTCCTGCACTTTGTCTCATGGCAGCCTATTGAGAACATCGACATCAGCAAACGCAAATTCACATTTTCACTGT
Organism: Onchidella celtica; assembly: GCA_963931925.1. Taxonomy (NCBI): domain Eukaryota; kingdom Metazoa; phylum Mollusca; class Gastropoda; order Systellommatophora; family Onchidiidae; genus Onchidella; species Onchidella celtica. The sequence continues at coordinate 36,186,175 of OZ007581.1, forward strand.
TGGTCAAAACCAAAGTTTCTTTACACAAAGTGCAAGTTAAAGTCAGCCTACTGTTGATTCCACTTAGTGTCTCTGATACATGATAGGTGTCTCCTTTATGTGAACAATGAAAGCAAGCAGGACATGGGAATGCCTGAATAAAGTTGATAAGATCCTCGATATCGAACAGCCGTTTTCCGGACAACTTGACTGATTCATCATTAGATCTAGAAGTGCTGGCTGATAGATCTAGCTTCATAAAAGAAGATCCATGCTGGTGGTGTTCTTCATTTGATTCAGAATCCATTTAAATTTTGAAAATCGGGTAATTAGGAAACGAATTATGGCCTGTTGAAGTTCATGCATATTTAATGAGGTAAATAAACTTGGTTGTCATGGAAATTAAAATTGAAAATAAAATACTTAAAACGAAAATTTTGTAAGTTTGTATGAAAGAAAGGGTGCAGAATAGTTTGGTATTTAGTATGTAGTGGTTTTTAGAATTCGCAATTTTTCATCCTAATTCATTATATTATGGGGTTTAAGCTGACCTTAAGTAATCTCACCTCTGGAAGTAAAATTTAAAGTGTTACACAGTTGTTGTTTTTTGTTGTTTTTTTTTCAACACTTTGTAAAGTTCATTATAAAACTTTACAAGTGATTTCTCAAAACTTAATAAAACGAATCACCGTTGGAGTGACGTCTTTTCAAATGAGATGAATATCTTTCATGTAATTCTTTGAAAACATCTGAGAAAGGATGCATATGGAAATTATGCAAGTAGACAGCCATACTTCGGTGAGTTTTCTGGGAATAAAAAAAACAGTTTGCTCCTCTAAGCAGTTATAGAAAATGTTAAAATGGGAGCTTCAATTTACCTCCTCAAGTGACCTTATATGGACTTGACGGACACTGTTTATGTTAAGACTGGGGACAGGTTCACCATTATCTATTGCATTTTGCACCTGTTCCTCGTTAGTGCTATTAACACTGAGCATGGACAGCATGCGGAGAGCCCTTTGAGATAGACCTGGAAAACAAACAGACATACAGAAGCAACTAGTATTGTAATTTACTAGGCAATTAGAAGGAAGATACAATAATATTAAATACAGTTTACGTCTTCATTAACTAAAAAATCTCAACTTTATCCTTTCACAGAACCAGCCCTTATTGCCGACTTCACAATCGGGGATAATACATAAGAAGACCAAAAGTAGCAACACAAATGTGCAGCTTAAATGTGAAGAAATATGAATGCATTATGATTTTAGTCCGTTACGTATTAGAATACATTGCTACATTTTCGTCTTCTTTAGTCCATGAACGCGACTTTTCTTCGGGGCTTTGTTTTTATCTTTCCGGCAGATTCAGCTAGGTGACATTGTAGAAAGACAAATTGCAATGAAAAGATTATTGCAATTAAGACAAGTGGAAAAAGAAGCATATTGTCACGTTGGACAGCATGCAATTTGGTTTAAATATAAACTTTGAAATACTATGTGCATAAATACGGGTGTGATCGACAGGTGCATAGATACAGGTGCATATTTGTGGGGACCAGGTGGTCGCCTCTCATGCCAAGGGATGTGCAGGCATGTTGGAAATTTGGATTTTTCTCATATTTTCGTGCCCCTGAGCCTATTGGGGGGTAGGACCGAGTACCTAGTCTTCTCGGATAAGGACGAAAAAATTCGGAGGGCCCGTGTGCATGTTGCGCACGTTAAAGATACCTTGGCAGTTGGAAATCGTAAAGAGCAGGCCGTACAGGCCGCTGCCCGGGCAAAATTGAAATTAAAATTAATAGATTAATAGATTAAAATTTAGCCATATCACCCCCCCTCCCCACCCCCCCCCCCAAAATCACCAACAAACATTTATAATTCATTATTAAATAAAGATGAATATTTATTCAAATATTATTATAATACTTTAGAATACAAGTTGTGAGTTGTGAACTGCGCCTAACAGGCTGCCGTTACAATTTGCTCTGAGATAGAGAGAGATAGACAGAGTGAGAGAGGGTGGGAGAAAGAAAGAGCGAGTGGGAGAGCTTCTGTAAAGCGCATAGGGCATTTCTAATGGCAATGGATATGCGCTATATAAATGCCATCCATTATTATGTGCACTGCCTCATTCTCTTCTTATCCTCATCTACATTCCACTACATCCACTCACCTGAAGAAGCTGAGACGAGTTCTAACAGCTGACCACAGATCACTGCCATCCCAATGACCATTACAGCCATCGAAAAGCCACAGCTTAACCTCATTTTGTAAAACCGATGTTCTTTACTGGTGAAGACTGGTGAAATAGCGAGCTCCAACAAGGCAATTTATGTACTCGCTGAAGGACTTTCCTCTGATGAGTTAATAGGTAGGGTTAGGTTTTTTGGCAAACATTTTTAGTTCATCGTATCATTACAAAAGAAAAGGACAAACAGTAAAGCAGATGGCCATATAATTTACAAAGGTAAACTAAAAATTGAGCCATTTCTGACATGTTAAAATTTGTGCAGAAGTAGCCAATGTCAAATTATTATGTCTCTAATTTGAAACAATAATTAACTATGGGAATAAATGCAAATAACGGCATCTGCATTGCAGCGCATCCAGAAAATATTAAGACGAAAGTACCTTTTACCAGAGAATATGTTTGTGTTGACTAAGGTGAGCATGAAAATCTACTTATAAGCTCTGTAACTTATGCTGTCAGTTGCTTCAGGGAATTGTTTCGTCGATCACACTGCATGTGGTATTGATTTATTATATTTTTACATCGTCTTCTCCACGTGTCCATTGAGCTGACGTGGGTTAGCCTGTCAATCACTATTGTCTTGCTTTCGGGTTTGCTGGGGCCCTCTCGGTGTAGTGCTGGGACTTCATGATGTTTGAATGAGTCTTCAGGACTGGCCAATCGATCCTTTCAACCCGGATTGCAGTTGGATGTGGATTTATCAGATAGAAAACGCAGTTCTTAGTTCGGAGACCCGAACTGAATAGCCAATCAGATTCCCTATGTCAATTTCTACAGGTTTCCTGAAGGACTGGTATGATACAACAGGGACGGATTCCCTACATTAAACCGCCCTCGGGTGATGTCACAGACTAGCGGATCTACGTAGAATGGTATAATTCTTATGTGCAAACTTGACCTCAATCCTCCTTTGCATATGATTTCCATAGGTTACAGGTGGGTAGTTCTGTTAAGATGCCTTTATACATATCGGTATGACAGTTTGAAGAATTAAACCTACACCATTTATAAAATTATTATTAGTCTAATTAAAAAAGAAAATAAGGGACTTTCACCACTATCAGGGGTGTTTTAGCTTTGTTGTATTCTTGTAATACCAGCCAACAACCAGCAGTTTGACAGAACCATCAAAGGCAGAACACGAGACTGGGGACACAATCTATCTATCTATCTATCTATCTATCTATCTATCTATCTATCTATCTAT